>CM031578.1:21429246-21829288 GCA_018467065.1 Ephestia elutella
ATGCATGTGTAAGTGTAAGGGTCGTTCATTTTACGAATCCACTTTATCGTGTCTTCTGAAGCATGGAAATGAACGTGAGCGCCACAAGATAATTCCCTGATGGATTGCCAGAACTCCACCAACTGCCATCTGATTTGTATGACTGGATGGAATCACGCCATCATTTCTCTCACAGGCTATTAAGTAGAACTTCTTATTTCTTGCCTGTTCCCTTTTTTGGGGTCGGCCTTCCTAGTTCTTAGGCGCCAGCACGTTCTGTTCTGGGTTGTCTGTGTACTGAGCTTTGACCGTTCCATATCTTTGGTAACGGTTGTCCACCACGTGGCCGGCGGTCTGCCTTTGCCCCTTTTTTTTTCTCTGGGATAGCCAGTGCCTTTTTGACAGCGTATTTCTCGTCTATTCTCATGACATGTCTAAACTATTGCATACAACTCTCTGTCATTAAGAAAAGAAAAGAAATACCCAAAATTAATGTCATTAGCTTCTTTAATACCTACACGATTCTTACGCTGGGTGACAGCGATTTTTTATAGAATGTTCCTTAGCACCTCTTAATTTCGCTATTTTGGTGATTCTGTCCTCCAAATAAGTATCATCAGTGTTCTCAATACAACGTTCTCATGCTGGGTGTATTGTCCGTATTTACAGTCAAGTCGCCACTTCCTGTCATCTGGCGGATGCTCCCGCGCAGGTGCCCATATCGATTTTGTTATCGATAGGGTGGCCATCTTGTGTAAAATGTTTATTTTTTGTTTTTTTAAAGGTTAAGTTATGAACTACACCTGATGGCAAATTTCTGTAGTGTGGTTCTTGTATTGTATAATACGAAAATTTTGATTCGTTGATTTTATTTGGTTGTTTTTTTTTTGTGTCAAGATTTTACGTCTTCTTTTAGTGGTGAATCAAAAATTGAATTCTAAAAATTGAAACGAAAATGAATTCCTTACATATTCAACAATAATAATTTTAAATAATGAAGTCTTCATTTGAAGCAAGACCCTAACAGCTCTTGAGTTGACGACATTAAGTTATTTTTTTTTCACACATTAGTCTAAAAAGGCTAGCACCTGTTTCTAAGTTACTCATTATGGGACACACACGGCCACTTGGCTTGTTTTTGCCCCTAACAAGTGAGCAATTAATAGGCAGGTTTGGAGACTAGCTACCGTTATCCGGGTAAGGGCACCCGCGAGTCTTTTTTTATTTGCCTTGACAAGTATTCTGCTCTCTAGAGTATTCTGTTATGGTGTGGTGGTGTGTATATTTTTAGCTTTTATACAAATTTAAATTTAAATTGCATAATTAGTTTGAAGACTTATTCTCATTTAGATTTATTGAATAAACTTTATTCTCTTCCCCTTGGTTCGGTTTAGATTCGCCCAATTTTGTATTATTTTTTTAAATCGACTGTCTTTTGTTTTGTCGACTTTGATAATGAGCTTAGTCGTTCAGTGGCACAACAATGAAATCCGATCCGTATGTCTTGTTCCATGGTGCTAATGAGCTAGGTAGGCAGTTATTATGTGGAAGAAAAGAAACACAACAATTTCTCTTACAACGATCATAACGCCTTGTCATTATGACTGCACTGTTGACTCTTGACCGTACGTATAGGTATTCTTTAATAAAAACTGGAGTTCTTATAGCTGTTTATTTTATTACAATGATAAGTTCGATCGTGTTGACCCAGAAACGAACGGAATAGTAAATAGATCAATGTTTGATGTGAGTAGGCATGTTGTAAATTCTATCACGTCCATTAGGACCTGTTAAAGTTTAACGGCATTTTGATAGCCTCTATAGTTACTCTCTTTGCAGCATTTAAAATGTGTACAAATAGCTGCGCCTCGGGTCTCCTGTCCTGTGAGGATTTTGGGATAAAAAGTGATATAATTGCTAGTCCCTATATTTTATGCCTGTGTACCTAATTTTATCAAAATCCGACCGGTAGATTTTGCGTCATCCAAATTTTCGCATTTATAATATTAGTAGATTGATTTAATTGAAATAGTATTAAGTTCTTCTATCTTTGTCTTTTTAGGTAAGACCTTGCCACTTTAAACTTCTTCAGAATCATTCATTTTCATTTTTCATTTGTTGTACTTAATATCTGTTTGTTATTATAAATAGTGATCTCACATCAGTGCTAATTCAAGATCCTATTTACATGTCTATATATAAGCTAGTATTAACACATTTTGACGAGTCATAGTTGTCACCACTTCGAACTATAAGTTAACAGGACTCTGCTTCTGAGTCACTTCACTTTGATTTGTTTCCTTATTACGCTCCACTGTTTCTAATTCATAGAATTGTGACGTCACAAGCCCCGTTCGCAGCATCAGGTGGGAGTAGAGTGAATGCCCTCAATAATCGTGGTGTAATAGTTTCAGATATATGTGTCAAATTAGTGTAGCAGACAGCTGAACTGATGTGACGTGAAATTACTGTAAATATGCTAATAGCTTATTATGGTCATATCGTGACAAATGAGTCAACGACTGCTGCCATCTAGCGACAAAGTGACAAGTCGATTCTGTGTTATATTGAGGGAAATTTCGCGATGTTTGATTTGTATGAGAAATTGTTTTTTTAAACTATCTCGTCCCATTGCTGGGCAAAGGTTTCCCCCAATTCCATCAATTTCTCTTCAAAATATCGAAAATCGAAAGGAACTTGATTAGAATTAGGTGCAAGGAACAAAAAAAACGCGATTTCGCCTGGTGTCCCTTTTTTTTCTAACACCATTGCTACCACCCGGAAGAGTATTCATGCATAGTGTACGAATAAACGAATTACCAGTCATTATGTATTCAAGGATACTCCAGTCCAGATGGATTTCATCATACGAGTTTGCGTAGTAAATGCTAGGTTCCGCTGCTTTGCGCGCGTAAATTATACATCAAACAAAACTTTTCTCATGATCAAGACCAAGATAATCCATTGATGAAAACCGCATCAAAATTGGTTAAGCTGTCGAATACAGATAGATCATTATCATTACTAGAGAGCTAGCAAAAAAATTTTTGAATTATTTTTTTTTCCTATGTCTATGATCATGACCAAGATAACCCATCGATGAAAACCGCATCAAAATTAGTTTAGCTGTCGAATAGACAGACAGACGCGGCGGATTAGGACTTTATAATATGTAGTGATTATGCTACAAACTACCTACTTCCTATGCTTCAAACTTTTAATTTCCGTTTTTTTGAGGGCAAAAACATTTTCTTATCATTAAAAATTTGGTTATAATCTTTTGATCTTGATTCTTGATTTCTAATGGCGGAAAAAACGGCCATTAGTACACTAGTAGTTAAGTAATTTTTTTTTGAGGCAATTAGTTCAAGTTTATCCACTCAAGTGTAGTAGCCCATTCAGTTGCATTCTGTGGTGTAATATTCATTCATTACGTTTTTCGTAACTTTTTAGAGCATTGCGTGTCACTTGATGACTTTGTATCTTTGCCTGTTTGTTTCTTATGTTTTTTTTTTAATTTTGTTACGTAGGTTTTTAGTCTTCGTTACTATGTGATTTTCATTTTTTATATTTTGATTTCTCGTAGCAAACGAGTTGAGAGCACATTTTCAAAACTTTTGTTAGATCCAACGGACATTTTTAACCTGATAGATAACTAACTGATAAATTTAATACGATTGCATGCAAAGCTAAGTGTTTACTTTTGATATTAATATTTGCAATCGATGAAAAATTTGCGTTTATCTGATACGAGTACAAAAAAAACTGTTATTGTAGGATTTTTCGCGTTTAATTCTCACGTTCAGGTTTGGAGAATTATTCTTAGATTCGTAACATTACCTTCACGTGAGCTGTGCATGCACATGAATGTAAATAGTTAGTTTAATATCCAAATTTTTCAGTTCTAAGAAATGACCTGGGTTGACATCATTTTTATTCCCCATTAGCATATTTTTAAACCCCGATCCAAAAAGAGGGATCTTATAAATTTGACGTGTCTATATCTATCTATCTATATGTATATATATACTATACTAACTCAAAGGTGACTGACTGACTGATATAGTGATCTATCAACGCACAGCCCAAACCACTGGACGGATCGGGCTGAAATTTGGCATGCAGGTAGATGTTATGACGTAGGCATCCGCTAAGAAAGGATTAACGCGAGCGAAGCCGCAGGCACCAGCTAGTGTATCTATGTCTGGTTCCGGATGAACAGATTTTGATCTAGATTGTTTTTGATTGTAAGGTTCTTTGCCATGATTCATAGAAATTGGTTTCAACGTGATGTCGGGGGTTTTTGTAAAGTTGTAATTTATATTGCTAATATTTACTTACATTAACAACAAAAGAATACTTTATTAGCACACAAGAAATTACATTTATAGATACATACATAAAGTAACTTAAAACTAAAAAAAGAAAGGAAGATGCGCAAACGGCGGCCTTATCGCTGAAAGCAATTTCTTCCAGGCAACCAATTGAGAAATTGCTGTAGACGAAATATATGTTGTGCGGGTTGGGTTAAGGAGAAAAAATGTATAATAGACTGATTGAATTGCTCAGCTAATTTAAATAATAAATATTATAATTTGGAAAAAAATTGTATTCTCGACAAATTAACGCGAGCGAACTCGTCGGAGCAAGCTTAATTATGTTTTAAATATGCAGCCTACATCTAGGCAGGTTATGCGATCGACACCATTTGCATAACCCGCATGCAACCTGTTGCAACAAGTGCATTCTCAAGTGCGCCACGTGTTCACCTTGACACACTGTTTATTGTGGCAGGATTGTTTTATTGTAACGTGTGGATAAGGCGTCGTCCTTGATGCTTTGTTGATGAGTAAAGGCCGTGTCAAGGGGTTTATGTAGACTACCCACGTGGGGTAGATAGACTGTGTGTACTTGACAAGCTGACATTCCGGTTGGGAGGATCTCTGTATATATTGTTACCACAGTTATTCGTCATCTAAAAAATGATAAGCATGACCTGAAGGTGCACCCTGGATCTGCTTCCAACGAGGGAACTCCTCAACGGTTAACTGCACGGGACATTTTATGTCATGCAACTCACGCATTTAATGCCCCAAGATCTCCCTGGTGGTTAAAGCTTGTGTCATATTATAAATGATTATTTTTTGTAAGTTCCATCCTGAAGTATATTGTTTCAATTCTTGGCCACATGTCTGACGACAGGCTTCAGTTTACAAAACCGACGCGCATTGTATATCGATTAAAATTCCGAGAAATCGATTGTATAGATACCACCATCGACGGTGAATTCGGAATGCTCAACGTGTGCGATATGATATGTAAATGTTATGTATGTAGAAATTATTGATGCAAAATGTATTAATGCAGCTGTGCGGCTTTGTTTTGCTCTTGTGGTAATTTCGAGATTATGAATAGCCTAAATAGCCCTAATTATGAATATGGCTATCACAGAGTGAATTAATGTATTTCTGAAGTCAAACTGGTACTTCCAGTAACACCCTTCAGCTTTATTATATTAGTATAGACTAGCGACAAAGTCCTTAAATTTTCGCGCTATTTTTTGACGTATAAAAATTGAAGGTTTGCATCTGATGCCCACAATCATGCAAGAGACCAGCTACACTATTACATATATGGAAATGGCGCCTTAGCAAAAATCGTTCAACCTGATGAGCAACCTTTTCTGCTGACGTATAAAAATTGAAGAGAGTCTGGAACATCTGATGAAAAGCTACAAGAGACCAGCTACACTATAACATATACGGAAATGGCGTCTTTAGCAAAACTTGGTTAATCTGATGAGCATTTTGTGTAGACGCTTTAAAATCGAATATCATCGAAACAGTTTGGAACACAAAAAGATTTTTATCTAAGCTAAACTCACGTTATGGACAGCATAATGTCGTCGACTAATGTGTTATATTATAGGGACTTACACGAACTTTCTTCGTTACTGTTACGTGTAAATAGTAATACGTATGTGACGTGATCACAGGAGTGAAATTAATATGACGTCATAGTAATTCTTTGCCTTAGTATCTGATGATATTCTGTGGCATGTTCTTTATCGCTTTGAATAAAGGCGGGCTTTGGAATCAATCAATCGATTGACAGACAACAAGATTAATGGAATTGCTAAGATTTATTGATAAGATCACATGCCTGTTCAAGTCAATTAGGTTAGAAATTCATCTCCAATAGGAACGGCGCAGAATTTAAATTCAAATAAAATTGCGTTTTATATTATACATTCAGTCTTATCCACTATTGCAGGAACTGTTTTAGTAGGTACAATATGAATCCTGTCGGGTATTGGCAAAATTTGGAAAGATGGAACGGCAGGCGGATTTATATTTTGATTTCCAATTTGATTTGAATTGATATTAATTCCAGTTTAATAAGTATAAGCCACACTAAAACACAGGTTTTCTATGCTATCAAGAATTCCTCACTTGCATTCCAACTACCTTCATGGGATAAGTCCGCCGTTGCCATTTCTGTCTTCATGTTAATTGTAATTTATTTATGTTATTTGTGCAATAAAGTTATTACAAACAAACCTATTGTCCATGCAAGATTAGAAAGATTATTTGTAGTTTAAATCATCATAATTTTCAACAGCCTTTCCTGCCCTACTGCTGGGTACATGCCTCCTTACGTCTACGCCAACCTTCTCTTCTCGTCCATCCCACTCCAGTTCTTTCCAGCAATATTCTCAGCATCGTCGACCCAACTGAAATAACTTGGTGTGTAGACAACTACCCCGTCAAACAAATTGGTTGAATCAGGCAACGTGTCAATAACTTCAAAATACAAAATGACGTCACAATGCGGGTAGCTAGCACGCTTCAAAGCGATTTTGGTATTTACGCCGTAGTCCCTTAATGAAGGGCTGTTATGAATGGGCCGAGTAGGGGAGGGTGTATTTCCATTCACAATGTTATTATAGTCCTAGATTGTTAAGATTTAAAGACTATTATTGCAAAACACCTTCTCATATTGCGTCACAAAATCTCTGAATTGCAAGGAATTTTGTTTGAGGCTATCTCTTTGTTGTTTTTCCTTCGATTCAAAGCAAAGAGCAACACGGACTCCTCCTTGTTGCTCGAAGATTCAAAGTCATTTATTTTAAAGTACATTTTTAAATCGTTAAATTAGATTTGCTACAGATTTGTTGACTTCAATAATACAAAATCTTTTTATTTACTCCAGAAGTTAGACGATTACAGACTATATAACATTTTAAAAACTTAACTAAATACAATTTGTGGGAGCTCTGGACCAAACTAGGCCGAAACCTGTATCTTAGGTCTCAGAGTATAACATAATTTACCTATTAAGTTATACACCACCTACAAAGTGCAAATGGAGAAGAATGTACAACAAACTCTACTGTAGCAGTAGGTTTTAACTCTCAGAACTTAATTTAAAAAATATGTTTAAACAATTTTGTAATTAGGACGTACGCAAAAACTAAGGCAAAAACATCTGGCCACCAAACCTCGGTCAAGTTCTTAGAACAAGCGTATCCCCTCCTGTATCGTCGTATCCAGTTGATTGTGTTGTTTTTTGCACTCTTGGAGCATCCAAATACATATATGATTACAATCAGCAGATTGTAATGATATATTATCTGGCCATTAGTATTTGTCTGGTCTGCAAGAACATTGATCTTCGGACAAATGAACATTTTAATATGTTCTAATAATAATTTTCTTAGCTACTCGTAGTGTATGTTTGAAATAGAGGATGGCTATGTCTTGCACCGTGGAATTCAGCTAAACAGTGATTATTGCGTAAAGCTCGACGCAGATGGTGGCACCAATACATGTAAAGAACGATTCTTCTTTTTATTTTGTTCAGTTTAAATTGGCTTCGTACCTTCGTAACCTAGTTAGTTTTAACGTCTCCTTGGCATGTGGTATTCATTCATAAATTATGATTTACTAAGTAATATTTGCTTAGCTTCAGTACCTTCGGTAATGTATGCTTGGAGACACGCATTGTCTTGCAGGATATGCCCGGTGCATAATGATGTGTCCACATGATTGCAGACTATGTGTGTCACTGCAACAATGGTACAGTCGACTACAGATCACTGTAACTGAAACTGCATGGAAGTCTTTGAATTGACTTAAGACCCAAGTCGGTCGAAGCAAGGAGAATATGCAGATGGGGATATGATGCGGAAAACATTAGCTCTTGTGGCGCCTCTCCCCAGCCCATCCTATCTAATCTTTTGTCCTGCGTATTCGTCTTCCTCACACACATGGCCCTGTACAACGCTACGAATAATGCTTTGGTTGGTCGTGGATAAGTACTGGAGATCTAAAAAGGCTACTTCGAATTATCACTATATGATCCGATACTCATACAAATTCATCACAATATGAATTCCTCAAAGTGACCCTTTTAGACTCTGGTTAACTAGTCTAGACGCTGCTGGTCAACACAAATCGGCCAGAGTTGACATGCTAAGAAGAAGACTGCAACTGAACTAAGCAATGTCTCGTCTATGCATGTTTCATCCTGGTTTCTTTATCCCAGAAACAAAACACTTTGTGGACACGGGATTTCGCTCAATAGACCTTTGTTTTATAAAGGGTTTTTGACATACTCGCCACGTTTTGCAAATATGTAAAACATTTATTTTGCCACTCTTTTTTTCTTTCTTGGAAATTTTCGGCTTGAACACCGAACAGAAGCATTTGAAAAAAAAATGGTTTAGGCTGAATTAAAATATGGAAAACCTATATAAATAGTGCTTTGAGTGAAGCATTTGTATTTTTTTCTTTATCATTTGCTAGAGTCTTGATATCAGATATAAGCCGTGGCGTCGTCACTTAACTTGTGTTCCACTGTACATGACATTAATATTAGTATTTCATTGCTTAGCTATTATTTAATATTCGTATGCTGGTATTGTAACCTTGCTATAATGTATGAAGTGTTTTTGTAATACTCTTTGAGGTCTTGAAAAACTAGTCTCTCATTTAAGTCTTTTTTTGCATTTGTAATGATTTATATCATGTATTGTAATGTCAGGTTATAGCATAACTAATAATTATTCAGATGTCTGTTATAGATAATAGATTATTCTGTGCTAAAACCTGTTTAACTATAAATTTGGGATGAGTTTATATTATATTCAAATAGAGGTCATAAGTATTGTGGCTAAATTGATTCGATAAGTAGAAATTAGAGTACACTATCAATCACCACATTGGATCGAATACTTATTGAAAGCATTCGCCGTTAATAAGCGTTGCTACAGACGATTTAGACAATAGGAACAATGCACAAACCACTTACCATGTAGGCAGGCTTCGAGCACGATTCCTCACGAATAGTTCTTCCTTTAGACACCTAGCCGGCCAGCCACACACGATTATAAAGTTCCAAAAACACTGTTGAGCACTTGAAGTTTTATTAAGAATAATTGAGTAAAAGGGCTGTAATGTTTGGTGCGCGCGCGCCTTCGCTTTCACGTACAGACACGGAGAGGTTTTTACTGGTTCTGCCACCAGCCTTCTGCTACCAGCCTATGGCGTTGATCTCTCAGACACCGGTAGGATCTGCGCATGCGCCAGCGGAAGTCCGGGCGCCCCATTGGCTAAATAGAACTGCAGCACAGCGAATTGTGATGATTGATAGGCGCGCGAAATTCAAATTGAAAGGTAAACAAGATTTGCGTTGAAAACGGAACATTCCGCCCACCAAAATACCAATAGGATTTTCCCAGAGTAAGAATAAGAAACGGTAATTAACGATAAATATGTTTAAGTTATTATTCTAAACTTAAAAGCTAACAAATGATAAGTTGAAACATGATTATACGGAGGGTAGAGGACATAGTTTGACCAAAGGTCTCTTAAGCGAGTGATCCCTGGCTGTTCTAACGGTTGCGACTCGAACTACCCCATCAGGGCCAGGATGCAAGGAAACAACTCGTCCTAATGCCCATTGAAGAGGAGGCCGATTGTCCTCTTTTATAAGTACGATTGAGTTTACAATTAACGGTGTTGAGTCCGTGGTCCATTTTGCTCGCTGAGTTAACCCATGTAAATATTCATTTTTCCAGCGTTTCCAAAATTGTTGTTGAAAAGATTGGATAAGTTGCCATCGATTTAGTCGATTGATTTTTACGTCCTTGTAGTCGAAGTCAGGAACTGCTGTAAGAGGTTCCAGCGTTAAAAAATGACCGGGCGTAAGAACGTTTCAAATCGTTGGGATCCGAGCTCAATGGACACAAAAAGCCGCGAATTTAAAATTGATTCGATCTGAGCGAAGAGTGTGGTAAGCTCTTCAAACGTTAAGACCTGATCGCCAACAATACGGTACAAATGACTCTTTGCGGCTTTGATTTGGATTTCCCACACCCCTCCAAAGTGGGGAGCAGAAGGTACGTTACGTTTAAAATCTATTTTTTCCGCATGAGAGGCTTGTTCGATACATGACGCTAGTTGTGAACTTGCACCAACGAAATTCGTACCGCAGTCAGAGTGAATAACATTGCAGCGGCCGCGACGAGAAACGAAGCGACGCAATGCCGCGATGAAGCCGTCAGTCGATAAAGTAGAAACCACCTCAAGGTGCACTGCTTTTGTGCTCAAGCATACGAATAAACACAAGTACGCTTTATCGATTTTAGCACCACGATGAAGCCCGAGCTTAATTCGAAAAGGCCCTCCTAGATCGACACCTACGACAGAGAAGGGTTTTGCCTGATTGACACGAAAGGCCGGAAGGTCGCTCATAAAGGGTTGCAAAGGTTTCGGTTTAAGACGGTAGCATCTTATGCATCTTGAAAGATGATGACGTACAGCATGCTTTGCCGCAAGTATCCAAAACTGTTGTAAAATCAGATAGTTGGTTGTGTTCCAGACCGGGATGAAAATTGTTTCGATGAATAGATTCGATTACAGCTGATGTAAGAACACTCTTTTTGGGCAATAATGCGGGATACTTATGTTCGAAGTCAAGATCGGAGCGCGATAGGCGCCCGCCTACTCTGAGTATACCCTGCTCGTCCAAAAACGGGTTTAGTTTACGAAAACTGCGAGGTAACTGTATCTTTGATTGTAATTTGGATATGACATCCAAAAAACAACGATGTTGGAAATGTTTGACGATAATTAGTAACGCACGATGACGCTCAGCGTCCGTTACGAAAAAGATTATCTGATCGCGGAACAGTGTTACGCATGTTATTACAAAACCTGCGAACGTAAGCGATAATGCGACAGATTTTATCTAAAGAAGAATATTTTTCGAATAGCCGATCAATTATAGACGTGTGATTAACGCTTTCGATTTGATCCGAAACGAGAACCGTGGTGCGACGCTGCTCAGAGAGCACCGCATTGTCATCGTTTGAACGATTTTTCGATGTATCGATTGGCCACTCAGACTGTGGTTGAGACAACCATTCTGGGCCCGCCCACCATAGGGCATTGTTTAGCAAATCGTGAGGCAATTGCCCACGCGAACAAACATCTGCAGGATTTGTGACAGATGGTACGTGCCTCCAGCACTCGGTCGGTACGATATCTTGAATGTGACTTACGCGGTTTGCAACGAATGTCACCCAGCGAGAAGAAGGAGCTCGCAACCAGGATAAGGTAACGGTGGAATCACACCACAGATAAGTGTCATGGACAGGAATCCGCAGCGTGTCCTTGACAAATTTGATAAGGTCTGTAAGCAAAACTGCACCACACAGCTCTAAGCGAGGTAACGATTGACGTTTTAAAGGAGCTACACGAGCCTTTGCACATACGAGAAAGACGCGAACGGAGCCGTCAGACTCGATAACACGCAGGTATATAACGGCGCCATATGCTGCTTCGGAGCTGTCACAAAATCCATGCAGTTGATATGATTGAGCGCTATCGGTAGCGTATTTACGTGGAATTTTAAGATTCCTAACTTGAGGAAGCTGTTCAGAGAACTTTTCCCATTGAGAGATAATTTCCGGTGGGGGCTTATCATCCCATGAAAGACCTAGAATCCAAAAGCTTTTGAATAAGACATTTGGCATGAATTGTCAAAGGAGATAGAAAACCCAGAGGATCGAAAATTCTGGCAACCTCACTCAAAATCGTTCGCTTGGTGCACGGTTGATTAGATGGATTAACGGTAAAGACGAACGAATCCGAAGCAGGCTCCCACTTAAGGCCCAGAACCTTGATAGTTGTGTCTTCAGTTTCGGTAAAAGTGATTGCTTCTGAAAGACACGCCTCCGCGGGAAGATCGCTAAGTAGCTCGGGTCGGTTACTCACCCATTTTCGGAGCTCAAACGAGCCAAGACCGAAAAGAGCGATGAGTTGAGTTTTGATTTCTCTGGCGTCCTTCAGCGATGAGCTTCCGGATATGACGTCATCAACGTATATGTCGGAAGTTAAAACGGTTTTTGGCCTTTGGGTACTTGTGACCCTCATCGTTGGCCAGTTGCTGAATAGAGCGGCACGCCAGGAATGGAGCGGAAGACACTCCGTACGTTACGGTATTTAATACGTACTCTTGAAGAGGCTCATCTGGGTGAGCTCGCCAGAGAATACGTTGATAATCACGATGTTGAGGAGCTAGGTTGATTTGACGGTACATTTGGCGCACGTCTGCCATGAAGACAATTGCGTGCTCACGGAAATGAAGAAGGATCTCTACGATATTTGATTGTAGCTTCGGTCCCGTCAGCAGCGAGTCGTTTAGCGATTTGGAAGTTGCATCTTTAGCCGAGGCGTCGAATACAACGCGAAGCTTCGTTGTAGCGCTGTCGGGACGTAGCACACAATGGTGCGGTATATAATACTTGCCTTGACCCATTTGCTTGGCAGGTACCAGAGTCATGTGACCACTGTCGATGTAGTCAGTCATGAACTCCACGTATTGTTGGTATAAATTGTGATCGCGATACAGACGCCTTTCAATGGCATGAAAGCGTCGTAAGGCTATCTCTCGAGAACCTTCAAAGACTGGCTCCTCGTCGTTTTGAAGGGGAGACAAACTACATATCTACCTGTCTCGTCACGGTAGTGATTACTGAGAAAACTATTGTCACAGCGTTGCTCTTCTGGGGTCAATCGGGAAGATTGTGGAACGTTATCGATTTCCCAGAAACGTTGAACAATTTTGTTTAAACTATCGTCTACGGTAGAAGGGGCTACTCCTAGTAGACTGGACGATGCGAGTCTGGACTTCCCAAGAAGAAGCCAGCCGAAGACTGGAGTTGAAAGCTCGCGGTTGAGAGGCGTTACCCTTCAGACGTTGTTCGAGAAGTGACTCAGCAAAGACGTCGGCACCTAACAAGACGTCGATTGGACCAGGGATGTCAAAACCAGGATCAGCTAGCGGTAGTGTTTTGACCTCCTCCCATCCTTTCGTATTTAGCCTTGCTATCGGTTGATCTTCCGCAAATGCTCGGTATGACGAGCATTCCCAGACGAAACTTTACGTTACAGTTGGTGCCAACGTCGCATGTAACAAAGCCACTGACTGAGGCAGGGCTGCCCCCTAACCCATAAACGTTGATATTACCAGTTATAGGTTTTAGATTTAATCGTTGAGCGGCGTGAGCCGTGAGAAAATTGTTTTGACTGCCGGTGTCAAATAACGCGCGAAATGTATGAAATTCACCAGAAGCATCACGAATCTGGACTAGAGCTGTTGCCAGTAACACGGTTGTGGTTACGGTTGGATCAGACTGAGTTAACGAATCCTTAGCCACTAAGGTCGCCGAGCTTGCCGCCGGCTCCTTATGTAGCAAAGTGTGGTGTTTACGTCTACATTGTCGACATGAAAACATTGATGTGCACTCTCGCACTGAATGGGATGCGTTAAGACAATTGTAGCACCATTTCTTTTCAGTGGCCACAGCCATGCGCTCATCTATTGATTTTGCCAAAAAATCACTACAGGCCGAGATGTGATGTTCATTACGACAGTAGGCACATTTACGAATCGGAGTGCTCGAATTATGAGCAGGTTTCGCTTGTTGTTTATCACCAACATTTTTATGAGTAGTGACGGTGGGAGCGACAAGCGAATGCGTGACGTTATGTCGCTTGAACTTCTGTGAAGTTCCCGGTGTGTCCTTTGAAACGTTAGCGGTTTTATTGGTAACATTCGAAAAGTGCGTGTCGCGAATTAATGCTTCACCTTTAGAGTGTAAAAATGCCCTTAAATGGTTATACTGTGGAAGCTCAATATCGGTATGTTTTTCCTCAAACTCGCGTCTTAATTTGGTATCGAGTTTGGCCAGAACATTATAACAAAGAACAAAATCCCATTTATCGGTAGGTAATTTTAAAGTTTTTAAAATTGTTAAGTTCTCATCGATCGTGTCTAAGGCGCGTCGAAAATCTTGAGCGTTCGAAGTCTTTAAACTAACGTCCAAGATATCACGCCAGCACGTAAACGCTAATTCGCGTTTATCTTCATAACGGGACTTGAGAGCCTCGTACGCACTTAAATAATGTTCACTTGCAACAGGAAAAGTTCTAATGAACGATAAAGCATCACCACTTAAAACTGACACGAGATAGTGAAATTTCTCAATATTACATAAGGAGGTAGAATCATGTATCAACGCGTTATAAGTTGCAATGAACTCAGGCCATTCCTTGATAGCACCGGAAAAAGTTGGCAACGAAATTTTTGGTAACCGCATATTTCCACTGTGCGAACCGGTCAATGAATTATGTTTCGAAGTGTCAGCTTGTTGAGATGAACGTTGTTCAAATTTTCGTTGAATTGCCAACACTTGAAAATACAATTCGTCAAATCGATCCTGAAGTTCATCGTCCTCCTCATCGGCATCATCCTTAAGAAGGTCCAAAATAATAAAATGGGAGTCATGAAAACTATCAGCAGTCGTTTTTATTTCATGACAATATGAAAGAAATAACCCTACTTGTGATTCATCGGTATTGGCTAAGGTACCTACTTCCAAAGCCTTCGTTAAGCGATTATATGCTATAGTTCGTTTACGTCGCAAACTGGGCAAATTATTAATAGTGTACGTATTTTCGATACCCTTTTTAATAGTAGGTTTAGATTTACGCCTTGATAGTAAAGACATAATTAATATCAAAACAATAAAACCTGATAGCAACAAATATTCGGATTCGATAAAAAAGTTTAGTTGCGAACGTCTTCAGCGAGACCGCGTTCACAAGAATCGACGAGAATCACTGGGGCGGTATTACACGACAACAGGTAATATTGTCACCTCGGTCACCTGAGTTTTAAATTGAAATAAATTAAATTGATAAGGATGAATTAAATGAGCGTTAGGAACACTAAAAACGGTTTGCGATATTCGTTAATGTACGGTAAATAAAAAAAATAAAAATCAGTTTTTTTTGTAAAAACAAAAAACTATGATTTTTAACCTAAAACAGTAATAATGAAAATGTGAACGCACCAAAATTCGTTGAAAATATGATACGATAAACGATACAACGTCACGATAAAAAATATTTCGTAATTTGAAACGAAATAAATTTTCGATAAATAAATATCAAGAGGAAACGTTGAACGGTTGGAAAAAAGTAGTCGAGTTATAACGAACTATCAACATAAAATTATGAGAAGGTGGATTTGCAATATTGTATTATTGCGAACGGTAAAACGGTAGATAATTTTATGCTAATAAGTATAAAACGACAAAAGAATTTATTTTCAACAAATATTCTAGAAACTGATGGAAGCCATCTTAAATCGATAAACGGTAGGTAAGGTACTCAACAAAACAAAATGGAACAAAGACTTGTTTTCCGATTAGTAATTGAAACAAAATGTTATGTTTATTCGTTTTAGCTGTACTAGTAAGTATAATAAGCGTGGAATACGGTAAATGAAGTAGCAATTACTAAATCGAATTGGTATTTGGCGGCAGACTGAAGGTAGGTATCCAAAGTTCCCGGGTTTCGGCACCAAAAAATGTGGCTAAATTGATTCGATAAGTAGAAATTAGAGTACACTATCAATCACCACATTGGATCGAATACTTATTGAAAGCATTCGCCGTTAATAAGCGTTGCTACAGACGATTTAGACAATAGGAACAATGCACAAACCACTTACCATGTAGGCAGGCTTCGAGCACGATTCCTCACGAATAGTTCTTCCTTTAGACACCTAGCCGGCCAGCCACACACGATTATAAAGTTCCAAAAACACTGTTGATCACTTGAAGTTTTATTAAGAATAATTGAGTAAAATGTAATGTTTGGTGCGCGCGCGCCTTCGCTTTCACGTACAGACACGGAGAGGTTTTTACTGGTTCTGCCACCAGCCTTCTGCTACCAGCCTATGGCGTTGATCTCTCAGACACCGGTAGGATCTGCGCATGCGCCAGCGGAAGTCCGGGCGCCCCATTGGCTAAATAGAACTGCAGCACAGCGAATTGTGATGATTGATAGGTGCATCGGTAAGGCGCGCGAAATTCAAATTGAAAGGTAAACAAGATTTGCGTTGAAAACGGAACAAGTATACCAGTAGCTAAATGTAAAGCTAACATTTTTTACTTGTTTCTATGTGAACAATCCCATTGCATTGCTACACAAATGTTGAGCGAAGCAACATTGTTTGATTGATCGTGGTTACGACAAGGCTGTGGATGTTGATGATGACGACAAACCTCTGGATGGTGTTCACAAAATGTCCATAGCCATTCAGAAAGGGAACGCAGTGAGCGATTATGGGACACACCCCGGTACAAATCGGCATTTTTGATTCATTATGTCACAATATTATGTAACAACATAAAAAATGTCCAACAGGACATTTTGTAATTTTTCAGCAATAATTGCTTTGATTAGATTACCATATCTATTTTCAGATAAATCATAGGAGTATTTCCAATCTACTATCATGGGCTAGCAGAAAACTGCTATTTCTATTAACACTAGTATTATCCCACTGTACAATACTATTGCATCACCCCTCGGCGCGCATTTTGCAAGGGTAACTAGCCAGGTGTGTACGGTGGTACATCTGCCAATCCACCAACAAAAGCAAAATTCGTATCCAAATACAACTAAATTGATCGTCAATTCATTGAAGTGAATATAGTGATAATAGTCCTTATTGATAATATGATGCAACTTGAATAAAATATTTGTTCTTATACCTCTTTCGGCGTTTCTTCTCAGTTTCTGGTCGTTCGTAGTTTGTAGCTTTTTGTACTACTCGTGCTATCTTTGACTTCATCATCATCATCAGATTTCCGTGATTCCGTGAGTATAGGTTTCCTTCCGTAACAGCCTTCTGCGACCTGGGCCATTCTAATCCAGTTATTGCCAGAAATATTCTTTATTATCTTTGACTTAAATCCAAACTATTTAATTTCAACCTGTCTTTGTATTAGATAGTTGACACGAATGATATACTAGTTTAACCTTTGTTATTATAACCCGAGTTATAACACCTCGGCTGTCTTTCAAAACATTGACACCACCGTACGGAGCTATCGGAGCTCGTGTCATCAGTTTCATTGATGTCGTACCTATAATCATCGTTTATTTTGCTTATAATGCAAACATTGGATATCTGAGACTTTATGTCTCGTGGAGTGTAAGCTTTGATTTAGTCTGTCTGTACCGTCTCATCGGCTACAAGATCGCATTACGTCTTATCTAACTTCTGATTTATAAATAAATACGAAAGTTTTTATGTCTGGATGACACTTGGCAAATTTTGATTATATTTAGTTGAGGGCTAGAATAAATTACTAACTTTTTGATTTTTCCTATAAATACTGTAATTTTTTGGTTTCATATATTTTAATGAGCTTAATTTGAAAACATTTTGACGAAGAAATGTGGCAACTCTACATCGTTAACATAATTATCCGTTTTTTTATCAGGTCCATTTTAAACATTTAAATTCTAATTTATATGAACGTTTTCTCATTTATAATCATAAGCTTTCACATATCTTACCCACTTTAAAGGCTCAACCGGTCATAGAGCGTCCACAAACGATAATGACATAATGGAGGCATTATGCTGCATATATGAGGAATCCAGGGCGGTTCATTTGCCCCCGGTCACTAGGGTCGCAGGCCAATTGACTGCATTAGTTGAGCATTCCTGCGATAGTGATGTGTTCGAGATGATTCTGGCCGTAAAGTTATCTTTAAAATGTTTGTTTTTAATTATAGAATGGAATGCAACTATTATACGTCATAATCATAACAGTATTTTTAGGAATTTGAATAGGACACTGCATGTATTTTATACTCTATAGTAGTAAATCGACGGCAATCTTGAAAAAAAAGCAGTAATTGGTTAGTACATAATGTCTCGATGGTTGTAACTCAATATCGATTACACTTGAAGTGTAAAGTACACACTATTTACCCAAGTACTCTACTTAAAGTACTATCTACTTGGACATACAATACTACAAGTATAGCTCGTATTGATAGATGAGATTATCAGCTGTTCGGAAACTTCAACTCGAAATAATAATGATCAACGAACATCGCTTACACTTCCTTAAACTAGCTTAATCTTCTTCCCAATAGTAGATTAAGGTAAGTATGTATTGGATATACTCAAACAAATGATTTTGATATTCAAAACAGTCGTCTGTCTGCTAAAAACGTCAAAACTCAAGAGGTCTCAATGAAAGGCAGCCTTCATCATCAATTCGGCGGCGTGTGGTCTCTCAATGTTGGTTTGTTTGTGTTATCATATCGCATGACAGTTGAGGTATGCTCGTGTTACTGACAGTCTTTGTTTTAGTAATGCCGTTGCTGGGTTCAAGTGATATGGATTAATTAGCCCATAATAATTATACTAATTGTGTTTGATAAAAAAAATATGAGTATTTTACGCCGCAGAACTAGACAGTCTGTCTGTGCACTATAATGCTATAATACTATACTGCCATTGAATGGTCAGTTTTACTCAATGGGCTCGTTTGTTCCACCCAAGTGCCCAAACACCTGCGCTTTGACTGGCTCGAAGCAGCATAGCCAAAACTGGGCCTTCACTGGCTTCAAATGAATCCATTGAAGGCTCAGTTTTGGCTATGTCATATAAAAGACGATCATTTTCTTCTAAATAATCTTGAATTAAATACGTCTTGTTTAGTCTTGTAGACACTGTTACATCTGCCGTGTCTCCCAATTTGACCCGACCTTATAGAGCATTATCTAAACGAATCTAATTAGGATGTGTCGTTCCGACTTCAACAGTATTGGATAACGATTGAACTTCCTTTTTTGTGTAGGTAAGGTCGGCAGGCTCTGAATTTGGTTTTCTGATATCATCAATTTTCATGATGACATTGTCATATCATCACGTAGATCTTCATTCTGTTTCTGGCTGTTCCCTATGATTTGTCAACATTAATTTAACGTGTAGTGAATTTTCTATGGTGGATTTTATTCACATTGCAAAGTATAAAAACGATTTCGGTAGCCTTCATAAGAAACTATTGAAATTAGCAAAACGTCCAATAATTTTGAAATTTTCAAGCTTTGTTTCTCAGGCGGTAGGTTCAGTTTAAATGTCTATGTCGATAACTCATTCTATGGTGCCATTTTTATACAAGCACATAAACTTCTAATAAGTATATCTTTTGTGATGCATTTCGTCATTTAAATCAGCCTAATTCTAGACGTTCATCTAATGAAGTATTCTCTCTTTCCAGACGCACAAACTATACGCGCTCCGGTACTGGGGCTGCGAGCTGCTGTGCCTCATCAACATCAGCCTTCAGATGTGGATGATGGACAGCTTCTTCGACGGAGAGTTCCTCTCTTACGGCACCAGGGTACTGGGGTACAGCGAGGTGCCTCAGGAAGAAAGGTGAGTGGTCTACTTTTATATCTCCGTCCTTTTGCAGCTTTGTTTTTTCTTTGACAGTCCTCATCTCTTGCTGAACTGCTGTCTCATCAACATCAGTCTTTAAATTTGAATAGCTATCGTCAGAGAGGTACTGACATATGGCACCAGGTAGTGGACAGCTAATTGCCTCACATTGGTGCCTCAAGTAGAAAAGTAGGTATACCCTTAGGTCTGAGTTTGTTTCTAGTGTCAAAAGACTGCTTAATTTATTTCCTTTAAGGTTATTTTTTACTATACATCTAATTAAACACGAACGAATTAAATTATAATTCGACCATATATCCATTTCCAGATACGATCCAATGATCTACGTGTTCCCTCGCATAACGAAGTGCACATTCCATAAGTTCGGTGCGTCCGGCACCATACAGACCCACGATAGCCTATGTCTGCTGCCGTTGAACATTGTCAACGAGAAGACGTACATCTTCCTGTGGTTCTGGTACATCATTCTGCTGGTGGTGTTGTCGCTACTAGTTATTTATAGGTGAGTTTGATATTTATAGGTGGGTCTAGTGGACCTAAATTGCTGCCCTGAGGTGCACCTTTACTACAGCTTCACCGTTTAACTTGCCTATTTTGCTTCTTTTCTCTAGGGTTATCATTCTTAGTTGGACCTAGGTGGCTGCCTTGCGGTGTTGTTTTTCCCTTGAACTCTCGTGAATCTTTTTTATCATACTAAAAGAGTGTTTGTAAGTTTGTGAGTTTGTTTGTAGGGGGGTAATCTACGGAACTACTGTCGATTTAAAAAATATTTCACTAATAGAACGCTACATCATACCTGAGTGACATAGGCTACAATTTATATATCTCCCGAGCGAAGACGGGGCGGGGCGCTTGTCTTCTTAATGCTAACTTAAATTCCATCTACTTCCAGATTAGTGATAATTTTCGCGCCGTCAGTGCGACCTCGGTTACTACACGCGAGATCCAGAACCATTCCCATGGAGACGGCCGTGGTGATCTCTCGGAGAACTGACTTAGGAGACTGGTGGTTGCTCTATATGCTCGCCAGGAACATGGACCCGCTTATATTCAGGTATTTATACTCGTAGCTATAGATTCATAGATGGATCACTTATCTTGCAGCGGGGTCCGTGTTCACGGTAGCACGTCGACTCTTGAACCCTTTTGTAGATGGATCACTTACTGGTCATTGTAATTTAGAAGATAGACGTTTGTGAGGTAGACCCAACCCCATGCACACAGCTGTAGTGATGTCTTGAAGACCTGTCATATAGATTCGTCAACAATTCGTCTCTTGAAATTATGTACGGTGATGATGTAAAGAGTGGATCAGGCAAAAGACGGGTTACAGACGTGATGACCACTATAGAACGTCATAAGTGGAGATGGGCAGGACATGTTGCGCGTATGGGCACCGAGCGTTAGCCTCGACGAGTGTTAGAGTGGAGACCTAGAGATACCACGCGGGGAAGGGGTCGTCCAGCAGAGAGATGGGTGATATCAGGTAGCATGTCGGTCACAACTGGATGAGGAAGGCTAGAGACAGGGAGTTATGAAAGAGTATGTAGGAGATGTCCGAAGACGGACAAAAAAAATGCTGCAATGATGACGACGTAAAGACCTGTTACATTATGTTAGTGCTTGCATGGTTTTGCTTGACTCTTCTATCCTTCTTCAACTTGACATCTTCTCTTTCCAGCGAGCTGCTATCAGAGCTAGCAAAGCGTCTGGGTGAGAAGTCAGGGCCGCGCGCGTGACGTCACCCCCCGCGCCCCCCGCACCCGCCCCCGCCGCCGCCCACCATCTCCTTTGTCAGCGAATGACCTCCGCACACTGCTGCTAGCCTGGTACCTCTCACTATATATTTGTACTTTTAAAGAGCTATGACGTTGAAGACTTCTGATGATTTCTGTAAGCCTGGTAATCTGCAAACCTGATTAGTATGTAAAAAGCGAGTCTCGCAGCTTTGGGCTCTGTTTATCTCGAAAGGGATAAAGACGTTATACAGTATGTATAGCCTTGTATTTGTAATGCGACTGTGTTAGAATTTTCTGACTTTGGATGATTTCTGTTACCCTGGTAACTCTCTAGAAATTGTTAAAATTTTTACTCTTGGATTTTGTAAACTGTAATCGATTTTACATTATTAACGAATTTGGTCACTTTATTGTGGTTTTGGTCGATGATTTAAAAAAAAGTGACGTGTTATATACCTAGATATATCTTTTTAGAGATGGACTGATGTTGAAAATTTTGATAAAAATGTTGATGAGCATTTACATAATTTCTTTGGTCGCTGTGTCGCGTTTTGGATGAATAAAATTTTACAAACTATTTGTAATGACGACATATTTGTCTGCGCGCTTAAAATATCCGTATGGTGGCGCCACATTCGCTTAAGACTTCAAAATATTGCTGCATATCGATTGTTTATCGATTATTTAGCCTATATCAAATCGAGTAAAATTCATTTAAAACTCGATCAATTTTCTTATTCAATTAATTGGCACTTTTACGGCCATTTTTACGTTCTCGAATATTTTAGTCTAGAAATTCTAGAATTCTGTTCTTTTCTCTCTAATTCCTACCTTACTATAGTTATATGTAAACCTCTCTATGATAAAAGATCTTTTATCCATTAAATATACGTTGGCTCGAATATATTCTTTGTTACAACGATATGGTTGTTAGTTAACACTTATGAAAATGTTCTCTCCACTCATATAGACAAATAATTTATATGTTTTTATGTAACACAATCTTTTTTATTGAAGGGCACAATGTTAAATTATAATTTAAAATAGTTAAAATTGATACAATTTTTTTTATAACAAAAAATCACTTTTGTTTATATCAATTTTATTTATTTTACAGTGGTCTTCATATTTACTGCCATTTTGACGGTTAGTTTTTTTAATTAACTCGCGCTGTAATCAATGGTTGTATGTATATTTGTTAAATACTATTAAGTAGTTTCGTTCTAATATTTATACATATACATTTTATTATAGGAGTTTTGCAGTGTCACACATTTTTATACTTACGACGAAGAGACGCGGTAATATACATTTTTTTTAGTTAATATATTTATTTAGATTTAAAAACTAGGCAGCTCTTTAGGTTATAAAAGTTTTTTTTTCGAGATAATTTAATAGAGTACGAAAATAAAAAATCGTACTATTTTTCTTTTAAAAATACAATTTAGTTTCCGTTCTTGGTCAAAAATTAGGAGGTTATTCAACTTTGTTTACTTTTGTAGTAACTTTTATATTGACGTATTTGAAAGTGCCAATATGTTAGTTTTTGATTTTATTAGGCTACTAATACATATCATACAATGACTTTTATTGTATGGAAAGCACAAAACATTTCTACCATTGTGGTAGTTTTTTTTAGGTAAGAATGTATGTTCAATAAAAGATTTTAAATTAGTTGCCTTATTGTTGTATTTGACTTTGTATGTGTGCGCGAGTATTGTATGTGTGTATATAACGATTTTATACAAAAAAAAAATATAAAAACAAAAACGCATTTAGGGAGAAACAAAAAAATCGAACATGATATATGTATGTATGTACATTCTTTTGGGGGGTCATATGTGATATATTAATTTAGAATTAAGTTTTGATATTATCGCCTGATATTATAAAATTAGGTTTCGGAACCTATATTCATATATGTCTGTTTTATTTTCGACCTAAGATAAAAGAGTGTTAAATTATGACTAAATTTCAATTTGTGGATCGTTTTTAATCGGTATTATTTAAAAAAAGGGTTATTCTGTCAGTAGTCTTAACAAAACATATGGCAACACTAATTTAATCGATTTTTTTAATTATAATATTTTTCAACAATTTCGATTAAATATACCTACTATAAAATTTTGATACCTTCGAATAAATTCCATTAAAAATAAATTAGTAAGTATCTTATCTAATATCGGACTTTGCCTTTATTAAATTGTAGACTATGTGTTACAGTGTTCATTTTTATTAGAATCAACCTTCTTTTGAGGCTTTTCGAATATTATACAATCTTATTCAACGTTTCTACAATTTATCATGTTAAAGTTAGGTCGCATTGGCTAAAAATCACTATATATAAGTATTAATTCATTGTACATCTTGGTCTATCAATGAAACATTTTATCGGTACCAGTTCCACTAAGACAAAATTAAAATTATTACATTCAGCGTAGATGCTATATATTTTTATTTTATTTAATTTTTCATGAAACTATCGTCTAAATAGATGGTTTTAGTAGATGTTTCTTTTTCTTCTGATTCATTTATTCATTAATTTTACAACATTTATGTCACACTTGCTAAGTATAGAGTTACTTTCCTGCTATATTAATGTACCTATTGTTTAAAATTAAATATTTTATATCGACTTAAATAGATCTGCAATTCATAGCTTATATTTATGTCCATAGCTCTTAGCATTCATGATTGAAATATCAATTAAAAATTACCTTCTCAGTAGATAAATATCTATAGAAAATAATATATCCATAGAATGCTTAAAATTACAGACAGACAATACAAAAATGTGGTAGTAGAATAGTCTTTTTCTAAATCTGCCTAAAATACTTACATAGAAAAAAATTGCCTTCATTCTGTAATAATAAATTGCAAGTGGTTAAACATTGGTAGTGTTTTAACAATAGGGAATATTAATGCGTTATTTTCACGCAAGTGGGCTAAATATTTTGACATTGACAGAGACAATTACAAGACTTTCAAAGCATGACAAATGACATTGACATGTGCACCTACGGGGTTTGTTTACGGCATGTGCTGGTGTCGCCATCTGCCTAGAGCTGTGCGTAATATTCCCTATCATATTTGTGCTCAAAAACAATGTGTTCGATTCTATTAGAAATTCTATTGATATGTTCGAATTTAAGATTGTGTATTTGAAATCAAATCTTTTGTATTGTATTATTGAATTTTGATACAATTTTTTGATAATAGATTTTTACAAAACTAACGAACGCTTCGCGCGGGTATGTTGTATCTATAAATCATCCAAAATAAATTATCTAAGTGATAGTAAAAACCGCATTAAAATCATTGGGGTTGTTTAAAAAAGATCTAAGCGTACAGACGCGGCATAGAACTTTATTTTATATGATTATGTATTGATTGATTAGATACACAATTATTTTTACACTTTAAAGTAGCTTTATGATTGACAGAGGTGGCATACGGCATACATATTATTATATATGTATTGGATAACGCACATTGATATATTTAAATGTATTTTATAGAAGTTTGTGAACTAAAATTAGTGAATACACAATGATAAACCCAAACACATAGTATATAAGTTGCTGACATTGTAGATAGATAATATATAAATAACAAACCGATTTGTATGTACATAATATGTAGGATAAATGTTCCTAATATATTAATTTTAGTTCACAAGTTATCATTGCGTAAAAGACAAGGATGGAGTGTTTTTTAAAAAATAAATATTTGTCAGCAAAAATCTTTGAAATATCGTTTTAATTTTAAAAGTGAACTCTTCCCTATTAACTCTAGATGTGGATTGTTCCCACTTATCCCTACCACAAAATAAGTGTATTATAAATGCAATATAAAAACGTAAATATATAATATTATATACATAGGTAGTCAGCTAATTAGGGACACCAGTCGATTTTCATACAAACGAGGTTACTTTGAAGCCTTGGTTCAACGCTAGGATTGATCTAAGCTGTGATCTGATGATGGCCATCCAGGGATAGAATGGAGGACATCCAGATCGCTATACACACCCAACTGATCAGATCAGCATTCTAAGAGCTACTCAGCTCAGCTTTCCGAGTTTCACGATTTCCATACATTTTAACGCTATTTTCGCGGTTTTTTTAAACATATCCAAACAGCTCTTAGATTGCTGATCTGATCAGTTGGGTGTGTACTGTGTATAGCGATCTGGATGTCCTCCATTCTATCCCTGGATGGCCATCATTAGATCACAGCTTTGAGCAATCCTGGCTTTGAACCAAGGCTTCAAAGTAACCTCGTTTGTATGAAAATCGACTGGTGTCCCTAATTATCTGACCACCATAGTATGTGTATTATAAATGTGATTTGTTTTTTAAAAAGCACAGGTAAAGTAGTGATAAGTTAAAATGTAAGAGATTGCATTTATTTTAGCATATAGTAACGTTATACGCTCTTATTGGCTCACGTTGATTTTCCATTCTTATTGTATGTTATTAATAAAAAAAATGGGAGATATACCAACTATCTTTGTTTCATCTGCCATACCGATTAGCGTCGTCAAACCATCGATAGTCGATATCGATAGTTTTAATATATTTGAGTATGGTAATAAAAATTGAATTACTGACGATAAGTTTAAATATCGATTGATGTAATTTCCAAAATGGCTACGTGATGCAGTGTCTGGCTGTGGCACAAATTTAGACCTAAAAAACTTAATACTTTTTGTAAAGAGAGAAACCATGTAATATGAGGTAAGAAAACGTGATTGCAATAGTAATTTATTGTTCTATTATTGCATGCATCGTGAAATAGATGATATTCTTTAGCGATACGACTATAGGCTATGATCGTGCACGATACGATTTTATTAATACTAAATGAGAAACCTGGTTTCATATCTCTGTTTAATACGTCTTAATAGTTAATAGTCTCTTAATAGTTGCAGGGTTAACTTTTTCGATACATCGTTTAATGTCAAGTCGGAAAATGCCAACGTCGGAAAATGTCAATTTGAATACAGTATCGTAGCATAGTCTGCAATCGATACACCAACTTAGCCACAAAATATACACCATTTTGAAACATTTTGGCAGATTGTTATTTATGTCACTCTGTTACAAAATTCAAGCTTTTCGGAAACCGTGTATTAGTCTCGATGATTTTGAAACTCATTTTATTTTAGGAGTATCGTGCACGAATTTGATAGCCTTTGAAAGCCCAAAATGTTGATTTTGTGGGCGTTATAGTGAATTTTATAAATTTATCTTATTTATTAAAGCCATTACTGTACGTTGTAAGTACGTGACAAAATTCGTGTAATTAAGTAACACTTAGTTGATTATTAAATATATACGATTTTGATTTTTGTATAAATGTCTTTTATTTTTGATTTTTCTCCTTTTAGTCCGTAAAATATGAGTATATTTTGTGGTTATCTAATTTCTATATGAGATTACTTTATATTTTGTGGTGCTATTTTTATAATAGACAATAGCATTCGATATACGTATTTATAGGCGAATTCAAATCTTTAGTCTTTGGTCAAAATTTGCCGCGACTCCAAGCGCAGTTTCATATAAAATGTAGACTATTGTGGACGTGTAAACGACAAAGCAGCATCTCTTGGACGTTAGCCACTTGCAGTCGACCTCATCTATTCATTACTTCCTGGCATAACCAGCTAACACGTTCCCGCCATATGATGCCTTTTCACAGAAATCTATGTGCGTTGTGTACTTATTTAAAATTTCATGTCACTACAACTCAGGCCACTAAAACTTGTGCAGTAGGGGGCAGACAATAAATTTACCTGGCCTCGTCTGTAGCACAGGGAGGGCACTTCATAGAAACGGGGCGTCAAATATACCTACTACTACTACAAATGAAACTGTATGCCGTGAACACGTCAGTAACACGTCAATGTGTGCGTTTGCACAGTCATAGCGTCCCAATCCGCAAACGAACTTGGGAAACAAGCTATTTATTATTAAAAATAAAAAACACGACTCCCGACATATGATGCCTTTTACTCAAAAAGTACGTACAACCATATAAGTTATATATATTTTTGAAATCGCCTTTTAAATGTCATGTCACTACAACTCAGGCCACTAAAACTTGTGCAGTAGGGGGCAGACAATAAATTTTATTTTTTGGTCTGCTATTTATCGCATATATAATCCGCCACTTTTGTTTTAATGATGACGTCACATATAGCCTATGTCACTACGGAGGAATGCAAGGAATCTAAAAATATCTCTCACATCAAAATCTGTTAAGCCGTTCAGGACTTATGGTGGAATAAAGCTACATACATACATCCCAATGAACCCCGCAAACATAACACTCCTTTTTTGGTCAGTCGTGTAAAAATGCGGGGGGGTGCCATATTGTGGGAGGGGCAGGGAGCGTCCTTTCTGTACGTAGTACTTATATTAATTCTGTGTCTATACTTAGTAAGGTATAGTCGGGAGCAGAAAAGTCTGGCGCACTGAGATGGGACACGGTGAAGTAGGGAGTTTTATTTGCACCCCATCTTAATTTAAAATACAAATTTGATATATCCTACTTCTTACTAATATTATAAATGCTAAAGTTTGGACGTGAGTTTCTGAGAATGTTCGTTACTCAATCACGCAAAATATACTGGATGGATTTCGATGAAATTTGGTATACGGGTAGAAAAATACCGGGAATAGCACATAGTTATCCTCACATATTATTCCCACGGGAGCGAAGCCCCGGGGCGCGACTAGTCTTAATTAAACGTATTCATACCTATGAAGAATTCCACGTGTGTAGTCTTTGACACTTCTATGTCTTTATTCACAATTCTATGTGCCGTTCAGTTCCAAATAGGCTGATATTGAAGTTTATTTGAGTTCGGACTTCATGATTATAAATCAGTTTAACGATCTAACATCTGCTCCGTGCAGTGACCTCATTTTTTTATTGCAAAGACCCGTTTATAGAGTAATATTGTCAGGAGTAATTATTCATTATATCGGGTGCTAATTGAGTAATCTGTAGTTTAAATTTTATTATTTTTATACCCCACTATACTAAGCTTGGGAGTTTTTATAACTTTATGGTATACTAGCTGCGCCCCGGGGCTTCGCTCCCGTGGGAATTTCGGGATAAAAAAGTACCCTATGTGCTATTCCCGGTATTTTTCTACCTGTGTACCAAATTTCATCGAAACCTGTCGAGTAGATTTTGCGTAATTGAGTAACAAACATCTTCACAAACTCACATCCAAACTTTCGCATTTATAATACTAGTAAAGTCCGTTTATTCTTACTTGTTCTTATTATGTAACAATTTTCACAGTACTTTTTGTTGAATTTTGTTGAAAATAAATCAACTATTAGTTCAAACCTAAACATTCTTAAGTAAACTTAACTTCTTAAGTAGACTTTTGTCAGAACACCTACAGGTTTAATATTTATTTCTGTAATTTTAATATTCATACCCACTGCATTTGTTTTAAGTAGTGTAAAAAAAAAAAAAATTGTTACATTGTTACATATTTAATATTTTTTCTATTTGTGAGGACCTATAATTGGCTTCTTTAGTTCTTAAGTGTTAACCTATTGTTGTATAAATGGCTGTTGGTCTTCCTAATAAATAAAAATAAAATAAATAAAATAAAATAAATAAATAAATAAAACATTTATTAACCACGAAAGTAATTTCCTAAAAAGTCTATTTTAATTTATATTGTTGTAAAATCACAAAAAGACATGGTAAGAAATAGGACAAGTAGGAAAAAACGGAGTTTAGGATATGGTATATTTTGTAGTTTAACATTACGATATCACCCCCATAGGCATGACATGGAAAAAAATCAAGTTTTTTTTTTATTGTACCTAATGAGGGATTTTCCGTGACACAAATTAAAAAAAGAAATAGTTCCAAATGACTTCATAGATGGCGCTTAGTAAAAGCCGAGAGAAAAATTCCATACAAAAAGCAAAATTCACGGAAGTGGCATTTAAAAAATAAAACTTAGTAAAAAAAAAAACAACTAAAAAGTATCTATATTGTGATTTGTGCAACTGTCAAACTGTTATGTGATTTTTTTTTCTGCCTCTGGTTGACAAGAAAAAGCGCACCATATAGGTTCAGCCATTATTACGACTCGGCTTTCATAAAACGCTCTCTGTTGAGACTTTTTTGTACTGATTTTTTTTTCTTAATTAGCTGTCAGAAAAATCGCTCATTAAAACCTATC
This sequence comes from Ephestia elutella, assembly GCA_018467065.1. Classification (NCBI taxonomy): domain Eukaryota; kingdom Metazoa; phylum Arthropoda; class Insecta; order Lepidoptera; family Pyralidae; genus Ephestia; species Ephestia elutella. The sequence continues at coordinate 21,459,033 of CM031578.1, forward strand.
TACCTGTGAAATATTTTAAAAAATGCCTAGTTTACATGCTTCCCAAACGTTACAGTGAATTGTCGTGAATAATCCTTCATCGTTTTGTCCTGTGTCAGAGTCCTATGCGGCTTCTGACAGGCGGCGGCAAAATTAAAAAATTATCGAGCGGAGCACGGAGCGCTGATAGTCGCATGCCATGCTTAAATAAGCTTAACCACCGACGCAGAAGATGGGTCCTTTAAGTATCCTTATCCGAATTTTTATTATAAATGCGAAAGTGAGTTTGTTCATTTGTTTGTTACCTCTTCACGCTTTATCTACTGAACCATTCTTGAAATTTCGCATACACATAGCTAGTATTACTAAGAAGGACACAGGGTACTTTTCATCCCAGGAAAAAGCATTGTTCCCGCGTACGAAGCCGCAAGCAAATGCTAGTAATTTATAAAGTTTGGATGTGTGTGAGCGAGTACATTTGTTTATTAATGACTAGCTTTTGCCTGCAGCTTCGCCCGCATGAATTTCCCAGACGAACAGTGCTTTTTCCCGGAATGAAAGTTACCCTATTAGTCCCCTGAGCCCGTCCATGTATTACCTACGTGACATGACACCACGATAAAATGCATGGCAACAGATCAGAAAAGTTCCGGTGACCAAGGCTGCAAAAAAAAATTCACGAAATTTGGCCGGATGACTGAGAAAATCCTCCACTTCCGGTCAACATTTTAAGGGTATATTTACCTCATATGACACCACTACGAGACACGTGGCAACATGTAGGCCTTCAACCATAGAGGAGGGCTACCTAAGTCTGCCAGTTCTGAAATGGCCGGAAGTGCTTGGCAGCAGGCGCCAAAGTTGGCCCTTGGAAACGTTTTCCTACGTCATATGACACCTCTACAAAAAATGACTTCAAACGCTTTAAAATAATAATGTTCTTATGAATAAATAAGTCTGCCAAGCCAATTTTGGCCGGAAGTCCTTCAAAAATGGTTTTTTAACTGCTTGGTATAAGTGAACGAAACAAGCTAAATGCGCATAATTTAACAAATTATGATCGTTTATCAAGGATTATCGACCCAGAAGTCGTGGTAGGTATATATAGAACTAACTTGTACCCGCGAATTCGTCCGTGTGGAGTTGGACAAATATATTATTATTTGTGCTTATAGACCGCCTTCAGCTAGTTATGACACTCTTTTAAATGTTTGGGAAGAAGCCCTCAGGCGGGTTAGTTCTAGTAGTAAACATATAATTGTATGCGGTGATTTTAACGTTGATATTTTAGTTTCATGTTCGGAAAGCAATGGATTTAGAAATTTGAAAAACACATTCTTTTGGCAGAGGTTGGGGTAATTCTAATGGGTTCAAAACCCATTAGAATTACCCCAACCTCTGCCAAATGTATAGATAACATTTTCTGTGATTGCTCTTTCTCTGATGAAAAGCTTTTTTGCCTGTCTGGGGTCTGACCACCCGGGTGTCACTGACACGTGACGAAGAGTCTAACCTTAGCTCCGCTCCTGTAACCTGTAGGCCGCTGACTAAGCACCGGAAAATGCGTTTTCGCGAATCCATAAATAAAAAATTGCCTGAAATAGACCTAAATAAAAATCCGAATGACCATTACGATGAGGTTTTTAATATAGTAAAACAAGAATTTAAAAAATCTTTTCCTTTTAAAACATTTGATTGGAAAACAAAACTAAATTTCTGCGATTGGGCCACAAATGGCATTTATATTAGTAAAAACAAGCTATATGAACTGTATGGCCAAAAACAATATAATTTTAAACAGGAATTTGTATCATATGTTAGATATTATTCAAAAACTTTTAAAAAGGTGCTGCCGCAAAATCTTTATATCTTACTAATAAAATAAAAAACTCTAATGATAAGATCAAAGCTGCTTGGTCTATTAACAATAACGAGACAGGCAAATCGAAATCGCGCGACAATAATATTTCTTTAAAAATTGGTGATAAAACCATAACTTCTAACGACGAAGTAGCCAACGAATTCAATAATTTTTTTGCCAATATTTCTAAGAATATCAAAGGATCCCTCTCCTCTTGTCCCAGTGCTGCAGATGACTTATTAAAAAGAAATGCCTCCGGTCCTAAGTTCATTTTTAGATTTAGAAGTATCACATCGGATGAACTCTTATCTGCGTATAAGTCACTCAACATGAAAAATACTGAGGATCTCTGGGGTATATCCGTCGCAGTTCTGAGCAGTATTATTGATTTGATTGCTCCTCATCTAACTGTGATTTTCAATAAGTGCATTTCCGAGGGTGTTTTCCCTGACCTCATGAAAATAAGTAAAATTATTCCTTTATTCAAACACACTAATTACAGACCCATTTCTATATTACCCGCTTTAAGTAAAATATTTGAAAAATTAATTTTAACGCAATTAGTCTCTTATTTTAACGTAAATAAAATCTTACATAATCGTCAGTACGGCTTGCTCTTTAAATCAATAAAAATTCTTACTGTTGCATCTCAATACATCTTCAATGTACTTATTTTTGTTAAATCCAATTTAAACCTCTTAAAAAAAATTGCGATGTACATAGAATTAACACCCGCAATAAGAATAAACTTTATACGCCCTGCTTTAGGCTTAAAAAGGTTCGGCGGTCTTTCATGGGTCAAAGTGTAAAAATGTTCAACAAGCTCCCTGACGAGGCTATAAATTTACCGATGCAAAAATTTAAAACATATCTTAAAAATACTTTGATGAATAAAGCGTATTACACAATAAGTGATTATTTGAACGATAAAAAAGATTGGTCTCTCCCTACAACTTCGCCACTCCACAATTGATTACATTCTTTTGTTATTGTGAAAAAATAAAATTTCCTTTCTTTTTTAAATCTAATCACATTGACATTTAGTTGTTAAACATGTACGTGTATTGTGATCTTCAAGTGACTGAAAGTATTTATTTTTCTAAAATGTTCAAACTGTTGACGGCGTCGTCGTGGGCCGGGTCGTAAGGTTCCCTCTATTATGGTTGAGCTTTGCGATGGCTGACCCTCGCGTCAACTCGTGAACGGGTGTTGCCAGGGGATCCTGCTTCGATCCTGATTCAAATTTTATTTTCATTTTTTGTTCTTAACAAATTCATTGTGGTTACAAACATAACATGTTTTATTATATTATTATTATTTTTTTTATTTTTTGACTGTACACAATCTAATGTATGTATAAAGTTAATGAATAGCCCCTCTGGCATGCTAGGCGACCAAGACTGTTTCATGAGTTTCTTTTGGCATTTCTTCTCAGCAGTGGTCGTTCCGAAATGCTAGTAGTTTGTAGCTTTGAGACATAATATATTATAATTAAATAATTAGTTATCGACGTGAAAAAGAGCCTTCTTTGAAGGCCAAGTTTCAATAAAAAAATTTGACTTTGACTTTGAAATTTCTTGGAATAAAAATTACTTCACTGTTTTTATATATAACTAAAATAGAATACTATTTTCCCATTTAAAGATTCCGTAAAAACCATTTTCAGTCTTATTTAAAGTTCACGCGGACGAATTCGCGGGTACAAGTTAGTTCTATATATACCTACCACGACTTCTGGGTCGATAATCCTTGTTAAACGATCATAATTTGTTAAATTATGCGCATTTAGCTTGTTTCGTTCACTTATACCAAGCAGTTAAAAAAACATTTTTGAAGGACTTCCGGCCAAAATTGGCTTGGCAGACTTATTTATTCATAAGAACATTATTATTTTAAAGCGTTTGAAGTCATTTTTGTAGAGGTGTCATATGACGTAGGAAAACGTTTCCAAGGGCCAACTTTGGCGCCTGCTAGTAGTAAGGATTCGTGAATTCTGGCGCACCACCCCCTCCATCCCTGCGCCAGCATTCTGCCGCATCAAGAAATCGTGGCGAACAAAAACTAAAAAAAAAAAAAAAAAAAAAAATGAAATCCCCCATTTAAAGCGATTGCGCTAGGTTTCAGAACGATATCTTCAACCCTTTTCAATCTAAGTTTTTGATGCTGTGGCATCCTAGATGATTTACTAATTGCTGTCCTCATCGTTAATGGTCTCCTCGTTAAGAACTTACTGACATCTTTTAATATTGCTTCATTACTAATCACCCAAACCCGTCACTAATAAACATTACTTATTTCTTAATCCTAATGATGGAACTTTACAAGACAACCTATTGTATCTATATTGTGACCACTAGTTAAACTATCCTTTGTTCTTTGTAAATATTTAATTTTAATAAACCTTGTCGTCTTTGATATTGGAAATTTTAGTAATTGCAATGTTTAATCGTGTAAATAAATCGTTAATATAGTTTTAACATTGTTATAATTATTTATGTGTGTGTATCACTAAATGCATAACAATAATATGATTTGTATAAATATTTTTCTGCAAACACTATCCGAAGACGAGGAAAATGGCGGTAGCTCGTCCAGTGCCAATGATCGGAGACCAAGTACATCGCTTGATGAATTCTTCGAGGAGAATTCAAAGAAGACACTCAAAAAGATTTCTTCTACTGTGGGCCGAGCAACAAAGGATGGAATGGTCTACGTATCAACCAACGACGAAGATGGTTGCAATGCAACCCATTTAATAAAAATAGAAATTGTGGATTAAAATAAGTTAAAATCAATCCCCGAAAAAGATCATTGGAATCCAGAAGTTCGGGTGAAATATTATGTGAATAATAAAATAGTTAACAAAAACAATCATCACCAGAAAACTCGAAAACTAATTTACAGTAGGTATAACAAAAGAGATATCGAGTACTAAGAACTCTAAAAAGTTTTCATTCAAATATAAATGTAGAATTGAAATTTAGTTCCTAATATATAATTAATCTTCAATTACATGTTATTATTTAAGTATTCAAAGAAATATTATAAATTTTGTTTAAAATAAACTTTTATTTTGTTTATCTGCCGTTATATTTTTATTTCATTTTTATAACCCACAAGTTATTAATAAAAGTCAGTAATCACCTTCAAAACATTTATTTATTAAAATATATTAAGTACAATTCTACTACGTAAATCTAAGTTATTCATAATATGTCTGAAACATGACATTTAATAACAAATCATTATAAGACGTATTTACAGTAAACATTTTAACAAAATCTTCTAGAGACATACCTCTATACTTGAAATACAAATACAACAAACAGTATGGACCACAAACAGATGAAAAAACATTTTGAATTATCTTATTGTTATAATTCCATCTAGTTGCATTCCTCATTAAGAATGATAGATGATAACCTTCTGGCTTCCGACCAAAACTGTCAAAGTATTCTCCGACACCATTTTCGTTTATAAATATTGCAAGCCAATGTGAGCCCGACTTGGTGTCAGGATCTAAATAAGTTGAGGTTATACAATAGAATATTATGAAAGGATATATTACGAATTTGATTCATGTGCTTCAAAAAATTACACACAAAGTTAGATTTGCCACAACCACTGGGACCTGCCACTATAGCAGTGAAAGGATGATCAAAATGAAACATACTGGAGTTATGAAAGACACTACTAATTTGCTTCAAAATAAATATTTAATTGATTACAATTATAAGTACAAATTACTTAAAACTAAAGCTTAAACAATAAAAAATAATTATTTATTATAAAATATGCCTGAATTATAAAACTATTAAACGAAATATACAAAAAACTATAAGTATACAAAAAAATTAAAATTTAAAACTATTTTGCATTGTAATGACCCCAAGCCAAGGTATCAGTAGAATTTGGAATGATAAACCTCTTGGAGTCATTATATGATAAACAGATTTTATTAATTTTTTGAGTAAATAAAATATGTTTTATAATACGAAACCAATACATTTCCGCGTACTGTATATTTTTATTTAACAAACAAGACTTTTAATTTTCTATATTAAGTTGTTTTGTGATATTTTTGTTCACCCCTTTAGCTTTTGTAATAGTTCTATTTTCAACTTTCATTGCATACATTTTTGATCGCAGACCAACAAATTCTGTAAATATTTTTCCATTATTCTCATTTTTGAAATAACCCATTTTTTTTTTATTTAATTGTGGTTGGTCAAAATATTGTCAGGGGGATAATCCGATGTATCAAAGTGTGAATTTAAATCTTCTTTTATGTCTTTGTAAAAATCATCACAAAAAATTTGATATACTAAACTGTCTGTATCAGTTTACAACAGTTTTATATTTTCAAATTTATTTTTCATATATTCATAATGAAAATCATACATCAATGTTTTCGATATATCTAATATAGAAAATCCTAAGTATATCGGTTTATTATAAAATAATTTCATTTTGTGAAGTTGGACTGCAACTAAATTTTCTGAAAATATGGATAGGTTGTGAAAACCTGGATGAGCAATCATAATTTGAACTCCCTTGATTTTACCATGTTCTTCCCAATGTGTTAATAATTTAACATTCACGCGTTTTTCTATATTTTCCATAGTTTTTCCGAATATGGAATTGTTCATTAACTTATAGAAATCTTTTTCAAAATCAGATTTAGCTAGAGTTCGCAAATTAGTATTTAAATCAATATATTTTTTTAACCAAGGACTGCTTAAATTTTAAAACTCTGCACTTTTGAAACACGCATACCTAATTTTTCACACTGTAAGAGATTTCTATAATGTATTATATATTTAGTTTTATTATATAAATTTGGTACTAACTTAAATTCTTTACTTTGACCAACACTATTTTTTCTGGACACAATGGAAAATCAGAATGTGAATCATGCAAGTTATTGGGATACTCTAAGTCTACTTCTAAAATATATCCAACATCAGAAGTGATTGGTACATTGTAATTTGCATTAGGATCTACCCATTCGAAATTTGATATAGGAAGATATTGCGACATTGCCCAGCCATATAAATTGTTTTCATCTAAATATATTAAATATGAAGAAGGTTGTGCTTTATCAAAATCAACCATATATTGATTATTTGCTTTTGCATAACGATTACTACATTGAGAAATACCACCTCTAATGCCTGATTTTATGAAAGCAATTTTATCAATATCTGTTAAAAGTTCTAATTTAACCTTTGTACATTTTAACATAGCATCCCAGCTTAACCCTGGTGCAGTATAGTAATGTGCAGGATCTAAATCATATGTACTCATACAAACATTTCAAAATTTTTTGAATATATCTGCTAATAAAAGTACATCAGTTTTTAAATACAGGTCAGAATAATTTACCATCGTTTTACATTTGAAATGTGAGCATGGTTATAATCATCTATAGATATACCACATCCGCTTATGATACTATTAAATTTTTTCAATCTCAGGTAAATGTAACAAGTTAAGTTTTTCAAAGCATGTCATATAATCGTAGGGATAAACACCCTTTCTTTTTAATAATTTAAAATCTTTATCAATTGGATACTCTTTCCTTAATTCACGAAATTGATCATCATTAAGATTTTTAGATAATGAATCTAAGCTATTGGGTAAAAATTTAAGAGAATCTATAAATCTTAAATTTAAATATTTTCCTTTTATTTTAATTATTTTTGGTATAGATATATATTTTTCTTTATTTTGTGGAATAATTTGTACTTCACCATCCATGAAATTTAAAGCATGCACAATAAAATGGACATCATAGTTACTAAGATTATGTAGTATTACGGGTACAAAAGGGGTCTTATGATATTTATCACTACAAATTTTAATAAAATATGCAAATTACCCAAAGAGGAGCATTGGAAGCATACCAGTACGCGGATTAAGTATTACACCACGCAAAATAGTGCCAATTTTAAAAAATCTACGGATTTGATTTTCCAAATTACAAAGGAAATAGCGAACACCCCGGGCTCTCGAAAATACCACTTTGGCAATTAACATTTTATGACAAACACCATTGTATCTGCTTATCAAGACAAGCTATTGTTTAATATATTGTGATACTAGTTAAACTATCCTTTGTTCTTTGTAAATATTTAATTTTAATAAACCTTCGTTTTATGAATTTATTTTGTTTTGCATTTATTCCATACCCTTACCCTTACTAGGTAGGTAAACTAATAAAAACACAAGTATTCTTAAAATTAGTTTTTATTTAGAAAAATATTTAAACATTTTGTTTACATACTTATCATTACTTATGGTATTATTACTAAACAAGTTTACAAAATCATTCAAACAAACACCATTATAGCGTAAAAAAATATAAACCAAACAATATATCCCACAAACTGAACTTAGATAGTTTTGGATTATTTTTTAAAATTGGCACTATTTTGCGTGGTGTAATACTTAATCCGCGTACTGGTATGCTTCCAATGCTCCTCTTTTGGGTAATTTGCATATTTTATTAAAATTTGTAGTGATAAATATCATAAGACCCCTTTTGTACCCGTAATACTACATAATCTTAGTAACTATGATGTCCATTTTATTGTGCATGCTTTAAATTTCATGGATGGTGAAGTACAAATTATTCCACAAAATAAAGAAAAATATATATCTATACCAAAAATAATTAAAATAAAAAGGAAAATATTTAAATTTAAGATTTGTAGATTCTCTTAAATTTTTACCCAATAGTTTAGATTCATTATCTAAAAATCTTAATGATGATCAATTTCGTGAATTAAGGAAGAGAGTATCCAATTGATAAAGATTTTAAATTATTAAAAAGAAAGGGTGTTTATCCCTACGATTATATGACATGCTTTGAAAAACTTAACTTGTTACATTTACCTGAGATTGAAAAAATTTAATAGTATCATAAGCGGATGTGGTATATCTATAGATGATTATAACCATGCTCACATTTCAAATGTAAAACGATGGTAAATTATTCTGACCTGTATTTAAAAACTGATGTACTTTTATTAGCAGATATATTCAAAAAATTTTGAAATGTTTGTATGAGTACATATGATTTAGATCCTGCACATTACTATACTGCACCAGGGTTAAGCTGGGATGCTATGTTAAAATGTACAAAGGTTAAATTAGAACTTTTAACAGATATTGATAAAATTGCTTTCATAAAATCAGGCATTAGAGGTGGTATTTCTCAATGTAGTAATCGTTATGCAAAAGCAAATAATCAATATATGGTTGATTTTGATAAAGCACAACCTTCTTCATATTTAATATATTTAGATGAAAACAATTTATATGGCTGGGCAATGTCGCAATATCTTCCTATATCAAATTTCGAATGGGTAGATCCTAATGCAAATTACAATGTACCAATCACTTCTGATGTTGGATATATTTTAGAAGTAGACTTAGAGTATCCCAATAACTTGCATGATTCACATTCTGATTTTCCATTGTGTCCAGAAAAAAATAGTGTTGGTCAAAGTAAAGAATTTAAGTTAGTACCAAATTTATATAATAAAACTAAATATATAATACATTATAGAAATCTCTTACAGTGTGAAAAATTAGGTATGCGTGTTTCAAAAGTGCAGAGTTTTAAAATTTAAGCAGTCCTTGGTTAAAAAAATATATTGATTTAAATACTAATTTGCGAACTCTAGCTAAATCTGATTTTGAAAAAGATTTCTATAAGTTAATGAACAATTCCATATTCGGAAAAACTATGGAAAATATAGAAAAACGCGTGAATGTTAAATTATTAACACATTGGGAAGAACATGGTAAAATCAAGGGAGTTCAAATTATGATTGCTCATCCAGGTTTTCACAACCTATCCATATTTTCAGAAAATTTAGTTGCAGTCCAACTTCACAAAATGAAATTATTTTATAATAAACCGATATACTTAGGATTTTCTATATTAGATATATCGAAAACATTGATGTATGATTTTCATTATGAATATATGAAAAATAAATTTGAAAATATAAAACTGTTGTAAACTGATACAGACAGTTTAGTATATCAAATTTTTTGTGATGATTTTTACAAAGACATAAAAGAAGATTTAAATTCACACTTTGATACATCGGATTATCCCCCTGACAATATTTTGACCAACCACAATTAAATAAAAAAAAAAATGGGTTATTTCAAAAATGAGAATAATGGAAAAATATTTACAGAATTTGTTGGTCTGCGATCAAAAATGTATGCAATGAAAGTTGAAAATAGAACTATTACAAAAGCTAAAGGGGTGAACAAAAATATCACAAAACAACTTAATATAGAAAATTAAAAGTCTTGTTTGTTAAATAAAAATATACAGTACGCGGAAATGTATTGGTTTCGTATTATAAATCATATTTTATTTACTCAAAAAATTAATAAAATCTGTTTATCATATAATGACTCCAAGAGGTTTATCATTCCAAATTCTACTGATACCTTGGCTTGGGGTCATTACAATGCAAAATAGTTTTAAATTTTAATTTTTTTGTATACTTATAGTTTTTTTGTATATTTCGTTTAATAGTTTTATAATTCAGGCATATTTTATAATAAATAATTATTTTTTATTGTTTAAGCTTTAGTTTTAAGTAATTTGTACTTATAATTGTAATCAATTAAATATTTATTTTGAAGCAAATTAGTAGTGTCTTTCATAACTCCAGTATGTTTCATTTTGATCATCCTTTCACTGCTATAGTGGCAGGTCCCAGTGGTTGTGGCAAATCTAACTTTGTGTGTAATTTTTTGAAGCACATGAATCAAATTTGTAATATATCCTTTCATAATATTCTATTGTATAACCTAAATGAAGTCACTTACCATCAAGGTATGCCTGATCTAACTATGTTTGATGGAAAAGAACCTCAACTTATTTAGATCCTGACACCAAGTCGGGCTCACATTGGCTTGCAATATTTATAAACGAAAATGGTGTCGGAGAATACTTTGACAGTTTTGGTCGGAAGCCAGAAGGTTATCATCTATCATTCTTAATGAGGAATGCAACTAGATGGAATTATAACAATAAGATAATTCAAAATGTTTTTTCATCTGTTTGTGGTCCATACTGTTTGTTGTATTTGTATTTCAAGTATAGAGGTATGTCTCTAGAAGATTTTGTTAAAATGTTTACTGTAAATACGTCTTATAATGATTTGTTATTAAATGTCATGTTTCAGACATATTATGAATAACTTAGATTTACGTAGTAGAATTGTACTTAATATATTTTAATAAATAAATGTTTTGAAGGTGATTACTGACTTTTATTAATAACTTGTGGGTTATAAAAATGAAATAAAAATATAACGGCAGATAAACAAAATAAAAGTTTATTTTAAACAAAATTTATAATATTTCTTTGAATACTTAAATAATAACATGTTGTAATTGAAGATTAATTATATATTAGGAACTAAATTTCAATTCTACATTTATATTTGAATGAAAACTTTTTAGAGTTCTTAGTACTCGATATCTCTTTTGTTATACCTACTGTAAATTAGTTTTCGAGTTTTCTGGTGATGATTGTTTTTGTTAACTATTTTATTATTCACATAATATTTCACCCGAACTTCTGGATGTTTCCAATGATCTTTTTCGGGGATTGATTTTAACTTATTTTTAATCCACAATTTCTATTTTTATTAAATGGGTTGCATTGCAACCATCTTCGTCGTTGGTTGATACGTAGACCATTCCATCCTTTGTTGCTCGGCCCACAGTAGAAGAAATCTTTTGAGTGTCTTCTTTGAATTCTCCTCGAAGAATTCATCAAGCGATGTACTTGGTCTCCGATCATTGGCACTGGACGAGCTACCGCCATTTTCCTCGTCTTCGGATAGTGTTTGCAGAAAAATATTTATACAAATCATATTATTGTTATGCATTTAGTGATACACACACATAAATAATTATAACAATGTTAAAACTATATTAACGATTTATTTACACGATTAAACATATTGCAATTACTAAAATTTCCAATATCAAAGACGACAAGGTTTATTAAAATTAAATATTTACAAAGAACAAAGGATAGTTTAACTAGTGGTCACAATATAGATACAATAGGTTGTCTTGTAAAGTTCCATCATTAGGATTAAGAAATAAGTAATGTTTATTAGTGACGGGTTTGGGTGATTAGTAATGAAGCAATATTAAAAGATGTCAGTAAGTTCTTAACGAGGAGACCATTAACGATGAGGACAGCAATTAGTAAATCATCTAGGATGCCACAGCATCAAAAACTTAGATTGAAAAGGGTTGAAGATATCGTTCTGAAACCTAGCGCAATCGCTTTAAATGGGGGGATTTCAATTTTTTTTTTTTTTTTTTTTTTTTTTTAGTTTTTGTTCGCCACGATTTCTTGATGCGGCAGAATGCTGGCGCAGGGATGGAGGGGGTGGTGCGCCAGAATTCACGAATCCTTACTACTCCTGCTGCCAAGCACTTCCGGCCATTTCAGAACTGGCAGACTTAGGTAGCCCTCCTCTATGGTTGAAGGCCTACATGTTGCCACGTGTCTCGTAGTGGTGTCATATGAGGTAAATATATCCTTAAAATTTTGACCGGAAGTGGAGGATTTTCTCAGTCATCCGGCCAAATTTCGTGAAATTTTTTTTTGCAGCCTTGGTCACCGGAACTTTTCTGATCTGTTGCCATGCATTTTATCGTGGTGTCATGTCACGTAGGTAATTCATGGACGGGCTCAGGGACTATATGTCCTTCTCAATACTTCTAATGTGTATGCAAAATTTAAGGATGATTGGTTCAGTAGATAAAGCGTGATTTGCTACACGGACGGGTAAATCCTAAAATAGAGGGTGCTACACATTTTATTCTGAAATTCCCACGGAAGCAAAGCCCTGTGGCGAAGCGTAATAAGCTTTATCTAGGTAATATTTAATTTCCTTTATTGAAGCCAAGACCACAGTACACAGTAAATGCATCGGGTAATAATGGATATCGCCCCAGGGTTTCCAATTTAAGCATGTAGGTCGGTTACTGAAATGAAATTCGTGTTATTTTCATATCATTTATTCGATGTTTCCCTCGTTAACTTGCTCATTTTGCGTTATTCTCACTAGGGTATTATTTTTGGCACAATATTTGGCATTTAAAAAGTCTACGATAAGATTATTGCCTAGTCTACACGAACCTATACTAATTTGTTTCTAAGGCAGACGGAAAAATCGTCAATTTATTTCTATCGCTCTTATAAAATCATCACAAGATCATATTTGATCAACGAATGAAAGAGTATAGATTAAAAGTTTGCGTGTAGACGAAAGACATTCATTTTATTCATTATTAAGTTTTAAATTGCCATTTTTTCGTCTGCCTCAGAACAGTTAACTGGCAAATTAACCATTAGTGTAATGGTCCAAAAACGTTGTGTTATATTTTCAAGGCTCATTATGACTGACTGAGTGAGATTACCATTAATACAGCAACCAACTAAATTATTTGTCACTAGGTTCGTATAGACAAGAATACTGTGTGAGTAGGTAGGCACAGTCAACGAATAAAAGTGTATTTAATTACCTTACTACTGATTGAAGAGTTAATCAACTTTTGTCGTTGGCTGTACCATCAGGAAATGTGAGTAATTAAGTTAAATTACAATTTATCTGGAATTTTAGGAACATTGCAAATCAATTTATACGTTGATTGTACTCAGCAAACTTATCAACATACCAAATTGTTACTTTACACTTTACGATCAAACTTTACAATTACATTGTTCTACTAAACCAAAACAGATTATAACGAGTTTCAGATGACGCGTCAATAGCGGTCAATGATAATAAAAATAACACAATATTCTTTTGAATTTTTAATCAAAGTTATACAGTATATGCAGTTTTAATAGAAATTTATATCGAAACTCTAAATTCTACTTTCCATTCAAAGTAAAATCGCAATGATCTATTCTGGTGGTGTACTTAAGTACCTTATGTATTTCTTCGGTTTTGGATACATTTTTGATGTGTTGATTGGTTGGAAAATTACGTATGCGTAACGCATGTATACTGACCCTATACAAGATATCAGATTAATTTTTTTACAATACAAATAAATAGGTAAACGTACGCCAGTAGCGCGTCATCTAAAATATGGTGTACTTTAATTCACCAGGCTATTTATGATGGAACAGTTATTTTAAATCTTTTGGTTTAGTAGCACTCTATTATAATCCTACAAATTTTAATATCCGTACGAACACAACATTTTTCAACAAATTCATATTCGTCTAGCACGAGGTATTAGGCACAACTAAGTTTTTTGATACAATTCGACCTACATACTTAGACTCAAGCACTTCTGAATTTGGATGTAAATTTGAAGAAGATTCAATAACAATAAATACAAGTATTACTATTTCAGTAACCACATAACCTAGTTATGAAAATAATGGCAGTGAATCTAGAATTCTGGATAATTTTAATGCCTTATATCAATTCAATTCTAAGAAATATAATTTAATTACGGATTCAATCCAAGAAGTAAAATTTGACAAACTTAACTCAGAATGCTTTGCAATGAAATATTTGTCTTTTGGCACTCAAAAGTTAATAAGTCCAGAGGACTGCGGATTTACCGCTAAAAGTGACACGTGAATCAACGGTCATCTTTGAAATGATAATCCATTATCCCTATCAATTCAATTAGATACTACTACTCTACGATACTTAAATATTTTTTTAGTTATTGCCTTATTATTTGGTCTGACAAATGTTTTGGCAAGTGAGAAATTGTGTAAAAAAGATAAAGTTGTGTGCTTTAATCCGTGTGCTTAATTCGATTATATTAGCTAGAATAGAAAAGAGAAGCAGATTCGATCGATCAATCACTACGAGCAGCGAAACTATGAGTAAAATACTTCTAAAAGTTGAACACTAGTTAACTACCGGATAGCCGTCATCGCTGACATTTAAAAGGCCTTTGATAGGATTCATCCTGAGATCACGTTCTTATAGATTAAGTACAAACTATTATTGCGTGTTTAGAATTGCACTGTTACGATCCTTAACGTTTGCAGAAGTATCTATTAAGAAGTCTCTGATACACTCCGCTGTATTGTCCATGTGAGGCTTGGGGTGCCTCAGGGCAGCCAACTTGGCCCGCTCGTGTTTTCGAACGCCCAAAGAGAGTATTCACTTTCCCTTTGATTTCATTAAACGTTCGTTTGAAGAGTCGTGACACAACTCAAACGGGCGGGTCCATGTCGCGCTGCAAAGACGTCAGTCACGTGTGGAACACCCACCCGGGGATCGGAGGTCACGCGTCTGGGACACCATGGATATGATGCTGGTAGTTGTGATTCAGCTTGTTGGCGAACTCGTGCATGATGTCCCTGAATATCACGGAGTCGAGGTTCTCCCCGAGGATGTAGAGTAAGTACCAGTCGCCCATCTTGCTCCTCCGCACGATGGTGTCGACGTTGTCTCGTCGAACGAGCCTGAACCGCATTCGCATCATGTAGACGCGCATGCGCGGCGAGAAGATGATGACGAGCCGGTACAGCAGCGTGATGAAGGTGAGGATGCCGAGGATCACGAACCAGAACCAGAGGAACACGTAGATCTTCTCGTTGACTACGTTCAGGGGGAGGATGCAGAGGGCATCGTGCCGCTCCACTTCGCCGGACGAACCGAACTTGTTGAACAGTGTGCATTTCACCATTCTGAAAGTAGAGAGAAGTTCTTATATTACTTTGTTAAGTTCCATTTAAATAAACTTGTAGTAGGTTTTTAAAATTGACACGGACCTGTTTAACTAACATTACAACCAATTTGAAATTAAATTTGATTAATGTAGGTAAGGTTGTAAAACAAAAGTAGGTAACCGATACCAGGGAATTACAGGGGTTTCCACAAATGTTACCAAATTAGACCAAGGACGATTAAGGGATCAACTGACAATATTGAATGTCCTTTAATGAAATTTATGAATTGATTTGTCTTACCTTGGAAATATGTATATCATGGGGTCGACGCGGTCCTCCTGGTCGGACTCCATGTACGCGATGACGTCCAGCCCGAAGGTCAGGAACTCGCCGTCGAAGAACCGGTTCATGAGGAACATTTGCCCTGCGGAATGATGAAAGTTTATACTGCGACTTCAAAACAAAAATTAGGTTGAGGTCTTGCAGGATTGTTAACTTTCTTCTCAACAGTGATACTTCCAAAATGCAAGTCAAGTGTGATTTTGCTCAAGTCTAAAGGCATCTGACATGACTTGACAACCACCGCTATCTAGCGGCAGTTATCGTATACACACTAGTAAACTAAACAGTCAGCTAGTGTGCAAGTTTCCTCACGATGTTTTTTTTTTTCACCGGAAGCAAGTGGATCATCAAAACTAAAACTAACAGTTAGAAACTTTTTTTAAATTTTCCTTAGTGACACAGACAGATTGAAGCACACTATTATGAACGTTTTTGGGCTTCATTTGACAGTCAAGTCAAGCTGTATGTAAACTCATGTGGCTCGAGTAGGATACGAACCTGGGACTTTTTGGCCACAGGCGGCCTTTACACCAATCGAACATTATATGCCGAAATGCAAGTAGTATCGTGAATGATTCCAGTGAAGTTTTAGAAAACCTTTTGATTTTGAGGAAGCTAAATCGGGTTACAGGATTACGCTGGACTACTGGTCCAGTAGAGTCGAAGAAAATTAGTTGTGACAGACGGACGGACAGACAGACGCACGATCCTATAAGGGTTCTGTTTTTTCATTTTTGTACGGACCCTAAAAACAGATAATGTCAAAAACAACAAGCCCAAACAAATCGACTGAGCTTTCCATAACTGATTTGATCATTTTTATGTGCGTTTTAATTCAATATGTTTGATTTACAATCGCGCGCTAGTTGGCGATTCCGCTCAGGGCCGCGGCAGATGGCCGCGGGTTCAGTTTAGGACATGTTTAGGGTTTGGTGTGGCCACGAAACTGATAATACTGTAAAGACAATACGTAGGTAGGTATTTAATTCTTTTGGTTGCATAAGTTGAAAGAAAAATTTAGCATAAGTTGAAAGAAAAATTGGTGAATGGAAGAGTTGGTCAGGGTCGACCTCGAAGGACGCACTCCGACCAGATTGCAGACCTCCTTAAAAAGGGAGATATTAGGAGCACCTATAACCGGAGAGCATGTATGAAGAGAGTGATGAGTGTAGAGGAAGCAAGAGAGATCTGTAAATATTGTAGCAAATGGAAATCGCTAGTCTCTGCCTACTCCACGGGAAAAAGGCGTGATAATATGTTATGTATGTATGAAAGAAAAATTTAACTTTGCCGTTCGCTACCTACAGCAACGTATCAGAATCTGTCTTGTTTAGTAACCTAGTTTACATATTGTAATTTGTTCAGATTTATTGCTTAACATGTGTACAGTCCGCGAGGCCTAAGCTGAGCTTTGCATTTGTGTGAGTGATTCCGAATAGTAAGTGCGCAGCAGATTGCGCAGAACAAGTGATATCTCACAAATCACGCTGGTTGTCAAAATGTTGTACAAACACTGCCTTTTTACACTAACTGTGTGCACTCACACAAATGCAAAGCTCAGCTTAGGCCTCGCGGACTGTAAGACATTGTTGGCAAAAATAAATCTAGGTCCAATGTAAACCGGCATAGGTTTTCACGCCAAATTACATGAATCTAGGTAAACGGGCAAAGATTTTCTTTCTCTACTGAAATCGCAAAATATGAGACATAGGTCTTATCGTGCAGTCTGCGAGGCCTAAGCTGAGCTTTGCATTTGTGTGAGTGATTCCGAATAGTAAGTGCGCAGAACAAGTGACATCTCACTCATCACGCTGGTTGTCAAAATGTTGTACAAACACTGCCTTTTTTGCACTCACACAAATGCAAAGCTCAGCTTAGGCCTCGCTGAAATTGAATTTTTTTAAGTTGACAAGACCTACATAATACGTTCCTGGGAAAAGTTGTTTTGACGCTTTTGATAGACAGACGGACAACAAAGTGCTCTGTTTTTTCATTGGAATCCTAAAAATATTCACACTTCAGTTTACATATCACGATTTACGTGGAAAGAATAAGTCTGCGTCAATAGTACAGCAAATAAAATAAAAAAAATGTCATTCTGATTTATTCCTTTTTTAACAGTCGCTAGTTTAATGGCCGCACATTATAAGGGCAGCGTGCACAGCAGAATCTGTTTTGTTATTGGATACGGGCCGTTCCATGCAAGCCAATACAACGGTAAGCTCATGTAGACCTGAGAGAATAGGGAAACAGTTATGTGTGTTGGAGAAATTATGACCTAATATCTATTCTATCACTGTTTTGTGACTGAAATGGAAGGATTTGTTTCGCGCAGTGTTTTTGTTATATTTTGTGCTATAACAATATAAAATAGTTCAGTAAAATACTCTCTTTTAAGTAAGTATAGAATAGAACCATAGTTTTTGTATGTTTTATGGAAAAATAATCGCAACGTCTAAGTTCGCGGGAAACCACAGTTCTAATAACATTTTCCCGCGTAAATTGTCCATCAAAATCCATTTAGTAGTTTGTGAGATGGACCAGACGAACGTGGCATCTTGTATGTTTTTAATAAGTAGATACATAGTTAAGTTTATGTAGTGATAATTAAAATGATTTATCTCAGTAATAGCTTAAAAAATGCGAAGAAAACATGCGTATTTAATAAAAAAATTAAAAAAAAAAAATTATTGGGTAACACAAACAATTTTTTTAACTAAAACTAATTGCTGGAGCCGCCTTTAAAGCAAACAATAATAATAATAATAAATCGTATGTTTGTTCTCATCTACAATACAATTACAAATATTTAATAAAGCTAACACAGTACTAAAATTAACTTATCAATTAGGTAACTAAAATTGGTAAATGCATGATGCGTATTTACAAACAGACTATGTTTGATTGTATCTTTGACCGCATAAACTCCCCGAAAAATAAACAATTCGTCTCGTTCTAGATCTGCCATACTATCTATGAGACGTATATTTCCCTGTCTCTCCCATTTCGATGTAAAATTGGATATCCCGAGGCAACGGCGCGCAATGGAGTTTAAATTTTAAAATAATTCGCAGTGAATTGTTTGAATTGAATGAACTGTTTGCTAAAAATAGCCATCAATAAAAGCTTGTACCGAAAATGATACGATAGTCGGAAAATATTTATCTGTCAGCCTTTGTTATGCCTTTGTCAAGCGATATAGCGCATTGTCGATCATTATATTTTATACTTGCTTTTGCCCGCGGCTTCGCCCGCGTAAATTTCCCACAGGAACATTACTTTTCCCGGGATGAAAAGTACCCTATGTCCTTCTCAGTACTACTAACTATGTGTAAGCAGATTTCAGGAAGATTGGTTCAGTAGATAAAACGTGAAGAGGTAACAAACTCACTTTCGCATTTTATAATATTAGTTAGGATTATTATTATGTCACAGCTTAGCTCATTCAAATATTTTTATTTATAAACTGTAGCGAGTTCCTTTAAGCAACACGGATTCCCATGCTCTATACGCATATTATGTCACAATAGAAATTGAGATTTGTCGAGTTTTGGGGTGTGTAGACTGGTCAAAACAAAAAGTTAGAAAAAAAATTTCCAATGAAATTTTTTTTTGTCTATGGGTCGTAAAATCCCTGGGTTCAAATCTTACTAATGCCACATGAGTTCCTTTTTGATTGATTGATATTTATTTGTAGCAGCTGACGTTTCGTGCGAACGTTGCAGTCGCCGTGGTTTCAGTAACTAATTATATTATACAACTATGATTAATCTTAATCTATGTGGAGACCATAGACATAGAAAAAATAACATTCATAAAAAATTTTTTGCTAGCTCTATGGTGGAGACCTACGATTAATCTCTTTCACAACTTTAATTGAAACTCACCTATAACATTGACAAGAGCGAGCCCCTCGCACAGGTAGTATCTGTACGCCCACCAATTGTGGTACCTCAGGTTCTCCCACAGGTAGTCCAGGATCAGCTTCTTCTTCGTCTTCTTCTCTATCTCCGTGCACACTCCCACGTCCAGGTCCATCATGAGAGCACGAATCTTCCCGCCTTCCCATGACTTCCACAGCCATCGCGGCGCGTAGAATAACATCGCCTGTAACAAGTGAAAGAGAAGTTAGTTCTTACTCGACTGCAGCAAAAGAAGGGAGCTTGGTAGCTTGGTTTGAGCGCTCGGCCTGTGATAATGGGAGTTAAGCAACTTATTTCGAGCTCCTTCCTGCTTCGGAAGGCACCAGGAGCGGATCCAGGATTTTCAGATCAGGCGGATTCAGGGGGGGTTGCAGGACAAGGGGCTGACACGGGCAAAAAATACAAATTAAATAAACTTGTTGAAGCAAGAGTTTTACTTGTGTTCATTTTGTTATTTTACATACTCTAATAATTTGTACTGTGAGTGATGGAATCTCCATAGTAAGTAGGTACACAAAAATCCGCTACTGGAAGGCACGATAAACCCGGGCTGTATTTGCAGTCGTTAAAACCCGTAGTGGGTCAAAGTCCCAATCAGTGCCCCAGCAGTGGGGTCTTTGAAACGGCTGATTGTAATGTATTTGTTACGTACGTCTGTTTCTATATTTTCTGACTGGTTGAACATTTTTTTTATTAATAGATCGGTTTATTGGGCTTCACTCAACAGAGAATTGTGGAAGGAGAAAGGGGAGGCCTTTGCCCAGCAGTGGGACACATCACCAGGCTAAATAAAAAAAAATGATCGGTTAATTCGTCTACTTGGTAGGTATATATAGTCGAAATGGTAGAGTTCAAATTCGTTGTTATAGCTAAAATTAAATCGGAGAAAGATTTTTGACGCCATTTCTCACAAAACCACTAAAAAAGATGCAATCTAATCTTTCAACGAGTTTTGACGACGAGGAATAGAATAAGTGATCTAATTATCCATCAGGGGCATAAATAGTGGTAGATAGAAGTAGCATCAGTAAAGTCAAGAATAAATATGCGAACAGCTCATCAATCAAACCACCAAGCTTTTACTTAACCAATAAAATTTGACAATAACCGCCACTAAAACCAATGTACTGATTCTTACAATACCTGCAACATCGAGCAGTAATTTTCAAGCAAAAACTGCATCTAACACAAACGTTATAGAGCTCCAAATGCAAGTGCATCATAATCAGACACCAATAAATCCATCCGGCTAGACAGTATCGTAAAACTAAGCTTTATGGATGTAAACTATTATATAGCATCTTTCATCGAGGCAGTTAAAGATTACATTTGGTCGGTATGAAATCAAATCCACATCGATCGAACTCAATTTTAGTAAGCAATAAGACTGTGTCGGCGGTTCCTTTTTCTTGAACTTGGCTGACACACGACCGTGCGTCTAGATGATTCATGTCTATATAATACAGACAAAAAAGGAGTATTTTTAACCGACTTTCCAAAAAAGGAGGAGGTTATATGTTTCGATGTACTTATGTATGTTTTATTTTAACAGCAGTATTATATGATCGTGTGGTAAAAGGATCTAGCATAATACTTACATTGGTAGCGTAATACTAAATCTAGGTGTATGTTTCTGAAAAGGTTGATAAAACTGAGAATTATCTAGAGCATATAAGTAAAAAAAAAAACATTTTTCCTTACATTTCATTTTTCTATTTCAATAGTCCAGACTTTGAGATAAATATTGATTGAGTAACAAAGTTACTTAAGAAGAAGACATTATTTAGGTGATAGAAGATCAGTAAAGTCTGGGTTTCAGTTCAGATCTATATATAAGGTGACTGACTGACTGACATAGTGATCTATCAACGCACAGCCCAAACCACTGGACGGATCGGGCTGAAATTTGGCATGCAGGTAGATGTTATGACAATGATGTTATGACATCCGCTAAGAAAGGATTAACGCGCCCCACCCCCACGCGGCTGCTTGCACACATATACTGTAAACGGATAGTGGGGCGTGTCTTCGTGGATGGCGCGATCTGTACGTTTAGTAACATTATGAGTCCTGGTTACTTGAATAAATATTATTTCATTCATTCATTCAATATATCGATGATTGTAATCTAAATATTGCTAGAGCACGCATTAGTTTATACCATAGACTTAAAATATACTTTAAACATCTCGTTAGCGTATGACAGATGTGTCACACGAAACAGCTGCCAAGCCAAGTCATAAATGTTAATATAAATGCGGGTGTAGATGCAACAAGTATGCACGTATGCACGTCCCATTTTCAAGTGATATCGGTTCACACTCCGATTGAGAATGTTTTTGACCGACTTTAAGAAAGACGAGGTTCTCACATCAAAATCTATACAGCCGTTCATTTCAATAAAGAAAGTTACTTCATGCACACTTACATACATGAGCCCTGAAAACATAACACTCCTATTTTGCTCAATTTCTAAAATCTAAATAGATTTTACGAAATTGAGTAACAAACAAAATTCATCTTTTTATACGACTGAAATGTCATCGAAATGTCATCGAAAACTGACAAATGTCAGTTTTCGATGACATTTTGTACACGAGTGGAGTAAAACCGAGATTACTACATAACATAGGATGTGCCGAGGCCGCCGTGGTAGCGGCCGCCGCGCTGGGGCTGTGGAGCGAGAATAGCACATGGTCCCGGCACAAATGCGTAGGCGTTGACACCGTGTGGTTTTAGTGGGTTCGACTCCCACATACTTGTCCGGCCTCCCGTGGCTGGATGGACGAGACGAGGGTCTTTCCACACGTAAAAAAAAGGGTACATTTTATCCTAAATTTCCTACGAAAACGGAGTTCCGGCGCGCAGCTAGTAGTTGATAAACCATAAATTAAAATGTAACTTTCCTCGCGATATTTTCGTTGTAGTAAGAAGAAAAATCATTAAATTTTTCCCCTGTAACTTCTTTTTTAAATGTCTAACCTTCACTGAAAACTGAAAGCAATAGCTTATGGGCGATAAAAGTGCAGCGGCTGCAATATAGCAGAAACGTGCAAGATAATGCGCTCTGTGCAGCCGTCTGTGATCTGATACTGCCAGAGATGGGTAAATGCCCGGGCGGGAAGAAAACGTTTTTGCCCGACGTAAACCCATCTATGTTCTCACTAAAGGTACCGAAACCTGGGTTTTTACGAAAGAGATCCTACACAAACTCAGAGTCGCTCGCGGCAATTGAGAGAAAACTAGGTGTCACGCTTAAAGCCCGCAAGACAAATGAGTGGCTCAGAAGTCACAGTAAAGTCACGGATGTCATCAAACGTATTGCGAAGCTTAAGTGGCAATGGGCTGGCCAGGTCGCCAGGAAAGAAGGTTTATGGTGCAAAGCTCTGGTGGAGAGGAGACCGTGGGGCGAAACTCGCCCACGGGGAAGACCGCAAATGCGCTGGGCGGATAATGTTAAAAGAACAGCAGGCGTGAAATGGATAGAGATTGCCCAAGACCGGTAGAAGTGGCATAAGATAAAGGAGGGCTACACCCATAGGATTGAAATGGGCTGAAGAGAGAGAGAGAGAGAAAGAGAAACCCATCTATTGGTGACCTTACGCCCGGGAATAAACGGGCAGAAACTGGTCCTTCCCGGCGTAAACCCATCTGATACTGCACTTGTTGCAACGTCTTGGCACGTATGAGCGCTGGGATCATAATATCGGTTTTACTAACCACTATGTTAACAGTGTTCTACATTAGCTTCTTGTTTATTGAGTCTCGTTTGTGGGAATTTAACAAAAAGTCTCAACTTTTTGATGTTCTGGCTGCCTATATTAATTAAAAGCTTATTTAACTTGCAATGTATGTAAGTATGTTCGTTGGGTGTATCTTAGAACTTAATTTGTACCTAGATATCTTCAACCGATTGAGCTGAAATTTTGTACACGTACACGTTTAATTTGGATGACAATGCATAATATGGTATGTGACGTCATTCTAAATCCAATATGGCGGACCATCCAAGATGGCGGAATAGTTATTTGCATATTCTAGGTCTATGGTTATTTGTAATATGCATTTCTACAATATGGGTATCAAATGAAAGGGTTTGTTGAGAGTAATAATAAAAGCTTTTTAAAAAAGTTTTTTTACTATTAATATTAACTAAGTAGGTAGTCAGAGCGACAATATTTGTAAAAGACAACAGATAGGCTTTATTTATCAATATTATACAATAGGATATTATCAACGAATATATCGAGTTGAAATGGCTATAATTATATTGTTTTTGACCAGTATGTGGCAAATTGAACCGCCCTATCGTTGGCGTCATTAAGATCCTCTATTGTACAGGACCAAGGGCAGTTGGGACATGACAGGAGATGGGCCATGGACTGAACAGCTCAGCAATCACACATATTTTTAGCCGAGAAACCCCACCTAACTCTGTTTTCACGGCACTACTTACATTACACATACGATGTCTATACTATATGTTAGATGTTAGATCCTAGATCTATGACACGTACTACAATACGTACAGTACATGCCAAATTGTACTTGTTAAGCTGTCAACTGCCTCATTAACTGAAATATGCTATATGTAACTGTCAGTCAGTCTGTAGATACTGGATCGCTGGGTATGTGAAGACGGCATCATCGCGGTCCAAGGTGCAAGAGATAGTTGGCAGAGACTTTACAGGTGACGATTACAAGTCATAAGCGGTAGCGGAATGTGAGGAAAATTATAGCAATTCTATAGCTTTACTAGCTGCGCCGCGAGGCTTCTTCCTGTGGGAATTTCGGGGAAAAAATACTCTATGTGTTATCCCTAGTTATATCTGCCCGTGTACCAAAAATCGAAATCCGTCCAGTAGATTTTGTACGATTGAGTAACAAATATACTCACACATTCATATTCATTTTTTTTTGCATTCAAGTATTTTAGTGTGTTTTGATACCCGTAGTTTTTATAAGCAGGAGTAACAGCTGTTTATCTATTGTAGTTTTGATCATGTTCAAGATCAAGATATTTCATCAACAATTGTCACATCCTACGTGAAAAACAAAATTATCATAGTTGCGTTATTCTTTAGATCGGTATGTAATAAATAATAAACTTGCTAAAGTAAACGTGTCAATAAAATCCCAATTTCCATGCTTGTACACGATATAAACAAGCATATCCCAAGTAACATTTTAGGTTTTAGAAAGATTTTAAAAAGGTTCTAGAACCTTTGTATGGAAATCTACTCATAAGTCTTAATAGACTCAATAACATTATGTTAACCTTATATTAACCTCCTGTGTGCAAAAAGGGCCCACGTTTTAGAACCTTTTCGAGAGCTACAGCAAAACCTATAGTTCTTATCAGAATACCTTAATTTAACGTTAATATAACCTTGTATAGACAGCTTTAAAAGTTATAAATTAATCTTGGATGTAACCTATGACAACTTAAAACCTTTTTGATGGACTTGAATAAATGCCTTTTCAAGAATCCCGGGTTTTAAAATGTTTCTGTTTAAGATATTTTTACACAAAACACCAATCGTGGCTTTAAATACTTTATTTATAAATGGCGATTTCCTAGCTGTCATGTAACAAGTTTTAACATTTTAAAACTTGTTACATGACAGCTAGGAAATCGCCATTTGTCGGCGAGTGATGTATTCATAACGAAATAATTTGGAGCTTGTTGAAGTCAGGCAATATTATAAAAATACTGCGACTAGCACTTATGAAATGTTAGGATAATTGGCTGGTTATACGAGACGGGCCTTTCGAAAGTTAAAAATTTTGAAGATATTTTAATGCAATATAAGTATAAAATGAAGTGGTTGGTGGCAAATCGCATTGGAAATAAAACTTCTATTCAAAGAAAAAGCATTATATATTAAATCGTACAGCATACGTTTCTTAATATTGCCTTTTGGATAAAATATTGCTATTTGCTTAAATTTTTTTAATTATTTCAGTAAAAAAATATGGCTGTCATTAACAAATTACTAGAGAGCATTTTAATTAACCTTTTTAGGATTGTAACAACTACAAGCTTTTAATGTTTGCCGAATTAGGAGCTAAGGGTTATATCGCAGAGCTAGTTAAAACGACTAAGCTATTTTCGCAGCTCTAAGGTTATCGCCAGGAGTAGTTCAAAACTTACGAGTCGCGAAAACAACCGCTGAGCACATTTAGTTGCTTTTAAGATTTGGTTGTAGAAGCCGAATGTGCCGTTTCATCTTGCAATAGCGTTGCCGGACTATCGATAGTTTGACTATCGATTGTTTGTTTGTTGAAATATAAGTGTCATTAGTATCGATAGTATTAATACTATCGATAGTATTTATTAGAATACATCAATAGTATCGAAAAGCAATAAACGATAGTTTGGGTTATCATCAATAGTATTGCAAACTATTGGATATCGATAATATCGATGTTATCGATACTGTAAATGTTATCGATACTATCGATGTTATAGATACTATCGATAGGCCTATCGATAGGATGTTATAGATACTATCGATAGGCCTATTGATAGTGTGACTATTTTTCAAGGTCACAATACTATTGACAATACTATCGATAGTAAACACTATTGCTGCAACACTATCTTGCAATCGATGCTGTTGCTTTGAAGTCGGGGAGACAACTGATACTTTTTGAGGATTCCTTTAAAGCTTTAGAATATTCTTGAAGGACTTTAATTATGCCTTCAACTCATAAACAATATCTTATTGGTTTGGATTTTTACCAAGCAGTCAAAATTAGTTTGCCTGGACAACTAAATAAAGCCTAAAGGTTTATAGTAAGTTTTAGAAATTACTTAAAGGCGAGTTCAACATTCCATAACTTTATAGTTATATCAAACCTAAAATTTAAACCTTTAGATCACAATTAAGCATAGTGCTAGCTTTTTCAGAACCTAATCAGGAGTCTACGACAACTATGAGATCCTAAGTCTTAATGCTCTTGAAACACGAGTCAAAATTACTTTAATTTAAACTCTTGTCCGCGGCTTGAAGGTTGTTGTAATAAACAATTAGTTTTAAGACTTATTAATCATTCTCAAATACTTTTTAGTACCAGATAGCATAACAATAACCTTCTAACGACCATTTTCGAACCTAAAGGCATTTTTTACAACCTAGACCCGAATCAAATGTTACTTGGGATGATTATTAAAAAATAAAAAACACGACTGACAACTTACATAGCATATGTCACTCGGAAGAATGCAAGGAATCCAACAATACCTCTCACATCAAAATCTGTTCAGCCGTTCAGGACTTATAGTTGAATAAAGAAACTTACATACATACTTATATGAACCCTGAAAACATAACACTCCTTTTTTGGTCAGTCGTGTAAAAATGTAAATAAACATTTTAATTTCTACCCAAGGTCCCAAAACTAATCGATTTGGCATGAGCCTGAATTCTTAGCAATCCACCGCCAAGGCACGATCATCAAACGCTACTTATTAACTATGATTTCGGCCACTAATTGGAAAATTTTCAGTTTAACCGTTACTGCTTATTAGCCAGTGGATTTATGTTTCCTGCAATTTGTTTTATGCCAGCTATTGTTGGCATTTGGCATGTGTGATCAGATCGACGCAAATTAGGGGCGACAGGCGTGAGATTGAAGAGATATCTCTACTCTTCTGTTAGGAAATAATTAAAAAAAATAAAATGTCATTGTAAAACGTCAAAAAAGACAGGATTTTGACAGGAGACGAGAGGTTATGGGGAGAGAGATCGGAGGGAGCGCGTTTTGAGATTTTATCTAAGTAATTTTAAATAGCTTGTACTGGCGATTTTGTAAAGAAAGTGTGTACTATGTAATAAACTGTGGTGATATAAATAATAGCAGTATTATTGAAACACATGCGTAAGACGATCTAACACTTCTAGTAGACTCTGTAGAGTCTACAACTTTTAGTAGGTACCTTAAAAATTTGGCTTTCGTATAACATAAAAATTTAGGTTAAATCAAATAGTCTTTAGTGTCAAAGTCAAATTTTTTTATTGAAACTTGGCCTTCAAAGAAGGCTCTTTTTTACGTCGAAAACTAAGTATTTATCATAATATATTATTTCTCAGAGCTACAAACTACTAGCATAGTGTTGCTTAAATGTGTCAATATAAATGCATATTCCTACTCACTTGTATAGCGAGATGGAATAAAGCTTTTCACAAATATATGTTCGCTTAGATATAAACGTGTCAACTGGTTTTTATGCGGTTTCCACTATGAGTTAAATAAATGTCTATATGGATAATATGTACCTATATATCCGCGCGAAACATGAGCAGGTTAATTAAAGAAGAAAAATTGAAATATAAAAAAATAATATATTTGATTTTTTTTTATTAAAATCAAAATGAAATGAATTATTTACTGATTAAAACGGCAATAGATACTTTTTCTCATTAATTTACGAAATAAATAAATCAATAATTATGAATCTTTAAGCTACAAACTACTAGTTTTATCGGTGTCTGCTCAAGTTCGCTTTAATTTTATCACTTGGACCACATTGGGACCCAATTCTCCATATAACTCGTGACTTTTCAGGGTCAGGAAATTCGTGCGAAAAATTTAAACGTTTACAGGATATAGCAATGAAATACTGGGTTTCAGCTGCACTCGGCCGTATATTTCACACAATGCATTGTCGGAGAAACTTTAGCCAAAACTTTCATATTTCGCATTGGATTAAAATCTCCATTATTACTTTTTATTTAATTATAAGACTTATGTTGTAAAGTGACGTCTTTGGAGAAAATGCAGCAGTGGAGTTTGTTGCGCCGCCTCTTCTCCACTTGCGCTTTGGAGGCGGTGGTAACCACGAAGTATGTATGGAGAGGAGATGCGCATAGGCATTTTACATATGAAAGACAGTGTCCGCATTGGGAGGGGAGCGAGGGACGTATACTTATCGTAGACAGAAATTAAAAAATGAACTCTTATTGGATAGACATACGACTTATTTTATCTAATTTTACAAACTGTATAGCCACCTATTGGCCAGTAGCAGAATTATTTTCGCAAACTGTTTTATTAATTCTCTTGAGTTCTGCTATTACTCACTAGATGGCTGTACTGACAGGCGCGTATCCACCGCTGTGGGAATAATTACGTAAAAATACTTACGAGTGAAAATATATACTTTTATCGCGTGATTCCTTGTTGTGTGTGTTACTTTTACACCCCACAATACAGCACTTCATTGTTAATGAGCACAATCTAAAATTTCGCGTAACTTCGACACATCTGCGGCACGTGTTGACACTATGAAGTGAACTCCGCGAATGCGACAATAGTGACGTCTGGTGGCCAATAGTTAGAAGCCTCAAGTTTGTCGACTGGGGACAGGTCTACTAGCTTATGAACAGCTCTACTATAAATGCTCTGTGGGTGGTAACCTTTTTTTAATTTTATGACGTCAACTAACTAAAAAACAAGAATACGACGATTTAAAAGTGCTATTTTTTAGCTTATATAAAATCATTTTCATTTCATTTCACTTCTCATTTTATTATTTTTCTTTGTCGTTGTCTCATAAACATGACTGATTGTTCATTATCGAAATAAGCCGTCGCTAGATGGCGGTATGTCAGATAAATTGTCATTTGCATATTTCGAGATGTAGGTACAGTCACGGGCAAATTACATGTTAACAAAATCACATGGAAGGAGAATGTAAAAATATTTGTGGCTGTCCGTAAAATTGTAAATACGGTTAGATAATTTATCTTCTGAGATTGTATATCGAAAAAAAGCGTAAAACTGTAAATGGTTAGTACCTACAGTTGACAACAACAACAACAAGAATACTTTTAGCACATATTTATATATACATAAAGTAACTTAAAACTAAATAATTGGTCAAGTGCGTGTCGGGCCACGAACAATCTAGGGTTCCGAAAGTACCTATCCTGTAGAAATATGGACACATGAACTAATACATACTTACACTTTTATATAACTACTGAAAATAACCTAAGTATATACCATCATATAGAATGAAAATTGTTCCTACGAATATTTTTCATACTAAAATCAATTTTGTAAGTTTATCGTCTATTACTCATTAACGTGTAAAGTCTACATAGCCGTGATAATTTTCCTTTTAAATTCATTATATTTGCTAGTTATTATAATTTGTTTTATGTATCCACCCTCCACCATTTTCCTGTACGAGGGGGGGGACACTTGACTCTAACAAAATTTATCACTTTAAAGTTAAATATTTCGCACACGGATCCCTAAATCAAAAAATGTTCTTCAGACACTCATAATATTTTTAAAAGACCTATCAAATGACACCCCACACGATGGTATAATCGAGAGAAAAAAAATCATCCCCACTTTAGGTGTAGGGGAGGCCCCCTAAAAAAATATTTTTCCTAATTTTATTCTACAGTTCGCTCCGCGTAATAAATATGTATATCTCTACCAAATTACAGTTTTCTAGTACTAGTAGTCTCTGAGATTAGCCGCAGACAGACGGACGGACGGACGGACGGACAGACATGACGAAACTATAAGGGTTCCTTGTTTACTTCGGAACCCTAAAAAGAGAGGAAGATGCGCAAAAGGCGGCCTTATCGCTGAAAGCAATTTCTTCCAGGCAACCAAGTTGAGAAATTTCTGTAGATGAAATATATGTTGTGCGGGTTGGGTTAAGAAGAAAAAATGTATCCCACCAAAAACATTCTGTAAAAAACTAGCCAAGTCTCGATGGAACTGCTTGTTTATCTCTAAAAAGAAATGAAATCTAGACAAAGTCGTTCCAAGTCTAAGGTTCCTTACTGCGATTTCTTTATTATTATATTTAATGTTGTGTGACTTGGCCGTTGAAGGGTACACAAGGGTACAAAACCAGGTGCTCCATGACACCATTGCACCAATCTGTCGCCATAACCGCTACCCATTAACGATGGAAAATTGCCACTTGGAAAACGTTGATTCAATAACCAGTCAATTGTAGGCTTGATAAAGCCACTAACGTATAAGGAATGTTCAACGGCCAAGTCATCAAGAATTAGGAGGTATAATATTTTCAAGTTTTCATACTGAACTTAGGGTAATTTTTAAAGAAGCGGGCAACTCTAAAAAGCAAAATGAAAACAGACAACAACGAAAAATGTGTCTTTTAAGTACAATCGAAATACAACTTGGTACAATATCCCGATGAATATGTACGGTTATAACGTATTATAGAGGTAACGCGTATGGCAAATACTTGGCATTTTCTGGCCAATCCGATGGAGAAGCACTAAAACTAATACTTAGATGGAGAAGCACTAAAAATAAAAATGTAACTATTATGGTAGTAATAAAACTAATAAAAATGTAATTACCTACTCTTTTATTGTGATTAAGCAGAAGGGGAGGCATTCGCCCAGCAGTGGGACGCTAAAGGCCAGATTAAATTAGAAGATGTGTCCCTCTACGCTAGATTTTTGCAATGACAGTCGATTTTTTTATGTAACAATAGAAGGGGTTCTTCATCAGATACTTCAGACCTTCGATTTTTGACATCAAATGAAGCGGCCCACCAAGTTGAATATTTTTTGTAAAGGCGGTATATCGATCTCTAATAGTTTGGTTGGGCTCATGTCTTTTCTAATCAGGGTCACCAGGTACTTCAGATCTTCGATTATCCTAGTTTTTATAGTTTTCCCTTTATGTGGCCATTAAAACCTAACTCTGTACCAAATTTCAGCTCTCTGAGTTTATGGGAAGTACAAGTTCTATTCTGATGATCATGAGTGAGTGAGTGTCATATAAATGCTAAACTTTGCTTTTGCTTAACTTCGGAAATAAATGACCTACAGACTTGAAATTTTGGATTTTAAGTATGTGATTATAGCTTACTGGATGACGAAAATTTCTTCATTCTGGTCTTATCCAGAGGTTCTCAAATAGAGGCCTGAAAATGCGGCGAAATGGTTCCAGTAAAGGATGGTACGGCAGTGTTTGCTTCGCGCTCAACTTGGCGGGGGCACTGCCGTGCCCCTGATAATAGACTGATTTCATATATAAATACAATTAGATTATCAATTTACAATATAAATTCACAACAGGTTACAATCTCGCGAGGTAAATTGTAATCTAACGGTATTCACAATTTTACGGTGACATATCTATCTCTTTAGTCGTATTCCTCATGACTGAGGATCGTGGTCATTATATGGAATGAAACACACACAACGACTATCTTGGCAATTTTGATATAGTGGTTTGCCATTGCCTTCTCCATTTCACACACTAGCTGATAATCATCAACCAGAGTACAGGTTTCCTCACGATGTTTTCCTTCACCGGAAGCAAGTGGGTGTACCGGAAGCAAGTCGATGAAAACTAACGTAGGTACATGAGTCAGATTGGTATACGAACTCATTTAGCACGGGCAGGATTCGAACCTGGGACCTTTACGGCAACAAGCGGGCACTACCACTCGGCCACCACCGCATCTGTGACATCTTCAAGGTAACATATATTATTGCTACCTATATTATATATTATAATATTTATTTATTATTTATATATTACATGTTATTGCTGGCTGACTGTACTCTATTTCAATTCTTGCATTTCCGACAAATTATTTCTCGCAGTATCTATGTTTAGACGGCAGATGGCGTTAGCTTGCTGATGATCGATGTTGGTTTAGACTTCAAATAGATGGACTGGATTCTATTATTAATGATAGTAATCCTGGAAGTACCGGCATTGTAGTAGCAAATAAGTATTTTTTTGCCATAAGGTTTTTTTACAAAAATTTCCATCCCATTTATCGTAACTTAATACACGCAATTTATAAAATTGTACCAACATAAAAACTAAAAATAATATCAAAATAAAAAAAAAAACATTGTATTTTCCATTGAAAATTTAATTGTCCCAAATATTCCCGACCGCGCGCGGTGTGAATAGAATATTATTTTAACAAATGTTACCGCTTGTGGTGCAAAATATAGTGGTGTTTGTTACGGCGAAACAGGAGTGAATATGAAAAAAAGTGTGTTCATTTTGCGTGAATATTAACGACATCTGATTTTATGTTTTTATTCAGCATCCTATATACTTAGTTATTTTTTTCCACCACATTAAAAACACAGTCCAAATTGTAACAACGCTTTATTTAAAACATAAATCAATTCAAAGGCAACTCGAAATAATACAGTGCGAATATCAATCACAATGTAAACATGTTAAACGTAAAAATACATGAATGCACCGTTACTGTTAGCAAAAAAAAGATAAAATATTTGGACGCCTGAAGAAATGTATTCCGCAAACAGATGTCAATAAAACATACAAGATGTCGGATTTTGACGGCGCAGACGTACGCAACAGACGTTTTATTAAAATACTATGTTTTACTTCGGTTTTGTATATGTTTATCCGATTTAGAATGGAGGTTATCAATTCGAATCTTTATATTTATCCCATGATTTTTCGCTAGATCCATGATTATTTTTTGTCAGATTGTGGATCTGTCTATTTCTAGATTTATATATACCTACCTACTTAACTAGACATACGTTAGTTATATATTGCACTATAGTTGACTGAAACCGTTCATTATATAATATGTATCTAATACTGCTGTCGCTAGATTTAAGTCTTACAATCACAGTCATGTATTTAAACAAAAGTAATAACCAAGACTTCTCTAATAGGTAAAATAACAACAGATGGTATTAATACCATTTATTAATAAAGATGATTATATCCAAACGCCTAACAAACACTAAACTGAATGAATGTTCTGACACATTACAAGATTTCATTGGAAACTGCTCTTTACAAAATGAATCAACTAAACAGTTTCACTTGATGCAAGAAATGATCATTGAGTCATAAATTGATGATTTCCGTTCCTACTTTGGATAAGCCTTTTGCCTCGGTTAAATCATCTACCTATGTCAGAGGTGTTAAGACGGTTTAGCATCTTTGTGCATGTGGTAGGAATTTGGAGTACTTAAGTAAATATGAATGATTTCACATAACTTTAGAGACGTAATTCTTTATGAGTAACATAATATACGATCAATATATAACAATATTAAGACATTACAACCTAAACAACAAAGATGAAAGAAAAATCAGAAGGCCAAATCAAGAATTAACTAGATATACGATGTAATTCCCGCGAAAGCCCCGGAGTAAGAGCGGATTTACTGGCTTATTGAATTGTTATAAGCAATCAATATTCCATAAATAAGTCCACTCCGCTGGATTAGAACCCGGTCCCACGGGTGGCCATCGCACAATACCATCAGATACACAGGATTTACTGGCACGGAATAATGTACTATGTAATATATGGGTAGTTATTTGGTTAATTTGAGAGATAAGGTTAGCATGGAGTTTAGAATACTTTAAGCCAAATAGAAGTTGCATAGGCTCGTTATTACATCGACATTCTGCAGTTTTAGCTCACCCACGTAAATTCAAACAAAACGATTTTTTTACACACGATTTTTTTTAAACACAAGTTAACGTATATGTTGATATGTATATACAATTTTAGACCTTATCACATTGTCATATGGACCCATGTGTTTACATATTTATGCTCGTGACTGTACCTAATTGGGAATTCCAATTCGAACGAAAATTCGATAGATGCGATAAATTTTGAGGGTACTTGTATGAGTGAGGTCTACTTTATCTATACCATGTAATTATTTGTGTGCAAATAAAGTATTTTTGTATTGTATTATTGTATTGAGGTCCATAACTATTCTAGGA
The DNA here is from genome assembly GCA_018467065.1 of Ephestia elutella. Classification (NCBI taxonomy): domain Eukaryota; kingdom Metazoa; phylum Arthropoda; class Insecta; order Lepidoptera; family Pyralidae; genus Ephestia; species Ephestia elutella. The sequence continues at coordinate 21,493,618 of CM031578.1, forward strand.
CATATGGTCGGCTATAAAATCACGCGTTTTTGATACTTCTATATGATTAGTATTCCCCACAATAGTACTGAGACTAAAATATTTATTTCTTGACTGCAGTAAGCGTTATAAATTCCGAGGCTCGCAAAAGGAACCTTCCATTTGTCTTTCTTAAAAACGGTTAGGATTAGGAGACCTTATATCTTACGACCACAATAATTTATAGTTATATATCTTAAACATTTGGGGTGCTCTTTTTAAAATGCTGTAAGGTGGTCGAGTAGTTAAGATGATGTACCTCATGGGTTTGTATATAAATTTATCAATCTGACTCATGTATGAGTATGGTAGTTTTCATAGACTACCACTTCCTTCCGGTGAAGGAAAACATCGTGAAGAACCTTTTTTTTTACATGACTGACCAAAAAAGGAGTGTTATGTTTTCAGGGTTCATGTATGCATGTATGTATGTAAGTTTCTTTATTCCATCATAACTCCTGAACGGCTTAAAAGATTTTGATGTGAGAGGTATTTTTAGATTCCTTGCATTCCTTTGAGTGACATAGGCTATGTGAGTTGTCAGTCGTGTTTTTGTTTTTTAATAATTAGCTTGTTATTTGATTTCGCAGGGGAAATGCATTTAGGCACTGAGTGTGGGACTCCTGGGCCGTTAGTCGGCCCAGACTACCCACTAAAACCCCCTGCGGCGTTTTCGCGCCTGCCGTTGCTGGGGGCGTCATGGGATCGCGAACATTCTACCACGACGCCCCCCGGCTTTGCCTTATGGCACCCTCACATGGCATCATAACCTGCATTTTAGTTGATGATTTATTAGCTAGTGTGTGAAACGGAGAAGGCAATGTTAAAGGCCAACTTAACATTGCCAAGACAGTGTCTTCGTGTGTTACATTCCACGTAATAACACCGACGAAGCATAGCTCAATAGGAAGAAAGGTATCACTTTTTGACAAGAAAAGTTAAGTAAGTAGCTAAGTAAAAGTTCTATAATGCACCAAACATTATATAGGTGGAGACAGCAACTTAGTGACTTAAATAAGGAAATGAAGGTTTAGGGATGGGATAATGGGATCTAAGTCAGACTACACGGCAAATCGGTAAATCGCTAAATAAATTTACCTAAGTATGAATGGACGATAACGGAAACTGGAACGAATGCGCAGGCGCCACTAGACTTTAGCCGAGGAAAAGGAGCGTTCAAACTACTATGTTCTAGTACTAACTGTCTGTCTGTCTAGAGAATAAATATATATATATATATATATACGGACAAATCACACAGATTGGCTTGCCCCAAAGTAAGTTCGAGACTTGTGTTATGGGATACTAACGCAACGATATTATATGTATATAACAAATAACATATACATATATAGATAAACATCCAAGAGCCAGGCTAATCAGAAAGATCATTTTCCATCTTGACCCGACCGGGGATCGAACCTACCACCTACGGTGTGGCAGTCCGGCGTGATGACCGTTGGGCCACGGAGGTCGTCATCAAAATAGGTGATTTATGAAATAAAAAAAAACGGAGAAATTTTGTTTATGTTTAATAACAACACCCAGCCTGGCGGGAAGATCCTCTGTGGCGGTTGAGCATTGTACCTCGCTTAATGAATCATGATCATAAATCAGCGTATCAAAATAAAATTTACGTCGGATTCTAAGTTAGACTTTAGTTATAAAACCATGGAAATCGCATCAAAATTTCATAGATTTTGCATGATGTGCATACAATCAGAAAGTCAAACAGACAGACGAAAAATAAAATCCATATCTTTACCAATTAGATCCATTGATAGATCTATAAAATAATGTTGTCTAAACGAGGCATGAGCACTATTAGCTCCATTCCGAATGTATCGATATAGCCGTGGTTTCCACAGCAATCGAGTTCAAGAATAGATCGATCGGTATGGCTAAATGCTCTCTATATACGTTTAAATTATGTAATGTTTTATTTTCGGCATTAGAGTAGGGATACCTACCTATTCTCTTTGCGTAAGTTGTTATTCTTTTGACGTAAGTCGATAGCATAGACGACTGAACCACCAAGTCTTAAATGTAGTTAGTCAGTTAGTTATGGTGTCACTGCATCTAAATGGTCATTATCATCATTGTCGGCTTTCCACTACCCTCTGCTAAGCCTCCCTTTGCTTACGCCAAGCTTTAATAAAGGTTCTTCTATAAAGGCTTCTATCCTGGGTCATCGCAGCAGGATGTCCTTTGCTTCGCTTTCTGTCTCTTGGCCCTTCTAAATGCTACTTATTTCATCTTAGACCTTGATTCCATTAGTAAAAAAACTGACGAAATTAGTTGTACTTGCATATCTAGGGTTCTGTACAAAAGTTCATGGGTATTATGAACCGTCACATGGGTTTCCTATCTGTCTTGCCGTTTGTAACATAAGGCAGAGTTATATGTCTGAGAAACCTGTCTTCCAACTAGACCTAAGTATCTTGATACCTCTACGCGTAGCTGCGGACAGTCATACAACAAACTGATCCTATTCTTCTCTACTTTTTGAGATACGGAAGTCTAAAAAAAGGAAAAAAATCATGTGGACTTCAGAGGCGTTGAGACTGAAAACTAATTTTGGCTTCGTAACCTCTCATCATCATATCTGTCGAAATGGCAAACTCAAATTATTTTTGACCACTATTTAGCCACGACAACCGTCTATCGTTAGCCTCGTTGAGATTTTTGGTAAGAAATAATTGGGGCATTAAAAAAGATGGGCCATATATCTCTAAATTTCAATCACAAAGGAAAGCTTTTTATTTGGAGTCAAAGGTTTGAATCTTCGAACAACAAGGACTTCCGCGGAACGGAGTCCGCCACCCGTGTCCGTCTCCGGACACGGACACAATAAATATTGGTGCTTGTACACATTGGGTAGTTGACCATATTTAAGTCTCATAAATCAGCATAGCCGGCTGTCAAGTGACATCACAATGATGAATGCGCCAGAATTGCATTAGAATTCGTGCATTTCGCATTGACGGACGGACGATTTTGAAACATCGATGTGCTTTGCGTGAATGAAATGGTTTAGATTGCCTACGTGTACATTTCACTTTTGGCCTTTAAACAATGATTTAAAAGTAATTTTACGATGCTGTTACGCCGAAATTATTGATTTTATAGAGAAATTGGTTTAAACATAAAAATTTAAGACTTGCTGAACTTACCGCTCCATTCTCAAAAAGTAACATTCCGGGTTATATTCTACTGGTGTGTTCCCTTAGATTTAACGTGATTGAGTATGCAGATACACTTACTAACAAATATCCTTTTGTATTTGTATATTAGTGCGATTATTTCTACTCGTAGTTTCATTAAAACTGATTTAACTGTAAAATGACTAAATGTTGCACCTAGCAACATAAATTTTAAACTGTAGTTTTTACTTTAGTGTATTAAAGAATAAAGATGTGGTTTTGAAGAGCTCGTTTCAATCACTTCACCAGCCCAAAATCTACAGTCCAGCAAGAAGGAAAGGTGTAAGAAATTGTGACACTAAAAAAGGAGACATTTTTCTAATATATTTATATAATATACCTATCTATTTTTTATATTTAGCCTCAAAATGTATAAAAATAATAAAATTCTAGACTTAAATCTAGACCAACATTAACCGCGCCGAGAATCGAACCCAGGTGTATTTTTGTTACAAATCATAGCAGTCTGTACGTAAATCAATTTGTATCACTGTTAACCATCCCGAAATAAAGCGGCCGCTTCGCTAATGGGTTCGTCTATAATTATTTGGGTATAAATAGTTTGAAGTGCTCTGCCCCCTTGGCGAACCGTAGGTACAATGCATGCTGAAGGCAATTTTCCAAAGCGACTGATAGAAAAATTTAAATCATTGTCAGATCTGAAAATTTCAGTTTAATGCTCTTCTTTGAAGGCATGAAAACACGTTTTCTCATATGATGTACTAAATAGTAGAGCGTGCTTTTTTCAGTGTAGGGGAGCACTTGAGAGATTTCTTAAAATTTGCCACGGGAACAAAGTCTTGAATTTCCCACATTTCTCGAAATTCTGTCGGGATCATCGGGGCAGGAAAGGCTGTTGATGATGACACTATTATACATAGAGAAATGCGCGGAATTCCTTGTTGTTCGAAGCTATTGTTGAGGCTAAGATATCTTTATAGGTTTAGTGAAGATATTGAGTAAAATCACATAATATTGAATGAAGTTTATTGTGTGAATTCCGAACTATCTATTAATTATGTACAACTAAACGAATACAAAATTGCTCACGTATCATTCAGTGCTATATTCTCAATAGAGAAGCAAGCCTCTTTTATATTGAAAAGCAGTATATAGTATGAAAAAGATTATTGACGGATATTGCATCGCTTTATTATTTTATTTCCGTCGCCATCCTTTACAGCTATTCATTAATATAACTCTAGCTTTATTCATAGTTTTCATATAGACACAGTGCGCCAAAAGGGCAGTTTAGTTCGTTTTGTATTATATCCTGACAGTTTGATTGATTGCTGTAAATTATTTATAAGATATCTCTATTGACAGGGTTTCTTAACAGGTGGTACATATATACAACATTGTTCTGTTTCGTTTTGGTATGTTTTATACCGTTACCAACACTACTTTGTACCTATTTATTACATGCTATTTGTATTTAATAGGGGACCGGACAACTTTTTTTCTGATGAAATATTTCACAATAATAGAATTATTAGTAAACGAATCACATCTATAAATCAAAGTATTTCCCAAGAAATAACAAAAATTCATATGAAAATGGACTCTCAAAAAGTTTAAGCTCTAATAAATTAACTCAGGAGAATAAATTCGTGCTGAAAAGTCGCAAAATGTGTTCAATTATATGGATTTCATCATAAAATTACATATTTTTAAAAATTCTCAAAACTTGTCCGGTCCCGTAATTGGCTTAGTCGATCTTTTCTATCTAGTATGTAATAGACAGAGTCACACACAAACACACACTAATCTAGTATATAATGCTGGTGTGCACGATGCAGATTGATTTACAAACTTTGAAGTAGGTATACGGGCTGAATTAAAAATCTTTGGCGAAATTCCTATTAATGAAAGTACTCATGAATATGAGCAATTTATTCTGTGTAATATGTTACGCTGCGCCAGGGATTTGAAGGATTGTGTGGTTCGACAAGTAGTTTTTGCATGAAAGAGTAGAAGCAAAAACTACTATACGGATTGCGATGAAATTTTTGGTGCACAAATAGAATAAAATTTGGAATGCTTTTCAGGGTACTTTTTTCACGAAATTTTCAGGGGACCGGAGCCCCGGGGCGTTAGTAACATCATAATTTTTTGCTTTCTATAAAAATAAAATTCTGGGAGCGAAGAAAAAACATAGAATGTGCCAGCTGCTTCTCTTCCCGCGCAGATTGTAAAAGTCAATCGAGGGAAAGGGCTTTAAACTGGGGATTCCTTCCGGTTAGCAACCGGTCACTAAAGTGACCGGTTGCTAGCCGGAGGAATATTTACCTGAATCTCCATTCCATTAGAGAGCCCACTATTCAGCTAAGCATGGCCTTCGAGTCTCACGACTCTTGGCTCTGTCTACCCCGTAAGGGATAAAGACGTGATTCTATGTATGTATTAAATTGTTATTATTTTTAATTTTAGTGTGTCATGCAAGGTCTGAAAATGATCCTAATTTACGAAGCCTTAAAGGGCTGAGGGCGTAGCTAATTAAGATCCCTACTCATTATGTGTGATCACGGTTGTGTCCTCAAGAATGTATAACTAGGTGATATGTGCTCAAAAACCTACTTCAAGGGGGAAATACTATGTTTTTTAGGATGCTGATAGAGTTCCCATCTCAAAATTAGGCACAACTTTAAAACCATAAAGAAAATTAAATATCTATGTTTAGAACACACTACATCATTAATATTTTAAAAAAAGTTGATTGACAGACCTGAAAAGATATGGAAGGATTTGATTGCATATAAAATTAAATGTAAATATCTAAAATATACATAGCTCAGCAACCATCATCCTCTCGAGTCGAAATGGCCAAAATTAGATTTTTGTTTTCCAATATTTGGCCACTTCCACCGCCCTTTCGTTGGCCTCATTGAGATCTTCTAAGGTACAGGAGGAAGGGCAGTTGAAGCATGTTAAAAGATGAGCCATAGATTGGACAGCTCCACAATCACATAGGCTATCAGACGAGTACTCCCAACTGACTCGGATTTATACGTTGATGATGATGAGGTATATATAAACGCAGCTTACCCGAAATCCCACCCGATACCCGATTCATCGTTTAATGTCAAAGTAGGAAAATGTCCAGGTCAAAGTCTGGAAATGTCAAAGTCGGAAAATGTCAAAGTCGGAAAATGGACCCCCTATTAACTAGTTAGTTAATAGGGGGGTTAGTTAATAACACTGACCAATTTTAGCCAAATCAAAAAAAAATCTTAAAAATGTTCTCTCTAAGTTTCACATTTGCTACAGTAGGACTAAACTGATTTGATCCGAAATCTAAATGGGTCAACGATGTAAGGAAAGTTGAGAGTCGAAAGTGGCTTCATAAGGCACGAGATAGAGGTGAATGGAATGCATTGAGGGAGTTCTATGTCCAGCTGTGGAATAGAAAGGGCAGTTGAAGCATGTTAAAAGATGAGCCATAGATTGGACAGCTCCACAATCACATAGGCTATCAGACGAGTACTCCCGCCTGACTCGGATTTATACGTTGATGATGATGAGGTATTATACATATAAACGCAGCTTACCCGTCATCCCACCCGATACCCGATTCATCGTTTAATGTCAAAGTAGGAAAATGTCCAGGTCAAAGTCTGGAAATTTCAAAGTCGGAAAATGTCAAAGTCGGAAAATGGACCCCCTATTAACTAGTTAGTTAATAGGGGGTTAGTTAATAACACTGACCAATTTTAGCCAAACCAAAACAAAATCTCTTAAAAAATTTCCCTCTAAGTTTCACATTTGCTACAGTAGGATTAAACTGATTTGATCCGAAAGCTTGATGAGTCAAAGATATAAGGAAAGTTGAGAGTCGAAAGTGGCTTCATAAGGCATGAGATATAGGTGAATGGAATGCAGTGAGGGAGTTCTATGTCCAGCTGTGGAATAGAAAAGGCTGTCAATGATGTCGTCAAATTAGGTAAAAAATAATATTTAAGACTAGCTTGTGCCCGCGGCTTCGCCCGGGTGAATTTTGACGACCTCCGTGGCCCAACGGTCATCACGCCGGACTGTCACACCGGAGGTACCGGGTTCGAACCCCGGTCAGGTCAAAATGGAAAATGATCTTTTTCAGATTGGCCTGGGTCTTGGATGTTTATCTATATATGTATTTGTTATAACATATAGTATCGTTGAGTTAGTATCCCATAACACAAGTCTCGAACTTACTTTGGGGCTAACTCAATCTGTGTAATTTGTCCGTATATATTTATTTATAATTTCCCTCGGGAACTGTGCTTTTTCCCGGGATAAAAAGTACCCTATGTCCTTCTCAGTACTTCTAACTATGTATATCCGAAATTTCAGGAAGACTGGTTCAGTAGATAAAGCGTGAAGAGGTAACAAACCAACTCACTTTTGCATTTATAACATTAGGATTAGGATTAGGATTATGTAAAGCCAATTTAAAATATGCCAATCTAGGCGACTAACTATCGGTTAAGTGTAAGCCAAATCCACTAAATAAGTCAAGCGTGATCGAGTGTAAAGCTAACTAACTTTTTAATACTATTAGTGGGATCATTGGGGTCCAAAAGCTAGTTAGGGTTGACATACGATCGAAATTTTCCGGACAATTTTTGATCCACAAGAAATTCAAGGAAATCCAATCAAGTTACTTGCACCCAGTGACATTCTATATCTTGCACCGAAATTAAAGTTTTTGTTATGGTTAGTGTCAAAGTTAACGTTACGTTTACTTTTGTCCATAGACATAGAAAAAAAATTAAAAAGAAATTCTAACTCTATGCTTTTGTCAAATAGTGAACTATTTGACAACTGGTGCAAGTCTTTTTTGCCTAATAGCTACGGTTAAAGTTCGGTTAAGGTTACTACCAAAGTAAGACGGTGCAACTCATATTTAAAAAAAAACCGGCCAAGTGCGAGTCTAACTCGCGCACCAAGGTTTCCGTACTCGCAAAGCTTCTCACATTATACTCGTAGTTCTAACTAAAAGACCAACTAGTTTCAAAAATAAACTTAACTTTGCAGTTCGATCCCTAAGATTCATACTGCGCAAAAATAAGTTTGTAACAATTTTTTTAGACTATATTTACAATTTTTAGATATATTCCTATATAATGTAACATTAATAAATACATAATCTATATCTATACATATAATAAAACAGTAAAAATATTTTGTCTGTACATTTAGTATTTTTGACTGAAATGGATAGAGGGACACTTAAAAAGAATAATAAAACTCAAAAAATTTTTTTGGAATTTCTTGTCTGTCTGTCTTTCTGTCTGTCTGTCTGTATGTATGATCACGCTAATCTCCGAAAGTACTAAACCGATTTGAATGAAACTTTTTTTGTTGTATAGCTATTAAGCCTGGGCAACATTTAGGCTATAATTGATTTTGAAAACTGGAACACCTGATGAAGAACCTAAACAGAACATTTAAACTATAAGAAATATGGACATGGTGCCTTAACAAAAGTCGTTCAATCTGATGAGCATTTTCTGTTGACGTATAACAATCGAAGATCAGGATCATCTGATGAAGAATTCCAAGAGACCAGCTACACTATAACATACATGGAAATGGCGCCTTAGTAAAAGTCGTTCAACCTGATGAGCATTTTCTGCTGACGTATAGAAATTGAAGATCTGGAACATCTGATGAAAAGCTCCAAGAGAGATTTTTCATCTAAGCGAAACTCACGCGGGCGAAGCCGCGGGCGACAGCTAGTTGTACATAAATGAGTACCATTAATATAAATACGTCTCCTGTTAGCTTTTGTATATATTGTTAATGTTGTTTTTACACGTCATTCTCCCCACTATTCGCCCTTATAAGGCTGCACAACGTTCACTCAGAGCTCAGTCATTCCGTGTCTGTCGCGCTGTCCGGACCGTTGCCGGGCACCGCTTAGTTTGATTGTTAACGTCACTATGCCCAATTTTGTATTATTTGTTATTTATATTTTAATATAAAGTTTCCCTTGTCATAACAGTGATTAAATATGAATTATGGTTAGTTAGCACGGTAGAACGTCGAGAAGACCTGGTTGTGACGTATAGTTACGTGCGGAGGAGGGGCACGTAATCTTGCCGTGGTTAGGTTAGGTTTGAACCTTTCCTTAACCATACAGAGGTAGCCTACAATAAGTACTGTTAGACCTAGCTTTTTGCCAAATTTCATAATTTTAGATCAATGGGAAGTACCCTATAGGTTTTGATTGCTGCCTGAAATCGCAAAATGTGCGAAAATTCGCAACATTTACGGTAATATCTCTTGATCGCGTTGACGTATAATTTTGATTATTTTTTTGCAGAAATAGTGTGTGGACCCGAGTACATATTTGATATTAATTTCAATTTGATACCTTTAAGCGTTCCTGAGAAAAAAAAGTTTGACAGACAGACGGACAACAAAGTGATCTTATAAGAGTTCGGTTTTTGCCTTTTGAGGTACGGAACCCTAAAAAAGTGATAATATTATAAAAGTGACACGTGAGAATTAAAAGATTTATAATTGGATAATTGACCACCTTATACGACACGACAACTTTATGAATACCTGATTGAAGGAAAAGTTGAAGCGAGGAGAGGGAAAAGGAAAGCCAGAAGGGCATTTATAGACGAAATTAAAGAGAAGGTAGAGGTCGTGTCGTATAGAGAGGTCAAATCGATGGCAGAAGACAGGCATACATGGAAATTACTCCACCGACAAGAACGAAGTTCTCAAATTGATTGATTGATTGAATTGGATGATGTTTATTACTCTTTGAAACACACTCAATAAGAAAGAAGACTTTAGTAATTATTTCACAGGTTTTAAAGAGCAGCCAGATCGTCAGATATTCAAAAATAAATAAGTGCGCGGAATCCTAGCGACTTTTCTACGGAACCCCTAGGTTTCACTGAACCCCCTTTGGGAAACACGGACCCCCACAAACACTCAAAAGGAAATTTCGCAATATTTATTAGAACTCTCCTGCAAATTAGCTGATCCGCTCCGATTCGAGTTACAAAACCAATGTTATCTTTATCTGTTAATTCGGCTACTTAGCAACACGATCTCTGTTTGTTCACACGTTTATCAGCTGTTTCTCGAGAACTGCTTGTTTTTGTTGGCAAATGGCATATTTTTTAGTTTTAAATTATAGAAAAAACTGATAAACGCGCTCATCTCTAGAACTACCAGTAGATTACTAAAATATATATACACTAGCTTTTGCCCGAGGCTTCGCCCGCGTGATTTCCCACGGAAATACTGCTTTTTCCCGTGATGAAAAGTACCCTATGTCCTTCTAAGTACTTCTAACTATTCTCTTTAGTCGCATTTCCTCATGACTGAGGGTCGTCATTATATGGAATGAAACACACACAACGACTCTCTTGGCAATGTTAATGGAGTGGTTTGCCATTGCCTTCTCCATTTCACACACTAGCTGATAATCATCAACCAGAGTGCAGGTTTCCTCACGATGTTTTCCTTCACCGGAAGCAAGTGGTGGTCGATGAAAACTAGTATAGGTACATGAGTCAGATTGGTATACAAACTCATGTAGCACGGGCAGGATTCGAACCTGGAAACTTTGCAGCCACAGGCGGGTGCCTTAACCACTCGGCCACCACCGCTTCTAACTATGTGTATGCAAAATTTCGGGAAGATTGGTTCAGTATATAAACCGTGAAGTTACCTAACAAACAAACTCACTTTCGCTTTTAGAATATTAATTAGGATTATAGTTAGGATTAGGATATATGTTGGCGAAGGCCAGATTCCGAAATATATATATATATCTGATCGATGTTATAAAGCACAAATCCAGTAAAATTGTTTCCTCCATTATTTAGAATTCCGAACTACACTTGTCTACTTTTAAGTAGAAGATAAATCTAACGTCTAATCCTTTATTTTCGTACATTTTTCAGCCAGACTTCGAATCCTGAAGAAGGCAAACCGCATTTTATCGTACTGAATATAACTTTGTAGGTACTTGTTTTTTACACGACTGACCAAAAAAGGAGTGGTATGTTTTCAAGATTCATATATGTATCATGAGTCATGTGTGTTTCTTTATTCCACCATTAGTCCTAAACGGCTTTGATGTGAGAGTATTTTTACACTCCGTGCATTCCTCCGAGTAACATAGGCTTTGTGAGTTGTGAGTCGTGTTTTTTATTTTTTTAATAATTAGCTTGTCACATTTTTGCAATGGGTCGTTTGTTTATTGCATGATCTAGTGCTGCCATCTGCGACAAGCGTTGCGTATATTGCTAGCAATTTTTTATAATATAATCTAAAAATCCGTTATTAAAAGAATGTTATTAAAAGTTATAGAATCAAGACGTGGAAAGATGTTCGGACATCTTGTACGACATGACGATTTGATTAAAAACCTGATAGAAGGGAAAATAGAAGCTAAAAGAGGAAGAGGAAAGCCAAGAAGGGCTTATGTAGACCAAATAAAGGAGAAGGCAAAAGTTGTGTCGTACAAGGAGGTCAAGGCGATGGCTGAGAATAGGGAGAGATGGAAGGAACTCCACAGACAAGAACAAAATTCTTAAATTAAATTAAACTAGTAGTTCGCCGCGAACTTAGACCTCGCGATTATTACTCTCGTTTTTATTGATTTACTCTACTCTTACGTATGTATGTATGTATGATTGAAGAGTGCTGATGAGTAGGGTAAAATCACAGTTAAAGAAATAGTATAATTTACAATATAAAAAAAATTGGAAAACCTCTTAATAGCCCAGGCGCTAAAATAGTATCAATCAATCATCAAAATATATAAAATCTTGCGTTAGGGAGTGACTGACTGAGCTGACGACTTACAGACAATGCACAGCCGAAAACGACTGGGCATACGAAGCTGAAATTATTATTTAACTGTAACACGACTTGTATTTTCTTTTATGTAAATTATACATATAAATTATTTTTACCAAACGACTAACGAGACGAACGACCTAACCAAACAAACAAACAACAATATGGATTAGAACGTTTTTTCAACCCCAAAGTCTTTCCGGGTGGTCATAAAAAAATACCTAAACCTAACTTCTTCTCCGCCCTCAAAGTCTTTCCGGGTGGTTATAAAAAAAAAACCTGAACCTAACTTCTTTTCCGCCCTCAGTCTTTCTGGGTGGTCATAAAAAAAAATAACCTAAACCTAACTTCTTCTCCGCCCTCAAAGTCTTTCCGGGTGGTTATAAAAAAACCTGTACCTAACTTCTTTTCCGCCCTCAGTCTTTCTGGGTGGTCATAAAAAAAATAACCTGAACCTAACTTCTTTTACGCCCGCCCTCAAAGTCTTTCGGGTGGTCATAAAAAAAAATAACCTGAACCTAACTTCTTTTCCGCCCTCAAAGTCTTTCTGGGTGGTCATAAAAAAAATAACCTAAACCTAACTTCTTCTCCCCTCTGCAAGTCTTTCCGGGTGGTCATAAAAAAATTACCTGAACCTAACTTTTTTCCGCCGTCAAAGTCTTTTCGGGTGGTCATAAAAAATAACCTAAACCTAACTTCTTCTTCACCCTCAAAGTCTTTCCGGGTGGTCATAAAAAAAATAACCTGAACCTAACTTCTTTTCCGCCCTCAAAGTCTTTCGGGTGGTCATAAAAAATAACCTGGACCTAACTTCTTTTCCGCCCTCAAAGTCTTTTCCAAAGGTGGTTTCTTTTCCAAATAAAAAAATAACCTGAACCTAACTTCTTTTCCGCCCTCAAAGTCTTTTCCAAAGGTGGTAAAAAAAAACCCGAACCCAACTTATAATCTGCCCTCAAGTCTTTCCAGGTGGTCATAAAAAAAATAACCTGAACCCAACTTATTTTCTGTCCTCAAGTCAATAAAAAAATAACCTGAACCTAACTTACAGCTCAGATCGTTTGGAGACAAACTTTCTTTTTTATAAAAAAAATAAAAATAGTTTATTTACTCCACAACAAATGGCCTTGGACTACATTGTATAGGTATGTGATAAGCATTAATTAAATTTAATACCATAAAGGACAGTATCGTCACAGATTACTTAAAACTATACAGATGGAAAGCTTCCTAAGAGACGACAAAATTCATACCTATTCTTATAGGGCTATCACTTGGTTATTGAAAAAAAAACATATTATTTCTATTTTTGGTATATTGAAAGAAAAACAGTTTAACATTGAAAGTGTACTTAATCTACTTAAGTTGTACTTACGGAGTATTTCGAGTCGAATAGCGAAAACTCCATGCAAATTGGATTAGTAGTTTTTGAAAAATCACGAAAAGGTCCAATCTATATCTATACCTTTCATTGAAATCTTTTTTGCCGTTCAGGCACAAAAAACGGAACATAGGTAGCTAGGTAAACCTACTCCAACATAGTATGTGTTCGCATTTATAATATGTACTAGGATAATTCAATCACAAATAGGGTAATTAGTCACCTATATAGGTACCTATGTATATAAGGCAATCATCTGGGACATAAATCTCGTATTAAGTATATAAAACAAGCTTTAGCCCGCGGCTTCACCCGCGTGAATTTCCCACGGGAACAGTGCTTTTTCTCGAAATGAAAGGTACCCCTATGTCCTGCTCAGTACCATATGTACCTATATATGCGATTGAGAAATTTCAGTAAGATTGGTTCAGTAGATAAAGCGTGAAGAGGTAACCAACAATTAAACTCACTTTTGCAATATTAGTTAGGATATGCTAGGTATTATGATTACATACCTACCTATTTCAATCCGCGGGAAAAGATACCTATTAATTTTAAAAATATGTTTTTCTATGTTTGTTCACTATTTTTAAAACACAAAACGACACGGCCGAAAAAGAAACAAGTCAGTAACGCTGCGCGAACTTTGACATCGACAGCGCGAGTGAGCGCGCGAACCCTGACATATCGCACCCGGCGAGTGGCGCCAAACCAGTTTAAACCGGTTTGCCTCTGTACGTGACAGCGCGTGTGTGCGTAAGCACCTCGCGGTATCAAGCTTGTAGTAGTGTACTTATTTGAAGCGCTTGTATGAAGCTTACCCTCTGTACCCTTTTAACTACTTTGTGGTATCGTTGTGAAGATCTGGTGCCCGCGCTAGGTATCAAAGATCCTGTGTTGCAGGTTACCAGGTCCCCCACCCGGTGTGACACAATAAAAGGTATTAGCATGTTGATATCATGTCACAATACGAGTTGTGAGTTAATTTACAAATAAAAGACGAGTAATGACTTCTGTACCTAACCCTACGATGAAAATCTTGGGATCAGTAAGTTTAAACTTGAAACTTCATATCTTCTAGTTTTGGTAAATAATATTTATCAAACGATGTATTTGCCATAAGATATTTTGTCTAACGTTGTTTTACTAATTGAAAATTTAGTTAAATAATTTGTTTGTAAAATGATAATTTGAAAAAACAACCTATTTGTCTAGTAATTAGTTTGTAAAATGATTACATTTTTAAATGGATGAGTTTGTCAAAGCATATGTTTTTCAAATGTATAGTTTTATATGCGTTGTTTATAAAATAATTGTTTTTTAAATAATAATTTGTAATATGAGGGTGTACCTTACAAATCATCTACAAGTCTACAACCGCTGCTTAGATCTGATTTCGACTTTACTAATTCAGTTACCTAAGTAAAATGTAGATGGCGTTATCCAAAGTTAGAACACGCTATGGTTTCGTTTGCTACGTAATCGCGGACATTTTTATTAATATTTCAAAAACTACTGAACCGATTTTGATGCCCAACGAACTTGAAAATTCTATTGATATTTCCTACATGCCTACCAAATTTCATCAAAATCGGACCATCGGTTCGGCAGTTATCGCGGTACAAACATACATACATACATACATACATACATACATACATACATACATACATACATACATACAAACAATGTGTTTCGCCCCCATGTGCTCCATGACACCATTGCACCAATCTGTCGCCATAACCGCTACCCATTAACGATGGAAAATTGCCACTTGGAAAACGTTGATTCAATAACCAGTCAATTGTAGGCTTGATAAAGCCACTAACGTATAAGGAATGTTCAACGGCCAAGTCATCAAGAATTAGGAGGTATAATATTTTCAAGTTTTCATACTGAACTTAGGGTAATTTTTAAAGAAGCGGGCAACTCTAAAAAGCAAAATGAAAACAGACAACAACGAAAAATGTGTCTTTTAAGTACAATCGAAATACAACTTGGTACAATATCCCGATGAATATGTACGGTTATAACGTATTATAGAGGTAACGCGTATGGCAAATACTTGGCATTTTCTGGCCAATCCGATGGAGAAGCACTAAAACTAATACTTAGATGGAGAAGCACTAAAAATAAAAATGTAACTATTATGGTAGTAATAAAACTAATAAAATGTAATTACTCTTTTATTGTGATTAAGCAGAAGGGGAGGCATTCGCCCAGCAGTGGGACGCTAAAGGCTAGATTAAATTAGAAGATGTGTCCCTCTACGCTAGATTTTTGCAATGACAGTCGATTTTTTTATGTAGCAATAGAAGGGGGTTCTTCATCAGATACTTCAGACCTTCGATTTTTGATATCAAATGAAGCGGCCCACCAAGTTGAATATTTTTTGTAAAGGCGGTATATCGATCTCTAATAGTTTGGTTGGGCTCATGTCTTTTCTAATCAGGGTCACCAGGTACTCCAGATCTTCGATTATCCTAGTTTTTATAGTTTTCCCTTTATGTGGCCATTAAAACCTAACTCTGTACCAAATTTCAGCTCTCTGAGTTTATGGGAAGTACTAGTTCTATTTTGATGATCATGAGTGAGTGAGTGTCGTAAATGCGAAACTTTGCTTTCGCTTAACTTCGGAACTAAATGACCTACAGACTTGAAATTTTGGATTTTAAGTATGTGATTATAGCTTACTGGATGACGAAAATTTCTTCATTCTGGTCTTATCCAGAGGTTCTCAAATAGAGGCCTGAAAATGCGGCGAAATGGTTCCAGTAAAGGATGGTACGGCAGTGTTTGCTTCGCGCTCGACTTGGCGGGGGCACTGCCGTGCCCCCTGATAATAGACTGATTTCATATATAAATACAATTAGGTTATCAATTCACAATACAAATTTACAACAGCTTACAATCTCGCGAGGAAGATTGTAATCTAACGGTATTCACAATTTTACGGTGACATATTTATCTCTTTAGTCGTATTCCTCATGACTGAGGGTCGTGGTCATTATATGGAATACAACACACACGACTATCTTGGCAATTTTGATATAGTGGTTTGCCATTGCCTTCTCCATTTCACACACTAGCTGATAATCATCAACCAGAGTACAGGTTTCCTCACGATGTTTTCCTTCACCGGAAGCAAGTGGGTGTACCGGAAGCAAGTCGATGAAAACTAACGTAGGTACATGAGTCAGATTGGTATACAAACTCATGTAGCACGGGCAGGATTCGAACCTGGGACCTTTACGGCCACAGGCGGGCGCCCTACCACTCGGCCACCACCGCTTCTGTGACGTCTTCACGGTAACATATATTATTGCTACCTATATTATATTTATTATTTATATATTATATGTTATTGTTAGCTGACTGTACTCTATTTCAATTCTTGCATTTCCGACAAATTATTTCTCGCAGTTTCTATGTTTAGCCGGCAGATGGCGTTAGCTTGCAGATGATCGATGTTGGTTTAGACTTCAAATAGATGGACTGGATTCTATTATTAATGATAGTAATCCTGGAAGTACCGGCAATGTAGTAGCAAATAAGTATTTTTTTGCCATAAGGTTTTTTTACAAAAATTTCCATCCCATTTATCGTAACTTAATACACGCAATTTATAAAATTGTACCAACATAAAAACTAAAAATAATATCAAAATAAAAAAAAAACATTGTATTTTCCATTGAAAATTTAATTGTCCCAAATATTCCCGACCGCGGTGTGAATAGAATATTATTTTAACAAATGTTACCGCTTGTGGTGCAAAATATAGTGGTGTTTGTTACGGCGAAACAGGAGTGAATATGAAAAAAAGTGTGTTCATTTTGCGTGAATTTTAACGACATCTGATTTTATGTTTTTATTCAGCATCCTATATACTTAGTTATTTTTTTCCACTACAGTCCAAATTGTAACAACGCTTTATTTAAAACACAAATCAATTAAAAAACATCTCGAAATAATACAGTGCGAATATCAATCACAATGTAAACATGTTAAACGTAAAAATACATGAATGCACCGTTACTGTTAGCAAAAAAAGATAAAATATTTGGACGCCTGAAGAAATGTATTCCGCAAACAGATGTCAATAAAACATACAAGATGTCGGATTTTGACGGCGCAGACGTACGCAACAGACGTTTTATTAAAATACTATGTTTTACTTCGGTTTTGTATATGTTTATCCGATTTAGAATGGAGGTTATCAATTCGAATCTTTATATTTATCCCATGATTTTTCGCTAGATCCATGATTATTTTTTATCAGATTGTGTACCTGTCTATTTCTAGATTTATATATACCTACCTACTTAACTAGACATACGTTAGTTATATATTGCACTATAGTTGACTGAAACCGTTCATTATATAATATGTATCTAATACTGCTGTCGCTAGATTTAAGTCTTACAATCACAGTCATGTATTTAAACAAAAGTAATAACCAAGACTTCTCTAATAGGTAAAATAACAACAGATGGTATTAATACCATTTATTAATAAAGATGATTATATCCAAACGCCTAACAAACACTAAACTGAATGAATGTTCTGACACATTACAAGATTTCATTGGAAACTGCTCTTTACAAAATGAATCAACTAAACAGTTTCACTTGATGCAAGAAATGATCATTGAGTCATAAATTGATGATTTCCGTTCCTACTTTGGATAAGCCTTTTGCCTCGGTTAAATCATCTACCTATGTCAGAGGTGTTAAGACGGTTTAGCATCTTTGTGCATGTGGTAGGAATTTGGAGTACTTAAGTAAATATGAATGATTTCACATAACTTTAGAGACGTAATTCTTTATGAGTAACATAATATACGATCAATATATAACAATATTAAGACATTACAACCTAAACAACAAAGATGAAAGAAAAATCAGAAGGCCAAATCAAGAATTAACTAGATATACGATGTAATTCCCGCGAAAGCCCCGGAGTAAGAGCGGATTTACTGGCTTATTGAATTGTTATAAGCAATCAATATTCCATAAATAAGTCCACTCCGCTGGATTAGAACCCGGTCCCACGGGTGGCCATCGCACAATACCATCAGATACACAGGATTTACTGGCACGGAATAATGTACTATGTAATATATGGGTAGTTATTTGGTTAATTTGAGAGATAAGGTTAGCATAGAGTTTAGAATACTTAAAGCCAAATAGAAGTTGCATAGGCTCGTTATTACATCGACATTCTGCAGTTTTAGCTCACCCACGTAAATTCAAACAAAACGATTTTTTTACACACGATTTTTTTAAAACACAAGTTAACGTATATGTTGATATGTATACAATTTTCGACCTCATCACATTGTCTTAAGGACCGATATTACATATTTATGCTCGTGACTGTACCTAATTGGGAATTCCAATTCGAACGAAAATTCGATAGATGCGATAAATTTTGAGGGTACTTGTATGAGTGAGGTCTACTTTATCTATACCATGTAATTATTTGTGTGCAAATAAAGTATTTTTGTATTGTATTATTGTATTGAGGTCCATAACTATTCTAGGACATATGGTCGGCTATAAAATCACGCGTTTTTGATACTTCTATATGATTAGTATTCCCCACAATAGTACTGAGACTAAAATATTTATTTCTTGACTGCAGTAAGCGTTATAAATTCCGAGGCTCGCAAAAGGAACCTTCCATTTGTCTTTCTTAAAAACGGTTAGGATTAGGAGACTTTATATCTCACGACCACAATAATTTATAGTTTATATATCTTAAACATTTGGGGTGCTCTTTTTAAAATGCTGTAAGGTGGTCGAGTAGTTAAGATGATGTACCTCATGGGTTTGTATATAAATTTATCAATCTGACTCATGTATGAGTATGGTAGTTTTCATAGACTACCACTTCCTTCCGGTGAAGGAAAACATCGTGAAGAACCTTTTTTTTTACATGACTGACCAAAAAAGGAGTGTTATGTTTTCAGGGTTCATGTATGCATGTATGTATGTAAGTTTCTTTATTCCATCATAACTCCTGAACGGCTTAACAGATTTTGATGTGAGAGGTATTTTTAGATTCCTTGCATTCCTTTGAGTGACATAGGCTATGTGAGTTGTCAGTCGTGTTTTTGTTTTTTAATAATTAGCTTGTTATTTGATTTCGCAGGGGAAATGCATTTAGGCACTGAGTGTGGGACTCCTGGGCCGTTAGTCGGCCCAGACTACCCACTAAAACCCCCTGCGGCGTTTTCGCGCCTGCCGTTGCTGGGGGCGTCATGGGATCGCGAACATTCTACCACGACGCCCCCCGGCTTTGCCTTATGGCACCCTCACATGGCATCATAACCTGCATTTTAGTTGATGATTTATTAGCTAGTGTGTGAAACGGAGAAGGCAATGTTAAAGGCCAACTTAACATTGCCAAGACAGTGTCTTCGTGTGTTACATTCCACGTAATAACACCGACGAAGCATAGCTCCAATAGGAAGAAAGGTATCACTTTTTGACAAGAAAAGTTAAGTAAGTAGCTAAGTAAAAGTTCTATAATGCACCAAACATTATATAGGTGGAGACAGCAACTTAGTGACTTAAATAAGGAAATGAAGGTTTAGGGATGGGATAATGGGATCTAAGTCAGACTACACGGCAAATCGGTAAATCGCTAAATAAATTTACCTAAGTATGAATGGACGATAACGGAAACTGGAACGAATGCGCAGGCGCCACTAGACTTTAGCCGAGGAAAAGGAGCGTTCAAACTACTATGTTCTAGTACTAACTGTCTGTCTGTCTAGAGAATAAATAAATATATATATATATATATATATACGGACAAATCACACAGATTGGCTTGCCCCAAAGTAAGTTCGAGACTTGTGTTATGGGATACTAACGCAACGATATTATATGTATATAACAAATACATATATAGATAAACATCCAAGAGCCAGGCCAATCAGAAAGATCATTTTCCATCTTGACTCGACCGGGGATCGAACCTACCACCTACGGTGTGACAGTCCGGCGTGATGACCGTTGGGCCACGGAGGTCGTCATCAAAATAGGTGATTTATGAAATAAAAAAAAACGGAGAAATTTTGTTTATGTTTAATAACAACACCCAGCCTGGCGGGAAGATCCTCTGTGGCGGTTGAGCATTGTACCTCGCTTAATGAATCATGATCATAAATCAGCGTATCAAAATAAAATTTACGTCGGATTCTAAGTTAGACTTTAGTTATAAAACCATGGAAATCGCATCAAAATTTCATAGATTTTGCATGATGTGCATACAATCAGAAAGTCAAACAGACAGACGAAAAATAAAATCCATATCTTTACCAATTAGATCCATTGATAGATCTATAAAATAATGTTGTCTAAACGAGGCATGAGCACTATTAGCTCCATTCCGAATGTATCGATATAGCCGTGGTTTCCACAGCAATCGAGTTCAAGAATAGATCGATCGGTATGGCTAAATGCTCTCTATATACGTTTAAATTATGTAATGTTTTATTTTCGGCATTAGAGTAGGGATACCTACCTATTCTCTTTGCGTAAGTTGTTATTCTTTTGACGTAAGTCGATAGCATAGACGACTGAACCACCAAGTCTTAAATGTTAGTCAGTTAGTTATGGTGTCACTGCATCTAAATGGTCATTATCATCATTGTCGGCTTTCCACTACCCTCTGCTAAGCCTCCCTTTGCTTACGCCAAGCTTTAATAAAGGTTCTTCTATAAAGGCTTCTATCCTGGGTCATCGCAGCAGGATGTCCTTTGCTTCGCTTTCTGTCTCTTGGCCCTTCTAAATGCTACTTATTTCATCTTAGACCTTGATTCCATTAGTAAAAAAACTGACGAAATTAGTTGTACTTGCATATCTAGGGTTCTGTACAAAAGTTCATGGGTATTATGAACCGTCACATGGGTTTCCTATCTGTCTTGCCGTTTGTAACATAAGGCAGAGTTATATGTCTGAGAAACCTGTCTTCCAACTAGACCTAAGTATCTTGATACCTCTACGCGTAGCTGCGGACAGTCATACAACAAACTGATCCTATTCTTCTCTACTTTTTGAGATACGGAAGTCTAAAAAAAGGAAAAAATCATGAGGACTTCAGAGGCGTTGAGACTGAAAACTAATTTTGACTTCGTAACCTCTCATCATCATATCTGAGTCGAAATGGCAAACTCAAATTATTTTTGACCACTATTTAGCCACGACAACCGTCTATCGTTAGCCTCGTTGAGATTTTTGGTAAGAAATAATTGAGGCATTAAAAAAGATGGGCCATATATCTCTAAATTTCAATCACAAAGGAAAGCTTTTTATTTGGAGTCAAAGGTTTGAATCTTCGAGCAACAAGGACTTCCGCGGAACGGAGTCCGCCACCCGTGTCCGTCCGTGTTGCTCTACGGTTTGAATGTATTTATCGATGCTTGTACACATTTGGTAGTTGACCATATTTAAGTCTCATAAATCAGCTCAGCCGACCGGCTGTCAAGTGACATCACAATGATGAATGCGCCAGAATTGCATTAGAATTCGTGCATTTCGCATTGACGGACGGACGATTTTGAAACATCGATGTGCTTTGCGTGAATGAAATGGTTTAGATTGCCTACGTGTACATTTCACTTTTGGCCTTTAAACAATGATTTAAAAGTAATTTTACGATGCTGTTACGCCGAAATTATTGATTTTATAGAGAAATTGGTTTAAACATAAAAATTTAAGACTTGCTGAACTTACCGCTCCATTCTCAAAAAGTAACATTCCGGGTTATATTCTACTGGTGTGTTCCCTTAGATTTAACGTGATTGAGTATGCAGATACACTTACTAACAAATATCCTTTTGTATTTGTATATTAGTGCGATTATTTCTACTCGTAGTTTCATTAAAACTGATTTAACTGTAAAATGACTAAATGTTGCACCTAGCAACATAAATTTTAAATTGTAGTTTTTTACTTTAGTGTATTAAAGAATAAAGATGTGGTTTTGAAGAGCTCGTTTCAATCACTTCACCAGCCCAAAATCTACAGTCCAGCAAGAAGGAAAGGTGTAAGAAATTGTGACACTAAAAAAGGAGACATTTTTCTAATATATTTATATAATATACCTATCTATTTTTTATATTTAGCCTCAAAATGTATAAAAATAATAAAATTCTAGACTTAAATCTAGACCAACATTAACCGCGCCGAGAATCGAACCCAGGTGTATTTTTGTTACAAATCATAGCAGTCTGTACGTAAATCAATTTGTATCACTGTTAACCATCCCGAAATAAAGCGGCCGCTTCGCTAATGGGTTCGTCTATAATTATTTGGGTATAAATAGTTTGAAGTGCTCTGCCCCCTTGGCGAACCGTAGGTACATTGCATGCTGAAGGCAATTTTCCAAAGCGACTGATAGAAAAATTTAAATCATTGTCAGATCTGAAAATTTCAGTTTAATGCTCTTCTTTGAAGGCATGAAAACACATTTTCTCATATGATGTACTAAATAGTAGAGCGTGCTTTTTTCAGTGTAGGGGAGCACTTGAGAGATTTCTTAAAATTTGCCACGGGAACAAAGTCTTGAATTTCCCACATTTCTCGAAATTCTGTCGGGATCATCGGGGCAGGAAAGGCTGTTGATGATGACACTATTATACATAGAGAAATGCGCGGAAGTCCTTGTTGTTCGAAGCTATTGTTGAGGCTAAGATATCTTTATAGGTTTAGTGAAGATATTGAGTAAAATCACATAATATTGAATGAAGTTTATTGTGTGAATTCCGAACTATCTATTAATTATGTACAACTAAACGAATACAAAATTGCTCACGTATCATTCAGTGCTATATTCTCAATAGAGAAGCAAGCCTCTTTATATTGAAAAGCAGTATATAGTATGAAAAAGATTATTGACGGATATTGCATCGCTTTATTATTTTATTTCCGTCGCCATCCTTTACAGCTATTCATTAATATAACTCTAGCTTTATTCATAGTTTTCATATAGACACAGTGCGCCAAAAGGGCAGTTTAGTTCGTTTTGTATTATATCCTGACAGTTTGATTGATTGCTGTAAATTATTTATAAGATATCTCTATTGACAGGGTTCCTTAACAGGTGGTACATACCTATATACAACATTGTTCTGTTTCGTTTCGGTATGTTTTATACCGTTACCAACACTACTTATGTATTTACATGCTATTTTATTTAATAGGGACCGGACAACTTTTTTACTGATGAAATATTTCACAATAATAGAATCATTAGTACACGAATCACATCAATAACCAAAGTATTTCCCAAGAAATAACAAAAATTCATATGAAAATGGACTCTCAAAAAGTTTAAGCTCTAATAAATTAACTCAGGAGAATAAATTCGTGCTGAAAAGTCGCAAAATGTGTTCAATTATATGGATTTCATCATAAAATTACATATTTTTAAAAATTCTCAAAACTTGTCCGGTCCCGTAATTGGCTTAGTTGATCTTTTCCATCGAGTATGTAATAGACACAGACACACACAAACACACACATATAGGTACTAATCTAGTATATAATGCTGGTGTGCACGATGCAGATTGATTTACAAACTTTGAAATATACGGGCTGAATTAAAAATCTTTGGCGAAATTCCTATTAATGAAAGTACTCATGAATATGAGCAATTTATTCTGTGTTATGTCACGCCGCGCCTGGGATTTGATGGATTGTGTGGTTCGACAAGTAGTTTTTGCGTGAAAGAGTAGAAGCAAGAACTACTATAGGGATTGCGATAAAATTTGGTGCACAAATAGAATAAAATTTGGAATGCTTTTTCAGGGTACTTTTTTCACGAAATTTTCAGGGGACCGGAGCCCCGGGGCGTTAGTAACATCATAATTTTTTGCTTTCTATAAAAATAAAATTCTGGGAGCGAAGAAAAAACATAGAATGTGCCAGCTGCTTCTCTTCCCGCGCAGATTGTAAAAGTCAATCGAGGGAAAGGGCTTTAAACTGGGGATTCCTCCGGTTAGCAACCGGTCACTAAAGTGACCGGTTGCTAGCCGGAGGAATATTTACCTGAATCTCCATTCCATTAGAGAGCCCACTATTCAGCTAAGCATGGCCTTCGAGTCTCACGACTCTTGGCTCTGTCTACCCCGTAAGGGATAAAGACGTGATTCTATGTATGTATCAAATTGTTGTTATTTTTAATTTTTGTGTGCTATGCAAGGTCTGAAAATGATCCTAATTTACGAAGCCTTAAAGGGCTGAGGGCGTAGCTAATTAAGATCCCTACTCATTATGTGTGATCACGGTTGTGTCCTCAGGAATGTATAACTAGGTGATATGTGCTCAAAAACCTACTTCAAGGGGGAAGTACTATGTTTTTTAGGATGCTGATAGAGTTCCCATCTCAAAATTAGGCACAACTTTAAAACCATAAAGAAAATTAAATATCTATGTTTAGAACACACTATACGTCACTATATTTCTAAATCAATAATTAGTTGCACGTTGATTGACAGACCTAAAAAGATATACATAGATGGATTGCATAAAAAATGAAATGTAGATATGGACTTTTATATACATAGCTCATCAATCATCATCCTCTCGAGTCGAAATGGCCAAAATTAGATTTTTGTTTTCCAATATTTGGCCACTTCCACCGCCCTATCGTTGGCCTCATTGAGATCTTCTAAGGTACAGGAGGAAGGGCAGTTGAAGCATGTTAAAAGATGAGCCATAGATTGGACAGCTCCACAATCACATAGGCTATCAGACGAGTACTCCCAACTGACTCGGATTTATACGTTGATGATGATGAGGTATATATAAACGCAGCTTACCCGAAATCCCACCCGATACCCGATTCATCGTTTAATGTCAAAGTAGGAAAATGTCCAGGTCAAAGTCTGGAAATGTCAAAGTCGGAAAATGTCAAAGTCGGAAAATGGACCCCCTATTAACTAGTTAGTTAATAGGGGTTAGTTAATAACACTGACCAATTTTAGCCAAACCAAAAAAAAAATCTTAAAAATGTTCTCTCTAAGTTTCACATTTGCCACAGTAGGACTAAACTGATTTGATCCGAAAGCTAGATGGGTAAACGATGTAAGGAAAGTTGAGAGTCGAAAGTGGCTTCATAAGGCACGAGATAGAGGTGAATGGAATGCATTGAGGGAGTTCTATGTCCAGCTGTGGAATAGAAAGGGCAGTTGAAGCATGTTTAAAGATGAGCCATAGATTGGACAGCTCCACAATCACATAGGCTATCAGACGAGTACTCCCGCCTGACTCGGATTTATACGTTGATGATGATGAGGTATATATAAACGCAGCTTACCCAAAATCCCACCCGATACCCGATTCATCGTTTAATGTCAAAGTAGGAAAATGTCCAGGTCAAAGTCTGGAAATGTCAAAGTCGGAAAATGTCAAAGTCGGAAAATGGACCCCCTATTAACTAGTTAGTTAATAGGGGTTAGTTAATAACACTGACCAATTTTAGCCAAACCAAAAAAAAAAATCTTAAAAATGTTCTCTCTAAGTTTCACATTTGCCACAGTAGGACTAAACTGATTTGATCCGAAAGCTAGATGGGTAAACGAGGTAAGGAAAGTTGAGAGTCGAAAGTGGCTTCATAAGGCATGAGATATAGGTGAATGGAATGCAGTGAGGAGTTCTATGTCCAGCTGTGGAATAGAAAAGGCTGTCGATGATGACGTCAAAATAGGTAAAAAACTTGTGCCCGCGGCTTCGCCCGCGTGAATTTTGACGACCTCCGTGGCCCAACGGTCATCACGCCGGACTGTCACACCGGAGGTACCGGGTTCGAACCCCGGTCAGGTCAAAATGGAAAATGATCTTTTTCAGATTGGCCTGGGTCTTGGATGTTTATCTATATATGTATTTGTTATAACATATAGTATCGTTGAGTTAGTATCCCATAACACAAGTCTCGAACTTACTTTGGGGCTAACTCAATCTGTGTAATTTGTCCGTATATATTTATTTATAATTTCCCTCGGGAACTGTGCTTTTTCCCGGGATAAAAAGTACCCTATGTCCTTCTCAGTACTTCTAACTATGTATATCCGAAATTTCAGGAAGACTGGTTCAGTAGATAAAGCGTGAAGAGGTAACAAACCAACTCACTTTTGCATTTATAACATTAGGATTAGGATTAGGATTATGTAAAGCCAATTTAAAATATGCCAATCTAGGCGACTAACTATCGGTTAAGTGTAAGCCAAATCCACTAAATAAGTCAAGCGTGATCGAGTATAAAGCTAACTAACTTTTTAATACTATTAGTGGGATCATTGGGGTCCAAAAGCTAGTTAGGGTTGACATACGATCGAAATTTTCGGACAAGTTTTGATCCTAAAGAAATTCAAGGAAATCCAATCAAGTTACTTGCACCCAGTGACATCCTATATCTTGCATCGAAATTAAAGTTTTTGTTATAGTTAGTGTCAAAGTTAACGTTACGTTTACTTTTGTCCATAGACATAGAAAAAAATTTAAAAAGAAATTCTAACTCTATGCTTTTGTCAAATAGTGAACTATTTGACAACTGCTGCAAGTCTTTTTTGCCTAATAGCTACGGTTTAAGTTCGGTTAAGGTTACTACCAAAGTAAGACGGTGCAACTCATATTAAAAAAACCGGCCAAGTGTGAGTCTAACTCGCGCACCGAGAGTTCCGTACACGCAAAGCTTCTCACATTATACTCGTAGCTCTAACTAAAAGACCAACTAGTTTCCTATAAACTTAACTTTGCAGTTCGATCCCTAAGATTCATACTGCGCAAAAATGAGTTTGTAACAATTTTTTTAGACTTCCAACACTATATTTACAATTTTTAGATATATTCCTATATAATGTAACATTAATAAATACATAATCTATATCTATACATATAATAAAACAGTAAAAATATTTTGTCTGTACATTTAGTATTTTTGACTGAAATGGATAGAGGGACACTTAAAAAGAATAATAAAACTCAAAAAAATTTTTTTGGAATTTCTTTGTCTGTCTGTCTGTCTGTCTGTGTGTCTGTATGTATGATCACGCTAATCTCCGAAAGTACTGAACCGATTTGAATGAAACTTTTTTTGTTGTATAGCTATTAAGCCTGGGCAACATTTAGGCTATAATTGATTTTGAAAACTGGAACACCTGATGAAGAACCTAAACAGAACATTTAAACTATAAGAAATATGGACATGGTGCCTTAACAAAAGTCGTTCAATCTGATGAGCATTTTCTGTTGACGTATAACAATCGAAGATCAGGATCATCTGATGAAGAATTCCAAGAGACCAGCTACACTATAACATACATGGAAATGGCGCCTTAGTAAAAGTCGTTCAACCTGATGAGCATTTTCTGCTGACGTATAGAAATTGAAGATCTGGAACATCTGATGAAAAGCTCCAAGAGAGATTTTTCATCTAAGCGAAACTCACGCGGGCGAAGCCGCGGGCGACAGCTAGTTGTACATAAATGAGTACCATTAATATAAATACGTCTCCTGTTAGCTTTTGTATATATTGTTAATGTTGTTTTTACACGTCATTCTCCCCACTATTCGCCCTTATAAGGCTGCACAACGTTCACTCAGAGCTCAGTCATTCCGTGTCTGTCGCGCTGTCCGGACCGTTGCCGGGCACCGCTTAGTTTGATTGTTAACGTCACTATGCCCAATTTTGTATTATTTGTTATTTATATTTTAATATAAAGTTTCCCTTGTCATAACAGTGATTAAATATGAATTATGGTTAGTTAGCACGGTAGAACGTCGAGAAGACCTGGTTGTGACGTATAGTTACGTGCGGAGGAGGGGCACGTAATCTTGCCGTGGTTAGGTTAGGTTTGAACCTTTCCTTAACCATACAGAGGTAGCCTACAATAAGTACTGTTAGACCTAGCTTTTTGCCAAATTTCATAATTTTAGATCAATGGGAAATACCCTATAGGTTTTGATTGCTGCCTGAAATCACAAAATGTGCGAAAATTCGCAACATTTACGGTAATATCTCTTGATCGCGTTGACGTATAATTTTGATTATTTTTTTGCAGAATTAGAGTGTGGACCCGAGTATTTGATATTAATTTCAACTTGATACCTATATGCGTTCCTGAGAAAAAAAAGTTTGACAGACAGACGGACAAACGGACAACAAAGTGATCTTATAAGAGTTCCGTTTTTGCCTTTTGAGGTACCGAACCCTAAAAAAGTGATAATATTATAAAAGTGACACGTGAGAATTAAAAGATTTATAATTGGATGATTGGCCACGACACGACAACTTTATGAAATACCTGATTGAAGGAAAAGTTGAAGGGAGTAGAGGGAAAGGAAAGCCAAGAAGGGCATTTATAGACGAAATTAAAGAGAAGGTAGAGGTCGTGTCATATAGAGAGGTCAAATCGATGGCAGAAGACAGGCATACATGGAAATTATTCCACCGACAAGAACGAAGTTCTCAAATTGATTGATTGATTGAATTGGATGATGTTTGTTACTCTTTGAAACACATTCAATAAGAAAGAAGACTTTAGTAATTATTTCACAGGTTTTAAAGAGCAGCCAGATCGTCAGATATTCAAAAATAAATAAGTGCGCGGAATCCTAGCGACTTTTCTACGGAACCCCTAGGTTTCACTGAACCCCCTTTGGGAAACACGGACCCCCACAAACACTCAAAAGGAAATTTCGCAATATTTATTAGAACTCTCCTGCAAATTAGCTGATCCGCTCCGATTCGAGTTACAAAACCAATGTTATCTTTATCTGTTAATTCGGCTACTTAGCAACACGATCTCTGTTTGTTCACACGTTTATCAGCTGTTTCTCGAGAACTGCTTGTTTTTGTTGGCAAATGGCATATTTTTTAGTTTTAAATTATAGAAAAAACTGATAAACGCGCTCATCTCTAGAACTACCAGTAGATTACTAAAATATATATACACTAGCTTTTGCCCGAGGCTTCGCCCGCGTGATTTCCCACGGAAATACTGCTTTTTCCCGTGATGAAAAGTACCCTATGTCCTTCTAAGTACTTCTAACTATTCTCTTTAGTCGCATTTCCTCATGACTGAGGGTCGTGGTCATTATATGGAATGAAACACACACAACGACTCTCTTGGCAATGTTAATGGAGTGGTTTGCCATTGCCTTCTCCATTTCACACACTAGCTGATAATCATCAACCAGAGTGCAGGTTTCCTCACGATGTTTTCCTTCACCGGAAGCAAGTGGTGGTCGATGAAAACTAGTATAGGTACATGAGTCAGATTGGTATACAAACTCATGTAGCACGGGCAGGATTCGAACCTGGAAACTTTGCAGCCACAGGCGGGTGCCTTAACCACTCGGCCACCACCGCTTCTAACTATGTGTATGCAAAATTTCGGGAAGATTGGTTCAGTATATAAACCGTGAAGTTACCTAACAAACAAACTCACTTTCGCTTTTAGAATATTAATTAGGATTATAGTTAGGATTAGGATATATGTTGGCGAAGGCCAGATTCCGAAATATATATATATATCTGATCGATGTTATAAAGCACAAATCCAGTAAAATTGTTTCCTCCATTATTTAGAATTCCGAACTACACTTGTCTACTTTTAAGTAGAAGATAAATCTAACGTCTAATCCTTTATTTTCGTACATTTTTCAGCCAGACTTCGAATCCTGAAGAAGGCAAACCGCATTTTATCGTACTGAATATAACTTTGTAGGTACTTGTTTTTTACACGACTGACCAAAAAAGGAGTGGTATGTTTTCAAGATTAATGTATGTATCATGAGTCATGTGTGTTTCTTTATTCCACCATTAGTCCTAAACGGCTTTGATGTGAGAGTATTTTTACACTCCGTGCATTCCTCCGAGTAACATAGGCTTTGTGAGTTGTGAGTCGTGTTTTTTATTTTTTTAATAATTAGCTTGTCACATTTTTGCAATGGGTCGTTTGTTTATTGCATGATCTAGTGCTGCCATCTGCGACAAGCGTTGCGTATATTGCTAGCAATTTTTTATAATATAATCTAAAAATCCGTTATTAAAAGAATGTTATTAAAAGTTATAGAATCAAGACGTGGAAAGATGTTCGGCCATCTTGTACGACATGACGATTTGATTAAAAACCTGATAGAAGGGAAAATAGAAGCTAGAAGAGGAAGAGGAAAGCCAAGAAGGGCTTATGTAGACCAAATAAAGGAGAAGGCAAAAGTTGTGTCGTACAAGAAGGTCAAGGCGATGGCTGAGGATAGGGAGAGATGGAAGGAACTCCACCGACAAGAACAAAATTCTTAAATTAAATTAAACTAGTAGTTCGCCGCGAACTTAGACCTCGCGATTATTACTCTCGTTTTTATTGATTTACTCTACTCTTACGTATGTATGTATGTATGATTGAAGAGTGCTGATGAGTAGGGTAAAATCACAGTTAAAGAAATAGTATAATTTACAATATAAAAAAAATTGGAAAACCTCTTAATAGCCCAGGCGCTAAAATAGTATCAATCAATCATCAAAATATATAAAATCTTGCGTTAGGGAGTGACTGACTGAGCTGACGACTTACAGACAATGCACAGCCGAAAACGACTGGGCATACGAAGCTGAAATTATTATTTAACTGTAACACGACTTGTATTTTCTTTTATGTAAATTATACATATAAATTATTTTTACCAAACGACTAACGAGACGAACGACCTAACCAAACAAACAAACAACAATATGGATTAGAACGTTTTTTCAACCCCAAAGTCTTTCCGGGTGGTCATAAAAAAATACCTAAACCTAACTTCTTCTCCGCCCTCAAAGTCTTTCCGGGTGGTTATAAAAAAAAACCTGAACCTAACTTCTTTTCCGCCCTCAGTCTTTCTGGGTGGTCATAAAAAAAAATAACCTAAACCTAACTTCTTCTCCGCCCTCAAAGTCTTTCCGGGTGGTTATAAAAAAAACCTGTACCTAACTTCTTTTCCGCCCTCAGTCTTTCTGGGTGGTCATAAAAAAAAATAACCTGAACCTAACTTCTTTTACGCCCGCCCTCAAAGTCTTTCCGGGTGGTCATAAAAAAAATAACCTGAACCTAACTTCTTTTCCGCCCTCAAAGTCTTTCTGGGTGGTCATAAAAAAAATAACCTAAACCTAACTTCTTCTCCCCTCTGCAAGTCTTTCCGGGTGGTCATAAAAAAATTACCTGAACCTAACTTTTTTCCGCCGTCAAAGTCTTTTCGGGTGGTCATAAAAAATAACCTAAACCTAACTTCTTCTTCACCCTCAAAGTCTTTCCGGGTGGTCATAAAAAAAATAACCTGAACCTAACTTCTTTTCCGCCCTCAAAGTCTTTCGGGTGGTCATAAAAAATAACCTGGACCTAACTTCTTTTCCGCCCTCAAAGTCTTTTCCAAAGGTGGTTTCTTTTCCAAATAAAAAAATAACCTGAACCTAACTTCTTTTCCGCCCTCAAAGTCTTTTCCAAAGGTGGTAAAAAAAAACCCGAACCCAACTTATAATCTGCCCTCAAGTCTTTCCAGGTGGTCATAAAAAAAATAACCTGAACCCAACTTATTTTCTGTCCTCAAGTCAATAAAAAAATAACCTGAACCTAACTTACAGCTCAGATCGTTTGGAGACAAACTTTCTTTTTTTATAAAAAAAATAAAAATAGTTTATTTACTCCACAACAAATGGCCTTGGACTACATTGTATAGGTATGTGATAAGCATTAATTAAATTTAATACCATAAAGGACAGTATCGTTGTGAAGATCTGGTGCCCGCGCTAGGTATCAAAGATCCTGTGTTGCAGGTTACCAGGTCCCCCACCCGGTGTGACACAATAAAAGGTATTAGCATGTTGATATCATGTCACAATACGAGTTGTGAGTTAATTTACAAATAAAAGACGAGTAATGACTTCTGTACCTAACCCTACGATGAAAATCTTGGGATCAGTAAGTTTAAACTTGAAACTTCATATCTTCTAGTTTTGGTAAATAATATTTATCAAACGATGTATTTGCCATAAGATATTTTGTCTAACGTTGTTTTACTAATTGAAAATTTAGTTAAATAATTTGTTTGTAAAATGATAATTTGAAAAAACAACCTATTTGTCTAGTAATTAGTTTGTAAAATGATTACATTTTTAAATGGATGAGTTTGTCAAAGCATATGTTTTTCAAATGTATAGTTTTATATGCGTTGTTTATAAAATAATTGTTTTTTAAATAATAATTTGTAATATGAGGGTGTACCTTACAAATCATCTACAAGTCTACAACCGCTGCTTAGATCTGATTTCGACTTTACTAATTCAGTTACCTAAGTAAAATGTAGATGGCGTTATCCAAAGTTAGAACACGCTATGGTTTCGTTTGCTACGTAATCGCGGACATTTTTATTAATATTTCAAAAACTACTGAACCGATTTTGATGCCCAACGAACTTGAAAATTCTATTGATATTTCCTACATGCCTACCAAATTTCATCAAAATCGGACCATCGGTTCGGCAGTTATCGCGGTACAAACATACATACATACATACATACATACATACATACATACATACATACATACAAACAATGTGTTTCGCCCCCAACTCGATTTAGAGACCTTCGCTCGCTTCGCTCGCTCGGTCAATGAAAAATGACATCTAAAAATCCATAAAGCCTCAGCTTAAAAATGTATTCTAAAAATTTTGTACAAGCCAAATTTCAAGCTAACAAAAATGTTAATTGTAGAAAAATGCACCGCCAAATATCTGCATCCTTGGCAGAGACAAACAGATAACTACACTACAGATAACTAAACTACACTACAGTTAACGACAACTGTCATCTAAGATGGCGGTTTGAGACAACGAGCGACTCCTCGAATGCTAATCCGTTCGGAGATAAGTCTCTTTTATTTCGGTTTGTTAGTTAAGCTGTGGTTCTGTTAAGCCTTCTTTTTATACAACTGCTCAAAAAGGAGTGTTAAGTTTTTAGTGTCCTTGTTAATTTTTATTCACCTACTTCTAATTCTTCAATTTCGGGATAAAAGTACCCTATGTACTAGTCTAGGGTTTATTACACCCATGTACAAAATTTCATCGAAATCCACGCTGTAGATTGGATTAGTTTGAGTGCCAAACGCACACACGTCCTAACATCCAAGGTTTCGCGTTTACTATATTAGTTATTGTGATTTTTAATAATTGTAATTACCTCAATGGTTCTATTTTTCCTCCCACTCCCTCATTGTTATTTTTGTTTTAAAATTTATATATACTAACTTTTGCCCGCGCCTTCGCCCGCGTGAATTTCCCACGGGAATAGTACCTTTTCCAGGGATGAAAAAGTACCCTATATCATTCTCAGTACTTTTAACTAACTGTGTGCGTTATTTCAGGAAGATTGGCTCAGAAAATAAAGCGTGAAGAGGTAACAAACAAACAAACAAATAAATAAACAAACACCCCTTCACGTTTATAATATTAGTTAGGATTAGCGTTTTGTCACGAAACATTTCTATGTTTCAAAGATTTTTTCTGCGCGTTAACAAAACTGTACCCTACCGTCAGCGGAAGCAACATTATTACATTATCATGTTGTCGTAATTTGCATAGATCTCCGCTAGATTACGGCCGGCTTCCGCTCCGACATGGCGGCGATTGTAAAAATCATGCCGACTGCCAGAACGGTCCTCCACTGAAATAAGCCATTTTAACTGACATAAAAATATTTATATTTAACTCGCTTTGGTATTCAATTCGCATTGTTTTTGACTGGCTTCTGTCTGCGATTCCTCTCCCTATAACTTGACTGAACAAGGCTGATTTGATGGCTAGCTGAGGAGAGAAAAGTGTACACTAACTTTACCTATATACTCGTATCTATTGTTACTACAAGAGCTATTTTATAACAGAACTAGCTGGCGCCCGCGGACTCGCTCGCGTTAATCCTTTCTTAGCGGGTGCCTACGTCATAACATCTACCTGCATGCCAAATTTTAGCCTGATCCGTCCAGTGGTTTGGGCTGTGCGTTGATAGATCACTATGTCAGTCAGTCAGTCAGTCAATCAATCAATCAATCAATCATTTATTTTTTTCGTCAGACATAGGTAGTACAAGGTGTATGGGATATTAGAATAAGTGCTCTATGCTGCGAAATTTGGGCATACAAAATTAACATAAAAAATAAAATACATGCAAAGTCAAAATAAAATAAATAATAATAATTTCTTAACTACTTTATGGCTTTATTACAAATTGTCATATGGAATAGTATGCCTTATCTGTCAATAATTTCAAAGGTAGATTTCTGAACTTATTCTTATCTTTACAAATTCTGATCTCTTTGGGTAAACTATTAAATATCCTGGGTGCCATCGCGTATATACTATTGTTTAGGAATCTTGTTTTCACTGTTATGAGGAGAAGTTTGTCAGAGCGACGTTGACTTTCTACGCGTTTAAATATATTCTTATTATTTATAACAAACATACAAACTTTGTATATGTATATTAAAGGAAACGTTTAAATTTTTAGCTCTTTGAAATATGGTTTACTTGATTCTTGTTTTCTTGGTTTTGGTTGATTATGGTTTACTTGTGTTCAGTCACCTTTGAGTTATATAGATAAATTTAATTTTAGATAATTTTAATTTTAAATAGATAAATTCACCTTATGTCCAAGTGACTGTAGTGAAACAGCTATCCTCATATTTTGACCAAAGTGTAGAGTTGTTGTTTGGTGGAAACAGTTTTCAGTTAGTCTTCTTCTTCTTTTGATTTATTCCAATCCAATACCACGAACGAATACCACTGGTATTATTTTGACTTTTTGATTATTTTCTATTCCAAATGGATACTACTGTTTAAACTAATACCAAAACAAGTTCAAAGGTACAGTCAGTAAAAATGCTTTGTATGTGATTACACCATTTTTATTTGCAAAAAAAAATCAAAATAAGCATTTTGATGACTGAGCTGACTGTACCAAATTCAAGTTTTAGTATTTGTTTGGACATAAAATTAAATAATTTAAAGAGTGGTATTGGTTCGGAAAAGAGAATAATTAAAAATTTAAAGTAATACCAGTGGTATTCGTTCGTGGTATTAGATTGGAATAAATCCTTCTTTTCTATATCCCCCGTCGGGCCAAAGGGCAGACACAAAGTTTTCCATCACGATCTGTCAGCAGTTAGTATAAAAGCAAAACTCTAGCTATATTGCCCTGGCTTATTTTGTTTGCTTATCTATTAACGAAAACCAAATTCCTCATCTCGCTTTTGCACGCTGAAACTAGAATATTTATATCAGAATATATCTATTATGTGTTACCCAGCCAAACAAAGTTGTACTCACTGTTTGTAGAGACGAAAATCGGGCATAGATCATAATAATCGGCTAAAATTAGAGTCGAGTTCACCTAGTTTTGCTCCGGCCTGTTTAAACGTTGGATCAGGTAAAACAAAACGCAGGACAGCGTGTCGCAACGCAACATGAAGGTGCATAAACAAAACGCACGCTCAAAATGACGAGAGTACGGAAATATGAGATGAATCAACACGCACCTACAAAAATGAGACAAAATTGACATTTCAAGAAGTTTTGAAGAATGGATATTTTTCTCTTTGTGTGTAAACGATTTTCGGGATTCTAAATCAAGATAATATAATCTAAGATTTAAAATCCTAACTATTCTTATCCTAACTATCCTAATCATCATCAATCAATAACTAATTCCTATTATAAATGCGAAAGGGATTTTGTTTGCTTAGTTATTTGTTGTTTATTTTCTACTTCTTTACGCTTTATCTACTGAACCAATCTTCCTGAAATTTTTTGCATACACAAAGTTAGAAGTATTGAGAAGGATATAGGGTACCTTTCCTAGTATATGTATAAAAAAATACAACGCATACATGGAAGATAGATATATGGAATACCTAGCGATCATTTCGGAGTAAAATTATCGGGATAACATTTTCGAGGGTCTGGCCTGTGAGGATGCTCAATTTTTGGGGGAAAAGTAACGCACCAGAACATGGAATTTCAAATTACCCATGGAAGTGGAGCTCTGGATCGTAGCTAGTATTATAAAAATATACATTTCGTGCGCTCCATCGAAGACTTTATATCTATTCCTTCATTATTTTGTACCTCAAGTAAAACAAAGCCGGGACTAATAATAGTATGTTTGTACATTACACGCGACCCGTTTCACTTTTTTTTTATTATGTGTGCCGTTTTAATGACGCGATAAACAGGCC
Source organism: Ephestia elutella (assembly GCA_018467065.1). Taxonomy (NCBI): domain Eukaryota; kingdom Metazoa; phylum Arthropoda; class Insecta; order Lepidoptera; family Pyralidae; genus Ephestia; species Ephestia elutella. The sequence goes on from CM031578.1 coordinate 21,530,300, forward strand.
GTTAATCAAAATGGAAGCCGGAATTAGGTAGTCAAAATATTTGGCGGCAGTCACCTCTGCGACCGACTGTTTGTAGGTTTAAGCTTTATTGTGTAAAGATAAACTTACGTTACACCTATGGGTAGCAAAGAGTTTACGATAAGTACTATATTTTTCTGAAATATACATCACTATAAATTGTGTAGACTTTTCAGCTAAGCGTGATCTTCGAGTCTCACGACTCTTGTCTCTGTCTACCCCGTAAGAGATAAAGACGTGACACTGTATTTATTTTATGAAGTATATAAGCCCGAGGCTGAAGTGTTTCCGAAATTTCAATATTTTGGACCTAAAAGACACGATGTTACTTAAGAATCCTAGAAGGAAAGGTACAAGAAAGAGCCAGCCAACCTAGGACGATCTAGGCAGAGTTACTTATTTATATGATACTAATCAAGAAAACAGTGAGCATTGTATCGTATAAAGAAGTTGAAGAGTGAGCAAAGGAGTATGAGAAAAATTGAAGGAACTCCACAAACAAGATCCTATCTTAACCTCGTCAGGAGCATCGGACGACAATGCTTCTTGGGCCTTGTCCTTGTTTGTCTGCTTCAAAAACAGATTATGCATTTTAAACCCCTCAAAGGCTCTTAAAATTATCTTATACTCCTAGTTACAATTGAGAGCAAAGAGAGAAAAGTCATAAAAAATAGACTCACCTGAAAAAATAGGCAAAAACACACCCATTGGTAGTACTTGTAGATTTTCCTGTCGCTCATATCCTCCTTCCCTTTCTCCCGGCTGTTCCCGATGCCAGGGTACGGCACTTCCACACCAACCTTCTTGTTGAAGAAGCTCTTCAACGTATAAGTCGAGTGGATCCAACAGTAAGTGTTCAACACGTCCTCAGGAATGTCTTTTGTATGAATGCAGTCTATAGGGTTGCCGACGTACTGCCTCGTAGTCACTATCAAGCTGAACGATATCAGCAGTATAACCGTTATTGAGTAGTGCAACCTAAATACTGGCGAGTCGATGTGTATATAGTTCACTTTTATAAGGTTCTTTAATCCCCGGAAAACGTCTAACATTGTAAACGTTTGAGTCTTTGCGGGTCTTGCGGTTTCACTAACATTATTTTGTCGTTACTCTATTTTATTGATTGGAGCACCAGAATTCAATGTTCGTAAGGCACTGGGTTTGGCAGTGGGGCAGTCACTCGTCACGTTGTAACTTCTTCGGTATTTTTATGAATTTGAGCAGCGATAGCGTCTGTGTCATCTTTTCTTCTTTTCATTATCGTTTGGATGTGCTCACCGTACGTTCGTTGGTTTGTTCGTATAAGCGGTCATCGAGTATAGTTAATATTAGCTGTAAAACTAAACGTTCTGAGAAACATGGTTACGAGATAATCGGGTCAGGAGATTTATGAGTCGAGCCGGCGGCGGAGCACCTCTGGTTAACAATGTCATGAGCGAATTTTAACATTACATTTTAATTTATTTATTTTTTTCGACTTTACGTTTTGAAGTTGGTTAGTTTTATAAATAAAATTAAAAAAAAATAAATAGAAATCTAGTTTAGTATTCATACTGTCAGCACGACAGTTTAGCTAGACCATAGAACTCGGAATAACAACACTAACTAATCAAAGCTAGACAAATATGGTACGAGAGTTGACGATATTTTTGCTAAAATGCATTTCAACGGCGTAAACAATAATTGAACTACTAAGTAGATACTTATTACCCATAGAAAAATTTGTAACAATCCCCCGGTCAGGTCAAGATGGAAAATGATCTTTTTCATAATGACCTGGGTGTTTATCTTTATATGTATTTGTTATAAAATATAGTATCGTTGAGTTAGTATCTCATAACACAAGTCTCGAACTTACTTAGGGGCTAGCTCAATCTGTGTGATTTGTCAGTATATATTTATTTATTTGAAATGTTGACTAACCAATTAGCCATCCTTTACGAACAGAAATAACCTATAATTAAGCTACCAAATTGAACTTGAACCCGTAGAATCCTCTTTCATCACCATTAAAAGCAAACCCAATAATACAAGCGATCTATAAGACAAGACTGTCCTTGTCTTGATTTATTTGCAACATTTATATACAACAACATGCTTGGAATTCTGGCTGTCATGTCATTCGAGACAAGGGTGGGGTAATTGTACAAACTATTTATTTAAGATGGAATTAATAAACTACTCTCTGTTTGGTCTAATGGTTGACTGGTAGAGAATGCCATATGGCGTTATGTCCACCATACCATTCGTACATAATTAATAAAAAAATTGTGCGATAAAGTTTAAACTAAATAAATAAACCGGTACATTATTTTCTTATTTATTTAACCTTTATTGTACAAAAATACAAAGTAAACGTACAATAGGAGGGCTTAATGCTAAAGCATTATCTACCAGCCAACCTTTGGGTTATGCAAAATTTTTAGGCCTTCTTATTCATTTAGTTTGCCTTTGAATTTTTTTAAGAATTTTTTTTTTTGATTTTTTGTTTTCTTAGCTCTTGTCTTTGAAAGAAAAATGTTATTATGTTATGTAAATGTTTTTTTTTATTTGACAGTTACTATCTAATCTTTTCATTGGTGAATTGGTGGTTCGTAAAAACTTCTATTAAAATTTCTCTATACTCATTGATTGCGTAAGCGCAAAACATTTCCCGAAAATTGACTAAGTTTGCAAATAACTTGCAATGTTTATTTACACAGAGTATATCCTGTCTAATATCATAGAGTGCGTTTATTGCTCAATCTCAGAGTTATGATTCAATCTAGAGTGAGTCACTGACCTCGTTGGAATCAAAACTGTAAGCTTTATTTATTTTACTAGCGAAAATTATTTTTAGTTGTTCGTTGGTTAGGCTTTGTACATGTTGGTTCAGCGTTGCGGCCAATCTGCAAACATTGCTCAGTTTTGTCTTGTGTCAACCTTCAGCTATGAAGTTTTTGATGTAAATACATTTATTGGCGCGGCTTGGCAGTAAAATCGACTCGAATGCCGTGACAGAAAACGGTGTCATCGAGGCTCTGATGTTTTTACATCTGCCGGGCGCCCCAAGACGGCTGTTTTTTCTTTATTTTTGTTTTAACTTTTATCAACCGTCACGAAAATCTAATTTGAATTAATATCATATTCCTATTGGTTGTTATTCTTAGATTTATTTTCTATTTTATCTGCATTAGACACAAATAAGACTAGTTCATTTAAATTCGAAGAAACAATGCATGAAGTCACGATTATGAAATACATAAGAAAAGCTTGTAGTAAATAAAATTAGGTGGATGGACGCGAACAATGGCTTCGAATAGCTTTCAGAGAACTCTTGCGCATGTCGCGTGTAAATCTTGTGTCAACACGGAGTTTATGATGTATGAGAAGCCATGCCTACGAAATGGGTGACTAATGAATTATTAATAACAAGCTAAGTTCGAGTTGGATTCGCACACCGAGGGTTCCGTTCAAACTGCCGTTCGAAAAGTACGAAAATTAATAGGTAAGGTGTTTGTTAATATTTAGGGTTAGCGGGTGTATTGTGCTTAATGATTTTGTTACGATTAGCGTTGCAGGTCTATCGATAGTTTGAATATCGATACCTACTATCGATAGCCAATAGTTTGCAATACTATCGATAGTATTGATTAGAAAACATCATTACTATCGATAGTGTTGAAAAGCAATACTATCGATAGTTTTGGGTATCGTCAATAGTATAGCAAACTATTGGCTATCGATACTATCGATAGGCCTATCAATAGTATGACTATTTTTCAAGGTCACAATACTATTGACAATACTCTCTCTCTCTCTCTCTCAGCCGAAAGACGTCCACTGCTGGACAAAGGCCTCCCCCAAGGATTTCCATAACGACCGGTCCTGCGCTGCCCGCATCCACGCCCATCCCGCGACCTTCACCAGGTCGTCGGTCCACCGCGTGGGAGGCCTGCTAACAACACTACGTTTTCCGGTTCGTGGTCGCCACTCGAGAACTTTTCTGCCCCAACGGTTATCTGTTCTACGAGCTATGTGCCCCGCCCATTGCCACTTAATTGTCGCGATTCTGCGGGCTATGTCGGTTACTTTAGTTCTCCTACAATACTATCGATAGTCAACACTATTGCTGCAACATTAGTTACGATCCTTACAGATCTCTCTCTTCCTCTACTTTCTTGCTCTCTTTATCAAATACTAGCGCAGCGCCCCGGCTTCGCTCGGGAGGCATACATATTGTAGCCTGTTGGTACAATGTAGCTTTCTATTAGTGAAAGAATTTTAAAATCGGTTTTGTAGTTCCGAAGATTACACGCAAACTCACAAACTTACGAACACTTCCTTTTTATTATATTAGTGAGATTGTGTGTGTGTCATCGTGATTTAAAAAAAAAAATCGAACCCTACTAATAGTGACTAACTTAATAGCCTCCTGACCGATATTCCTTCAACCTACATATAAATCTCCGATTGTATCCGTCAAAATGGCAAGTCAGTCATTGAAACTCTCCGACTGCCCGGTTCAATTTCCGATAGACGCGATCACGCACACGCAAACTCGCGGAGCTATTTCCTGGCCGCGTCCGCTGTGAAATTTGATTGTGATTTTTTAAGGTTTTTTTTATAGTTGATATTTTTTGGTGGCCAGTAACAAATCTATTTCTTTTTAAAATTTTGTAATATAAGTTTATTCCAGACTTTAGAAGTTAATTCAAATATTTAAATTTTAATTTATAGAACTATTTATATTCAAAGAAATAACTGTGACATTACAGGATCGAAATTTTAAAGTAAAATCACGGGAATAGGGTAACCTGGCCCGAAATCCTCCTAATCATACTAATATTATAAATGCGAAAGTTTTAGATATGAGTTTTTGAGGATGTTTGTTACTCAATCACGCAAAATATACTGAACGCATTAGAAAAATACCGGCAATAGCACATAAGGTACATTTTATACCGAAATTTGTACAGGAGCGAAGCCCCGGGGTTTAGCTAGTTATACATAAAACGAGTCAAAGAAGAATTTATCATGTTTGTTTTAGCATAATTTATTTCAAACGGAGCTCGGTATAATCATACGTTATCTCTCCCAATAACATCTGCACACTTTGATCCAAACAAACGCCATAAAAGTTAGACTTCAGAAAGACCACATTCATAAACTTCCCTTTGAACATAAATAAAACGGCCCATTAGCACTTTTTCCGACTCGCGTGATCTCGACCGGCAACTCTGACAAATATCCGCCAGAGGCCGATGATGGACGAATCGTTTAAAGGGATATTAATTTTACACGTTATTAGCAATCGTTAGTTTTTATGACTATATTTTGAGGCAAAAACAGTTAATTATTCAGCCGCGTTTGAATTTCGTTTCAGGCCTGTTGAGAAATTTTTGTTAGTGGCCAGTGTCTACTTTCTGCCAGATAAAAGTTTGTTTCTTATTATTGTCTTTCTTTTATATTTATATAAGTTGCCAGTTATTAATAAGAAATATTAATCAAGAATATGTTCAGACGTTATCTTATAAAATTGTTCTACCAAATATTATCAAAATTCGTATAAGACAGGAATAAAAAATAGCGATAGCATCGTGACAGTCGTCCTTACAAACTAGCGTTTATTTTTTAGAAGAATTAAACTGCATATTGCCTTTCAATTTAGACAAGTTTTTTAAGACAATAACGTTTAATTAAGTTTAGTTTAGTTAAAGTTTTTAATAAAGAATTATTTATTTTTATTTAAGTATAAATTCACAGTTTAAAACGACATACGAGTATGTATTGAATTTTAAATTTTAAAATTTCGATGTCCATTACAACTCCACACGTTGTCTAGGCCGACCAAAATATAATTAGCCAGCAAAACGGTCGTTTAAAAAAACGTCTGTCGCAAGTGAAACAGATAATGAATGGACGCTGAAAGAATTGAAAAAAGAATAGATATTCTTGTCGTCGGCGCACGCGCAACCGATGTATTCATTATAGTTTTCAAGGTCTCATCTGTCTTACTGATTCTTGACTTTTGCTGACAACGGGTTGTTAACACTAAACTAGAAGTTATTTTTTTTTTACAAGATTTGATTTAATTTCACAAATCTTCTTTTTCTTCTTTTCAGCCCATATAAGCCCACTGCTGGACATAAGCCTCGCTTTTTTCACCCCACTTACTACGGTCCTGTGCCAGTCTCATCAATCGCCGTTACGCAGACAATGTCATCTGACCTGCGAGCTGGTGGTTTATCTCAAAAATTCTCATTCTACTTTCTTATAATCCTACTAATATATACTTAAATTCAAGTTTGAGACCAACTGATCCCCTACAGATATATTTTAAAATCGAGTATTTCCTGTTCCGGTGCGATTTACCGTATACGGAAGTAAGGGGGGTCAGATGGTAATTATAAAGTTTCCACAGTGATCAATCGGGAACTAGAAATAAGAATAATTAGTGAATCAGTTTGGGAAGATCAGGCTCTTTAGACAAAGTCAGAATTTAATAACGAAAAGTTCGAAAACGCTAAAATGTATGGGATGACATAAGGCCGCCCTAAATCACGTGGACGATCGCCATTGTCATCGCAAGTTCATAGAGAAAAGGATTCGAAACCATAGAGTAACGAGCTGTTTTATCGCTTACTTCCATACATTTGACGTTCGCTTTCGCTTTGATGACGGAAGAAAATTGTTTTTGTCATCTGTCGAAACGATTACGAATTTAGATATCGTATCGCTACGAATCAAATGAAACTTTGGCTAAACCTGCAGATAGTGATAACTCGAAAGTTTGAATGAGTATATATGTATGTATACGACTCAACCCCATCAACTTTGGGCGTCCAGCTAGACTTTAGTTTACCAAGATGCGTGTGCCAAAAATGAAATTTCAGAAAATAATTATAATTCAAATTGATTCAAACAAAATGATTTTATAGTGATGGCCAATGTCCAAGTCGCTAATTTAATTAACTCGATTAGTCGATTACATGAACATGCAGACAAGTAAAATTTATTGCGGCAAAACAATTTTGATTGTGACTCTAAAATACACTTCTGACGTTAACGATCCAAGTAACATCGGGCGTTGCTAATTATATCTATTGAATTAAGGACAGGACTTGTGTCACAATTTGAGAAATACAGCATTACGTCTTTAGCTTTTACGGGGTAAACAGAGCCAAGAGTGGCGAGACTCGAAGGCCACCTGAGGGCCGAGTCTACTTATTACAAAAGTAGATGTAGTGTCTGAATTGTGTCTCAAGAGCGAAAAAGATGATTTATTACAATTTCTTTGGCTTTTGAGACATAACTGAGGCATGATATAGTACGTTTGTAATTAGTAGAATTATAGCCCAGGGCTATAATTCTACTAATTACAAACAAAGGACTTATTGATCAGGGATTGCATTCGAAATTAGGTTATCCGACAGAGAACGAAAGTCTCCGGGGTGTCTATTAAAATACAGATATTTTTCACATCGATTATAATGTCCCAGAGTTTTTTATATTTTTTTCTTAAAACATCGTGAAACTTATCATCGCAGTATTATAATATCGAACAACATTTCCTAAAAAAAAGTTATAAAATTGCTACTATTACAAGAAAAACGATATATCAAACTAACATTTCACACATTTATTATGATATCGATATAAACATTCATAATAACATGTTTCAATATGTAACGATGCGCATCATAATTTTTAGCCGCCTAAGCAGACGTGTTCTCGAGTGGAGACCGCGCATGGGCAAGCGCAGTGTGGGACACCCGCTGGCGAGATGGCGCGATGACCTGGGCAAGATTGCAGGGAACAACTGGATGCGTAAAACGCAAAACCGGCGGCAATGGCGCACTTTGAGAGAGGCCTATGTCCAGCAGTGGACTGCTACATACTGATGAAGGACTTATTGATGGGGTTGAAATAAAATAACTTCTAGTAATCAAGGTTGACGCGCCATTCAACTGACCAGCAAGCGAATGAATTTCCGTGATTGGTCAAATATGTACGTGTGTAAGTAAAGGATCATTTAGACATTTCTTGTACGTACAAGAGCAATAAATGCAGTGCAACAACTGACCTATCAATAATTGCAAGCAACTTTTGTTTAGACCATGCGAGTAAATTACTGCTTTTGAATTGTATGCAACAGGCAGAAAGCTTGTACTGTCTAAATGGGCCTTAATACGGGACGCGATATATGGTCAATCACGTTGCTCATGACTGTACGTACATAGACAAAGTTCCCTGTAGGGTGTAGTTTGGCATTTGACTGTACTTTCTGCATAGAGATGTGACAATAAAAATAGCGGCAAATTTTGCAATCAATTTGGCTTGGTTGATATGCTGACAGTACGTTCTGCGACCCAAAAAAAAATATTTTTCAAAGGGCTCACTATTAAACATTTAAAATTGTACCTTCTCACTATCAAAATAAGGTCAGAAGTCACTCGGCAGCCAGGTTGGCGAGGATAATCACCTCAGATGTCGGTTAATCTCATTATCATATGTCCAAAACATCTTACTGTTTGTGTGTCATGTTGTTTGGTGTCACTTCTTAACCCCCTACGAAAAAGAGGTATTTTTCCTTTTTCAGAGTTCAACTGTGAATGAACAGAAAATGCAGCAGTGGAGTTTGTTGCGCCGCCTCTTCTCCAGTTGCGCTTTGGAAGCGGTAGTAACCTGAGCTTTAAGTAATTTTCTGATGTTGACTAAGTATATGACGATTTAAAAGTGCTATTTTTAAGCCTTTTTAAGCAATTTTCATTTTATTTCATTTCAAACTCGCACATTTTTATGAGCTTTTATTTAGTAAAGGAATGTTGTAATCACAAAAAATGGAATAATAAATAGGATGAGAGAAGACGATTTTTTTTGTCGCCTCCTGTGTAGTGATGTGCTGTTCCCGAAATTTTTGTGAAACAGCGGAAAGTTTCTTAGAGATTTCTCGGAAATATTCTCGAAAACGAAATTTTTTCCTAAAAACCCAAGTTTCTGAGAATTTTCGGAAATTCTCAAGGGAAGAAATTTTCGGAAACAGGAAATTTCTCGGAGACACATCGCTACTCCTATCTGACATAAACTTCCGCGCGTAGGAGTCCATGTTGCTCTATGAATATAAACCACGTATTATTGGTAAATTTGTATGGAGCATAAAATTATACATTCTTTAGTGAGATGAGAATTTTTCACTAAAAATGTACTAAAAAGTCTACTCTTTTCACCTAGGGATATCACCCAGGTAAACAGAGTGGAAAATACCACCCAATTGAGCAAAAAAAAAAATTTTTTTGAAGATAATTCTAAATTATTAAAAGAAATTCAATAAACATACATGAGTACCATTAATATTACTATTTCCCGATCCGCCTAGGAACAGACAAAACCACAAATATTTTATAAGACAAGGGAATTCACGATTTATGGGTGAACACATAAAAACTTCGCCCTTGAATGTTGTATGACGAAATTTATAAATGGTAGCATGTATTGTAACTGCTGTTACGATAAAGTAAAATTAATGCCGATATGTATTTTAACCGACTACGATGAGGCTAAAAAAGGTGGGTTATGTGTTTGACATGATATATATGTAATGTAGCTGAGACTTTGGGTTCCGCTCCTGCAGGAATCTCGGGAAAAGTTCCCTACGGTGCTATACGATGACCAAACTAGCTTTTGTCCGCGGCTTCGCTTGCGTGAATTTCCCACGGGAACAGTGCGTTTTCCCGGGATGAAAGATAACCTATGTCCTTCTCAGTACTTCTAACTATGTGTATGCGAAGTTTCGGCAAGATTGGTTCATTAGATAAAGTGTGAAGAGGCAACAAACAAATAAACAAACTCACTTTCGCATTTATAATATTAGTAAAGAAGATAATGATTTAATCGAAATCCGTCAACTAGTTTTTACGTGAAGTAGTAACAAATATTCAAAATTACAAATAATTCACAAACTTTTAATACACGTTATGATATAATTCAGTCCTCCTTTTATAATACATGTAACTAGGATAAGTTTTCTTTTTAACATCACTTTGTGCTAATTTTTTTGCAAATTTATCTTTATAGTCATATTCCTATACGTGGTTATACAGGAAACTACACAGGAATCGTCTTCCAGGCAATGTTAATGGAGTGGTTTGCCAATGCCTTCTCAACACATAAAATTCATCAACTCTAGTTGGTGAATCAGATTTCCTCACGATGTTTTCCTGCACCGGAAAATGAATCAGACCAACTGTTAATATAATTGTAAAAATACGTTTAATTTGTAGAACACTCAGTTATAAATAAAATAATGTTTAGATAATTCTTAGTCCTCCAATTACTCCCACCAGTTATGCAAAATGAAGTGGAGATCGTGAATTTTTGTGAATGAATAATGGCGTTAATAGGAGTGCGTCTTTTTGGCAGCAGCGCCAAATTACTGGCTGTGGGATGGCCTGGCACATTTTGTGATAACTTCCGTTTTTTTCTGAAGGCGTTAATTTTCTTTGTTGAGTAGGTTAGGTCAATTGGCCTGTATACTCTGTTGTCTGAATTTCTGTATCATATACCTGTAACTGTTATAACTTGAACGAAAGTTCAAGACTTTGTCTGGAGTGTCGACACTAAAATGGAACTGGGCGGGACACCTGGGGCCCGATTCTACTAATCACAAAAGTAGATGTGGTGTCTTAAATGTGTCTCAAAATCCTAAGAATTTGAACTGGGCGGGGAGTCCTGGCTCGAAGGTAAGTGGCGAGTTCATGACTTTTTAAAATTAAATATGGGTTTGCTTTTGACCACAATCTTGCTCGAGGACAGAGATGAGGTCTAAGATGTAGCGAACTTACCCAGAAGCAGCCTATTCGCTCTGGTTTTTACACGTGAGTCATATGAATGTGCGTTTCGTTAACACAAACTTGGTCTCCAGAGTCGCAAAACTAAAATGTTAACTGAGAAGGACACCTGGATCGAGGAAATACTTTAAGGCTGTTGTACTCAATACGGATGATTCTATTATTGTAAGATATTTCAAAGAAGCACCGAGAAAAATAATAATAATAGGTAATAATTATATCGTTAAATATACAATTTTGTATCGAATGGATCCAAGTGTACCAGTGTGTAATAACCGAGTGGTACCCTAGAAATGGAAGAAGAAACATAGGCATCTAGATGGGTCGACGATGTAAAGAGTAACTGGCAAGAACTGGATTGCGATAGCTCAGGATAGAGAAGGTTAGCGTAGACAGAAGGAGGCTTATACCCAGCAGTGGGTCATGGGAAGCTGATGATGATGAACTATTGTTGTTGTCAAATGGTTACCGTATACCAATCTGACTCGTGTATAGTTTTCATTAACCATATTATTCCTCAAAAATCGGGTAGAGCTCGTAGATACCAACAAATAAACAAAAAATAGAACCTATTTATTAAAAGAAAACAACCGCCAATTTCCTTCCACTTGAACGAGACAGGACAAAGTATTCATATCTCAGACAAAGCCGCGGGAGCGTGCTATTTCAGGACGCGCATAAAAATGCCAATGTACACCATTATCGGAACATACACCATCCGGAGTCGTTGCCTTACAAAGGAACGAATAAGTTGCGAGCGACGGCGATGTAAAGCATCCTACACACTTATCATTAATTAATTTTGTCATAATGGTGTACCATTTGTCTTGAATCCGGTGAAGAAAAAAAAATCGATAAAAATGTTGACGTTTTATCAGCTACTAGCTTTTGACCGCGGCTTCGCCCGCGTGAGTTTCCCACGGCCCAGTGCTTTTTCCCGAGATGAAAGGTATCCTATGTCCTTCTTAGTACTTCTAACTATGTGTATGCGAAATTTCAGGAAGATTGGTTTAGTAGATGAAGCGTGAAGAGGTAACAAACAAATAAATAAACAAAGTCACTTTCGCCTTTAATCCTTTAGTTAGGATAGGATTAGGATTGCATGAAATGGCGAAGACAAATGGCAAAACGACTTCCTTGAGATTTCCAGGAAAGCCGTTGCGTGTTACACGCGGGGTTTTCGGTAACAATTGTTTAACAATAGACGCATTGCCCAATCCTGCAATCGGCGCTGTTAAAAGATTATAAGCATATTTATAGCAAGATGAAAAAGGGTAGCATTTAGAGTGTCGTGAAATTGAAGTTGATAAAAAAACAAATAAATATCTAAAAATGTTTGTTTTTCTGGATATTTAAAGTACAATTCATTATTTCTAGTTTCATTCTACCCGTGTACCAATCATTAAAATTTGACCAGTACTTTACATTACATCCATTCTATAGGTTTTAAGATAAGTGTATTCTCTTAATACCAATGAATTCAATTAATAAATCATATCCGAAAATCTAAAACAACGCGGATTAATGTACCTAACCTCGCGTGTGTGTAATCAGCTTTACAACACCGTAGCCACTTGCTCTCGACTCTCGATTTAGGATGTACCATCCGAGATTCTTTGATCGCATTCTAACGTTTGTTTGTGTACACTGTGTATAAAGCAGTGTCAATAATCTTTTTAATCTCATCCATTTTAGTGAACTGGCCATAGACGCGTTTATTTTTCTTTATTTTCGGTTATAGATGCGGACGATTTTCGGCCAGTATTATGTTGTTAATTATCGTTTATTAACGGCAATATTTGTTGTTTTGTTAGGTTCATGGAAAAAATAAGTAGGTGTTGAACAATGATTTTATTAATTCCATGGTTACTAACGGCAGTAGTCAAATACACGCAAGCAAACTGAACGACCAGCTAATAATGTGCAGGTTTCCTCAAGATGTGTAGTGTGAAGTGATCTACGAATTTAGAGGTATAATGTCAGGCCATACCTACCTTGAATTCGAACCGGCTTAGTCCAAATACTAGTTCCTTTATTTGACTTAAGTTTTAGCTACTCGTATCTATATAAAGCTTATTCCAACAGCTTTTTTATTAGGCATGTTATAAATTGTTTCTCTTTCAGGATGTTTTCAATTCAGTGTTTAAGCACGTAAAATGCCGTTTCCATCTGTTATGATAATTCCTTTTTGTGGGCAATTAAAGCTTCCCTGAATTAACTGAAGCATTGTTATCTTCCAGTTAACGTGGTTATATTTAAACGAATTGTCTGATGTGTGCGTAAATAAATAACTTTTTGTTTTTAGGGTTCCGTGCCTCAAATAGCAAAAACGGAACCCTTATAAGATCACTTTGTTGTCCGTCTGTCTGTCGGACTTTTTATTCTCAGGATTGCTTAAAGGTACCAATATCAAGTTTAAATTGATATCGATAATTCGTATCCACGGTCTCTAAAATAATCAAAATTATACATCAACGTGATCTGGAGATATTCCCGTAAATGTTGCGAATATATACGGAAAAATCACACAGATTGAGTTAGCCCCAAAGTAAGTTCGAGACTTGTATTATGGGATATTAACTCAACGATAGTATATTTTATAACAAATACATTAGATAAACATCCAAGACCCATGCCAATCTGAAAAAAATCATTTTCCATCTTGACCCGACCGGGGATCAAACCTGGGATCTCCGGTGTAGCAGTCCGGCGTGATAGCGTGAAGCCTTATAAGATCACTTGGTAGTCTGTCTATTTAAGTTTTTTCTTGCATGAAAGCATTGATGAAGATTTCTCTACAGCGTTTTTAAATATAAACAAATGGATGTTACAACATCGTCTATATGTAGATAATGGTCGGTAGTACATCGCTCGTCGTTGGTTGCTAGATAAATAAGATCAAAGAAACATGTTTCATAATAAGTAGTTTGAGAGAAGAAAATGGCGAACACCAATTATAAGAACAGGTTGGTTGATTGACGACTTTATTAGGGATCTGTATTGAGTTCATTTAGGAGTAGAAATAATCTGAATTTGTTTTTTATTTATATAGACTTCGTAGACCACCCAAGCGTATTGTTTAAAGAGCACTCAATCATTTCTAGACTTCTGGAGAACGAATGCAAACAACATTTTTTGAGCTATCGTTTACAAATAAACAAAAAGGATTGTTTACGATCAACATCAGAATTAGAGGAAGAGAATCGAAATTCCGAGAATCCTTTGTTGATTAAAAGCAGATATAAACATGTTTTTAAATTGATTTGCATCAAAATAAACAAATCGACGAGTGTTAGAGTGGAGACCTAGAGAGACCACGAGGGGAAGGGGTCGTCCAGCAGAGAGATGGGTGATATCAGGTAGCATGTCGGTCACAACTGGAGGAGGAAGGCTAGAGACAGTCATGGAAGAGTATGGAGGAGGCCAATGTCCGAAGACGGACAAAGGCTGTAATGATGATGATGAAAAAAGATCTTGTTTTAATGAGTTAAATTTATTTGTAATATTACTATATAAATCTATATTAATACTAGTTACACCCCGGGGTACCGCTCCCGTGGAAATTTCGAGATAAAAAGTAGGTACTCTATGTGTTATTTCAGTATTCATTTTATCCTTGTAGATACCGAAATTTCATCGCAATTCGTCCCGTAGTTATTAAATACTAAGAATAGGAATTAAGTCACCTATTTCAAACAAAAAACTAAATCAACCATTCATCGGTATAGGAGCTACAATGCCACAGATATACTTAAAACTTATAGCACCCTTTTTTTGTTTCAGGGGTTAAAAATCGATTGATCTTGTAAGATCCGAACAGCTGAGTCAAGTACAAACACCCAGCATGTGTTTCCGAAGATAACATAGAGAAAACGAAGAGTGTCCGGATGTTCGTCACCCAGTCCGGACGCGAGGGAATTCGGAGTATCTCGGAGACACGCCAAAATAGCCCCTCTGTGATTCATTTTACGAAATTTGTAAAATGAATCACATAAGTATTTGTACACCAGTCAGTCAGTTTACATATAGGCATAAGAACATTATGTACTTTAAACACAATATTTTAGAATATTATAATTTTTAAGAACATTATGTTCTGTAAACTGACTGGTTATTCTAGGTTTCATTCCGTTTTGTGTGAATTATTAACATATATTTATTATAAACAGACAACAGTTATATGTTTCTTGGTTCTTTTTGAATCGACTGTTTTGTTATTTTATGATTATAAGTTGAATAATGAAAGTCGGTAAATTTTTATTGGGAATTTTATTTATTAATATATTTATTCATTCTCCCTGTGTATTAAATTTAATTGTTAGTCGTCCAGTATTTTTTGCGTAAAGAGTAACATTTATATAGGTAAACTTTTACGTGTATATATGTAGGCAGGAGCAGCCTGCCATTAGCCAATAGATAACTGGATTCCCATTACACCCAATAAGTACACTAGTCAGTTAAGTATGACCTTCGAGTCTCACGACTTTCGGCTCCATCTATAAGGGATAAAATCGTGAAACTGTATCGTACCTGTATATTATTAAGCCTGTAGAATATTATAACTTCAAGTGCCACAGATTAAACAGCCAAAGTCCTAATTGACCCCACGGGTCCTCGGAGCCGCGTGAGAGGGTTAAAAATATCGCCACTTCAACTACTATGCATATTTAAATCGCTAGCCGCCAGCCGGGTTAACATTTAACATTTTCGGTTTGTGAAACTGACTTTGATTAAGTTTCATTGTAATTCTAAGCTATTTAACGGATAATTTTATTTTTACTAGTATTAAAAAATATGACATGACATTCACAAATCACGTCTCAAAGTCAACCGCTCCGAGTGGAATTTGATAAAAATTGATGCACCGGTAACGTACTATTAATATATAACGTAGTAGTTTATTCTAATCCTAGCACAGTTAATGTATAAATATAAATAAATATTATGAGATCACGAAAATGACTTAATGAAATTTGCTACTTCGGATTTTTTGACCAAAACCATCTACTTAGATCTCTAGGAAAATTAAAAAAAAAAAACACCGATCATAACTCGGCTGCTCAAATAGGTACGTAATGCATGTCCGAATATCTGTTATTTTTTTGTTAAAAAGTGGCGATTTATTTTTCTGTTCTATACGTCTTGGAACTAGGTCACTTTCATGGAAGTTATAAGTACTGTTGTACACAAGTACTTATTACTTCCATGGTCACTTTATCTTCATAATCCCGTCAACAAACAATGACATTCACTCGATTCAAGTATCGAGCACAAATCGATCGACTTACCGAACGAAGGCGCTGTCCTAAGGTTTCCGACAAGGAGTATCTTATGGCGGGAAAACATGTTAACACTGTCTTGTTTACATTTTTGTTGTAACTTGTTTTTGATATACATATATTGTTAAGTCTACGCCAGAGAAATAGGGAGTTTTTAATAGCATTTACTAGTATTTTGTCATACTTGGACCAAAAAATTATGAAAAGAAAAATTTCTATCATATAGAACTAACGCTGGGAAAGACTATGTTGCCAAATAAAAAAATAAATTCAGGATTTAATTCTGTTAACGTAATATATAAATGAGTCTCACACAACAAAAATATATAAAAACATATTCGTTTGAAATTCAAAAGTCTTTGAATCGAGTTGGCCTAAACATTTGGTCTCAAAACAAATATCCCGCGCCACCTTTGATCGCCATTTGTTTGTACAGACGGACAGACAGACTTGAAGCTTGTAACAAAGACGAAACGGTTTCAGTTTCTGAGATATGTCCGAACGTATTTACCTGAGGATATTTATCATATGTTGATTTTGTGATGCTAAACTTTTGAACAAGTCATTTTAAAATTAACAAAATTACAATTGCTTACCGGAGAGCACGTATACAGAGAGTGATGAGTGTAGAGGAGGCAAGAGAGATCTGTAAGGATAGTAGCAAGTGGAAATCGCTAGTCTGTGCCTACCTCGACGGGAAAAAATATGTACAATTGCTTACTGGCAAAATTCATCTACACTTAAAAAATTGCATTAATTACTGCTTACAAAACGTAAAATAAAGTGAGAGTTTTTTAGTGCAAAGTTTTAAGTTTTGTCGGTTTTTCGTGATATTTATTTGTTACTTAATTTATCTACGACGAAAAGTTGATCTTGTATCAGCTCCTTTAATAAGCGACTACATTTTCTGGGTTTTGCTTCGCTTTATCTCGCACCCACTTATCTTTACTAAGTAAAACTAAAGAGTATTTTAGTTACCTACTCAGATCTTGATTTATTTATGTGTTTAGTACTAAGCATCCTATAAACGTGACGTGACTACCAAAAGTTATGAGTATGTTTGTACTCAATCACGCAAAATCTACGGACTGATTACTATCAATGGTACTTGAAGAAGAATAAGAGAAATAGCACATACCTAGTGCTTTTTATTCCCAAAATTCCTACGGGATCGAAGCCCCGGCGCGCACTAGTCCCAACTAAGTAATATTATATGTTCGAAAGCGAGTTTGATTATTTGTTACCTCTTCACGCATTATCTACTGAACTAATCTTCCTGAAATTTCGCATACGCATAGTTAGAAGTACTGAGAAGGACATAGGGTACCTTTCATCCCGGGAAAAAGCACTGTTCCCGTGGGAAACTCACGCGGGTGAAGCCGGGCAATAGTTAGTTTTTACATAAACGTTTTGCGATCAATCCGTTTCGATGAAAAATCCATTTCCATGGAGTTGGTGGTGGATCAAGCCGTTGCCATGGAGGATTTTTCGTCGAAACGAGACAGCCTTGGCGAAGGGTGCGAGCCCTACATCCTACAAGGCCCTTTCTTGTAAACAAATAAACTAACGCCATCACCACTAATCTAACAGAGTGATTTTGTTTAGCATGTGCCAGCCTTGTTTCGTTTTATTCTCCCCATTTATTGGGAGTTTTATTGCCTAAATATACTGGTTGAGGCTGGTTTTGTCCAGATATGCTTTTATTGGCGCTTGATGCTCGATTGATGATAGGTTTTTAACATAACTACCATAGTTATTTGATAGTAATGGAATTAAAATAATTGTGTTTAATTAACGTTAAAAATTTAGGAAATTTTCGTGTACTTACACAAATCTCGACAATGAAAGCATGTCCAATTTTTACACGACTGACCAAAAAAGGAGTTTTATGTTTTCAGGGTTCATGTATGTATATAAACTCCATTTATTCTTACCAGTCCTATCATTTAAACAATCTTACCATGTCTTTTTATGATTTTACAACAATATAAATTAAAATAGACTTTTTAGGAAATTACTTTCGTGGTTAATTAATGTTTTACTTTTTTTAATTGAATGTTTAGGTTTGAACTAATATTTGTTTATTTTCAACAAAATTCAACAAAAAGTACTGTGAAGATTGTTTACATGATAGAACTGGTAAGAATAAATGGAATTTATGTATGTAATTTCTTTATTCCACCATAAGTCCTGAACGGCTTATTACATTTTGATACGAGAGGTATTTTTGGATTCCTTGCATTAGCCCGAATGACATAGGCTATGTGAGTTGTCAGTCGTGTTTTTTATTTTTTAATAATTAGCTTATTTTATACTACTAGAAAGCAAACAGGCATACGGCCCACCTAATCGCAAGCGGTCACCGCAACCTATATGGACGCCTGAAATACCAGGGAATATATTTTTTTAAATGGTTTTATTTCTAAAAAAACTTATTTTTTACTAGCCTGTGCCAGCGACTTCGTCGAATATCTCAGGTTTTAAACGTCGTATCAAGTTGAAACTTACACCAGATTTTAAGTTAGACCTTCTATAATACAATAGTGAAAACTGTATCAAATTTGGTCCAGTAGTTTTTGCGCGATGCGCGTACAAACATACAGACAGAAAGATAGAAGGACAGTTAGACAGACAAAAATTCTACAAATAATGGTTTTGGCTTCTATTGGCCCTATTAAAACCCCTCATAGTTCTTTTCTTAAATATCTTCTTTGTACAGACACAGGCCAGTTACAGTTTTATTATAATTATGTAAGTATATTGATTGATATTGATATATTGATAAACTAAAAAAAACCACGTGTAAATCGTGTGAAAGCTACACGCCCTGATCCTCTTTGCTGCTAGGTCATAAGCCTATTAGGGGTTGTCTCACCCATAGATTATTTCTTGCTAACGTAAGACATGTGGTGAGTAATTTCCTTATTTTACTCCAAATTTTGAGGTAATTTTCTTAATGAAAAAAAAAATCATGATTAGACTTACATGGAACTCCCTGCCTGCGTCTGTGTTCCCGAGCACATACAACCTGACTCTCTTCAAAACCAGAGTGAATAGGCTGCTTCTGGGTAAGCTCGCTACATCGTAGACCTCATCTCTGTTTTCGGGCAAGATTGTGGTCAAGAGCAAACCCATGTTTTATAATTTAAAAAAAAAAACATTTTATTAAAAAGTGATAGACGAGCTTATTCTTGGACTTGTATTTTCTTATGTCTTTCATAAGTTACAAAGTATTAAACAAAGTCACAGTTTCTTATATGTTCTGTACAATGAATTAAATTTGATCCAGTTTCTTGTACTATTATATATTCTGTAATCCGGTGTTCATAGTAAAGGTCTGACTTAAAATATGTCTTACTTTTAAACATCACTCAGAACCTGATATAATAACAATACTAAGTTCCGCGCGGACGAAATCGCGGGCAGCAGCTAATGAGGTATCATACAGAGAAAATAAGAAATATATAATTAAGAATCTAATAATTATTACAAGAAATTACATACGGTAACTCGGATAGGTGCGCGGTCGATGTACTAACCTATATTTGGTACAGTCGAGGTCAGCCGTTACATCACTGTGTACATTGGATCTGTTATTATCAGCGATAATTGCGTGAATCACGAAAATGGCTGAAAGTTTTCTTCTAAACTACGTTGATGCACGTCAAAGTCAAATTTAGCATTTCGAAACGACCACTGCTGAGAAGAAATGCCGAAAGAAACTCATGAAACAGTCTTCAAAATGACAAAATGACTCTAAAAATTGACATCAATGGTTTTATTTTTTAAAGCGCATCAAAGTGATATATCAATATGATTAAGAGTACCTACTGTACTACGGTACAGGTACAGGCACGTTACGGTACGGTTAAGGTACGCCATAGAAGGTAAAAAATGGAACCTTTATAGGATCACTCCGTTGTCCGTCAGTCGTCGGTCTATCAGGACCCTTTTACTCGGCAACGCGTGGATGTATCAAGTTGAAATGTATACCATATACTTAGGTTTTTTAGTCTCTATTAGCTATGAAAAAATTACAAATATATGTCAACGCAATCAAATGATACGACCGTAGTAGCTGCCCATATTTTGCGATTTCATAAGCAAATGAGTGATGAGTGTAGAGGAAGCAAGAGAGATCTGTAAGGATCGTAGCAGGTGGAAATCGCTAGTCTCTGCCTCGGGGAAAAAGGCGTGATAATATGTATGTATAAGCAAACTATAACAAACTTATTATTTGCGCTTTGTGCAGTAGGAATCTGTAAGAACGTAGGTATCTTAGAATAGAACTGGAAAGTTAGCTAACCTCCACTAGATATTTATATTATAATGTCTTTCCTCAGGGCTGCTAAGACGCGGTCTGTCAATCATGACCGGAGGGCGCTATTGTCAAATACTATAGAGTTTAGAGTTACCTCAGCCAAAATTTAGCTATTGTTTATAACTCATCAACCCTAGCGTTGAAAATCCGGCTCAAGGAGTATTTTTTTTTCTCTATGGACACCGGCCCTCGAACTCTCACGTACAGGGAGTGTCACGGGTATGGTATAGGGATATATAAACCGTTATTTAGAAATGGCATGTGAATTTTGCAACCAAGTGTACAGTCGGTGTGTCTGGTCGACAAAAAACGAGGGTATTAACCCACTTGTGGGCTATTTCAGAC
This sequence comes from Ephestia elutella, assembly GCA_018467065.1. Taxonomy (NCBI): domain Eukaryota; kingdom Metazoa; phylum Arthropoda; class Insecta; order Lepidoptera; family Pyralidae; genus Ephestia; species Ephestia elutella. Next base: position 21,551,092 of record CM031578.1, read on the forward strand.
GCGTCTCCTCGCATTCTGCTGTACTGCAGTTAACCAACATTAACAATGGGAGGTAATTCGCCGTTTACATTAAAAACTTACACTATTGTGTAGGAAAGTTTATTTATTTAACTTTATTACACGAGGGTAAAAATGCAATTTAAATCTCCGCTATCTCTACCAGTTAATGATGTGTGGGTGACGTGGAAAAAGTATTTGGATGTGCGCTTAAACCTCGTTGGGGTTTTGCACATCTATAAGACTAAAATTTTGCCCGCAACTTCGCCCAAGTGAATTTCCCACGGAAACAGTGCTTTTCCCAACTTAAAAGGTACCCTATGTTCTTCTCAGTACTTCTAACTATATGTATGCGAAATTTCAGGAAGATTGGTTCAGTAAATAAAGCGTGTAGAGATAACAAACAAACTCACTTTCGCATTTATAATATTAGTTAGGATGTTGTGCATTATATTTTTTTTTTTGTCATTGAATAATTAAAATTAAAAAAAAAACACATAACGGACGTGCCTTTCGAGCTTGGAGGAGCTCATAGACATAGAAAAAAACAGTATTAAAAAAAAAATTGTCACCCATCCATGAACGACAATTACAATTTTTTTGCGCGCAAGAAGCTTTGTCATTATATTCTTTTTCTTATAGTGCCGCTTCTCATCGAAGATTGGCGACCATCATGGCTATCCGGACTTTTGAAGCTGCTGCACGAAAGAGCGTCCGGGTACTCAAGTAAAACTAGTCTCTTAGGTTCTTCAGCCAATAGGTTTTCTCCTGTCCTTATATATATGTGTCTAATTCCAGTAAAACATCTGGCATCCCTTGGCCCACATAAAGAGCATTATCCCGTTATTTTTACACTGCGCAAGACCTGTAGCTCTGACTGATGTGTCAGTATCGTCCATAAACTTATTTTTAATGCCTGCTAATGCATGCAATGATTTATAAGCAGTAAAATACCTTTTATTCGGCTTTCGTAAGTGACACACATAGACTGGTCTAGACGAAAATAGGATATGTGATTCGGTTTGAAAGACGTTTATCGCTCTGATTTTCGAATTGATTTTAATTTCTCTTGTGCTTCTGATGGAGCTGTGTTATCGTTTTGAATAAGCTGCATAGGACTCAAGCTTCGATCGAGTGTTAGATTATAGATAGATTATAGATAGATTGTAGATATGTAGGTACCTAAGTATAAGAATAAGCTTATACAAGTAAACATTTTTATTAATTCATTATTTCAATTACGTATTACCTACCTTACATCCGTATATTTGCCTCAGTATTCCAAATTGTGTTTTTCAATGTCTAAAGATAGAGTTGTTTATTTTGTCCTATAATAAAATTTCATATTTTGATTCAGCTCATAGCCTATCAACTTTCTTGATGCGCACAGCAAAGCACTGGAACTCCCTACCTGCGTCTGTGTTTCCGAGCACATACAACCCGACTCTCTTCAAAACCAGAGTGAATACTCGTCGACCTCCGTGGCCTAACGGTTATCACGCCAGACTGCCACACCGGAGGTCCCGGGTTCGATTCCCGGTCAGGTCAAAATGGAAAATGATCTTTTTCAGATTGGCCTGGGTCTTGGATGTTTATCTATATATGTATTTGTCATAAAATATAGTATCGTTGAGTTAGTATCCCATAACACAAGTCTCGAAACTTACTTTGGGGCTAACTCAATCTGTGTGATTTGTCCGTATATATTTATTTATTTATTTATAATAGGCTGCTTCTGGGTAAGCTCGCTTCATTGTAGACCTCATCTCTGTCCTCGGGCAAGATTGTGGTCAAAAGCAAACCCATATTTAACTAGTGGTTCTGTGAGAACAGTAGACCTCGCGAGCCCTTCCACGAAATAACCGACATTTTTACCGTGTCCCTGGCTTAGAAGAGTTTTGAAACCAACCTACCAATGCTGTAAAGAAAGTAAAAAGTTCTTGTGGTTGGTCAATACCACTAAAAAATTGACTGAAACCTGCCTTTTCCGCCTCGAAATAATATAAATAATAATAATAAATATATACGGACAAATCACACAGATTGAGTAAGTTCAAGATTTTACGGGATGCTAATTTAATAATACTATATTTTATAACAAATACATATATGTATAGATAAATATCCAAAACCCACGTCAATCTGAAAAAGATTATTTTCCATCTTGACCCGACCGAAGATCGAACCCGGACCTGGTGTGGTGTGGCTCAGTTGGCCGTCTGGCTGGCGTGTGACGTGATGACCGTTAGGCCACGGAGGTCGTCAGTCGTCCTGTAGAAATGCATGGCTTGACCTATTGCTTATATGTATATTTATGTAATTTGCAGCAACAAAATTAAAGTTCAAAAAGATAGTTCAATTTGAAATCGAATCTATTATATACATATACTTATATATTACTTTTTTTAATAGGTTCTAATCATACAATGAAGTTTTTTGACATCAGATTTATTTCAAGTGTTCAAGATAATTCCACCAAGCAAAGCAATCCACAATACAATACCATTAACCAAATAAATACTTGAGTTTTTTTTTTCAGTTTGCGTTTGCAACACCCTAGATCTCATCTATGCTTCTCATCAGGCAAGATAGAGGTCAAACGCACTCAGTTTAAAAAAAATACACGCAATTCAAACAATCTCATTTTAATCAATAAATCAAGTCACTCTTAAATGAATTTGCGAGTATTAAAAGCTTTGCTGCGCCATCTATTGATTTTTTTGTGAACTACATATCGTATAAGAATTTAATATATGGATTTATAGCGGTTTTATTGAATTTCACTATGTTGTTCATACAAAAAAGTTGCGTCTTAATAAAGATAACAAAAATGTCTAATGACATTTTTGAATTTTTTTTAAATAGCTGAGATATAAGGTTTTTTTTTATATATTATCGCCATTTTATAAAATTTCGAAAAACTGGCTCGACTAAAAAATTCTACAAAATTACCGAACCTGCTCACTAAATTTCATAAGAATCGGTTCAGAAATGTGACCTGTAGGCGATAACATCCGGACAGACAAAAGAATTTTCGGCTAGTGGAAACTGAGACGCTTCGCTCGCTGCGCTCGCTCGGTCGATAAAAAAAACTTACATAAAAATCCATTTAAAGGTTAAGGAGGATTGTGTTACAACAAAACACAAAAACACACAAACTAGGTGTCTCATTTATAACATTAGTATATCCAATTGGCAGTCTATATTTCTCGCCCATAATCCTCATAGTGTAAACGGAACACATAATATTGTAGACGTAAGCAAAATCGACCTCAATCCATTTATAATACAAGCTAAAGTAACTCCGCGATGTTATAACTCTATTAAGAAGTTGAAATTGAAAAAATAATGTGATTATCCTAATTCTAACTATCCTAATCCTGTCTCCTAACTGATATTATTAATCCGAAAGGGAGTTTGTTTGTTTATAACCTCTTCACGCTTTATCTACTGAACCAATCTTCCTAAAATTTAAGATAGAAGTAGCGAGAAGGATATAGGGTACCTTTCATCCCGGGAAAAAGCACTGTTCCCGTGGGAAATTCACGCGGCAAAAGCTAGGTATATTATAAAATGCAAAAGCTTGGATGTGTGTGGATGTTTGAACTCAATAATGAAAAATATTTTTTTTTTACATACATACATAGAATCACGTCTGTATCCCTTACAGGGTAGACAGAGCCAAGAGTCGTGAGACTCGAAGGCCACGCTTAGCTGAATAGTGGGCTCTCTGATGGAATGGAGATTCAGGTATAGTGAAAGGTTGCTAGCTCATCGCCTATGAGTGGAGGAATACCCAGTTTAAAGCCCTTTCCCTTGATTGACTTTAACAATCTGCGCGGGAAGAGAAGCAGCTGGCACATTCTATGTTTTTTTCTTCGCTCCCAGGAAGCAATTTATTAGGTATTTAAATATTTTTTTTACTGGGCAAAACCCTCCCCCAATTCCTCCACTCTTTTGTCTTTTCTTTCAAGCTCTCATCGAAACAATGTACAAGCAATGTACGGCAAGAACTGTCATGTTATGGCTATTAAAGTGTGTAATAGAATACCTAAGGAAATTAGAGAACTGTCTGATAAATTATTCATTAAAACGCTGAGAAAATGGCTTCTAGAACATTGTTACTATGATCTGAAAGAATTCTTTGGTTGCAACTGATAGCTATTTGTTATTTGTTAATCATTATAGGTAAATTGCTATATTAGATATTGATTTAAAGATTTTGCATGTTTCGATAGGTTAAAGAGTGAGATTCACACACATATTATTTAACAACTTTATTTTCTTGTACCACTTTTAATAATATTTCTTGTACCACTTTTTACATAATAATAATAAATAGGCGTCGGATGTGACGACCCCATCGCCCGCTGGATCTCCAGTGCAATCAGTCAACGCAGGCAGCTTGTGGCGAGCTGTTGGTGAGCAGCGTCTACGCGGCGTCACCACGGACCCGACCCGATCTCCAGGGGTAAACCACACACACACGCACCTACACACACATACACACAGTGACACACCCCCGCCTCTGGCTTGCTTTAGCCGGCCGGCTCAGAGTGGAGTAGCAAGAGCAGAACACTCGCTCCAGGGTGGAAGTGTATTGCACATGTAATCGGCGTAATAACGGGAAACCCGCTCTCGGGCTCACCCTCGTGAAGGTGAAACCGGAGCCGCACCTCTCCGACACACCCTTAGCTGCTCACATTGTGTTGCGCCCTGGCCGCCAACTGGTGGCTTAATTAGAGGCCCACAGGCTGTACAGCCAAAGAGCAGCAAGTCACCATCTGCCTAAATTAAATTGTTGTGAGAGATTTAAAGGTAGATGTGTCCGTATCTCACTCATAAACCAGCAATCCGGTCCACTAGCATCCCATCCACATAGCCCAAACCTTGTTAATCCCTACCTGGCAATAGTTCGGCAGCTGTGGAGGACTGTCCGTTAGTATATCCCTATGGTACACTAAGGGACAGATCTCCGCAGATGCAGCCATCTCACTTTTTGATTAAAAAGGTACAAAAAAGGCCACTTCATGTTGGCTTTGGCCCCATGAACGCCTCAAAGGACCGGGTCCCATAGGACCCGTGGCTCTGAAAAGCGTAAAAAATAATAATAATAATATAATTTTATTTCGGAAAAGTCCATAGAAATGTTAGTTACAATGTCCTTAAAACTATGTTAGTACCTTATCTACGTGTAATTGGGTCCAATGTTTTAGTATGGGCCCATCTACCCTGCCAGCGATGACTTTGAGAAGGCTGTTGGAGCTAGCGCTCAGTCTCCGCATCAGGGAAGGGAGGCCACCCTCTTCCGCACTATGGCTTGGAAGGTGTGCACACGTGCCTCTGCGAACATTCCTGATGCGGAGCAGTGTCGCGGGTGAAGCCCCAGCAGCGCTCTCAACCCGTTATTATATTGGATGCGCAGGACTTTGTGTGCATTCTGTGTATAATTGACCCATAGACTGCATGTAAAATACTTGGCAATATGCCTTAAACAATGTAAGTTTTACACCTTTAGTACATTTGGCAAATCTACTGCAAATAAACATTCATTCATCCATTCATTCATTTAAACCTCTCAAATTATCCGGCATCTCTTGGTCTTCTTCTTTACTCTCCAGGTTCGTGTAGGTACAAGTAGATTTACTTTATAGTAGAAAGAACAGAAATGGAGAAGGTAATGGCACACCACTCCATTAAAATTGCCAAAATAGTCTTTGTGTGTTTCATTCCATATGTGTGTCGCCGAGAAATTTCCAGATCACGAAAATTTCTTCCCTTGAAAATTTCTGGAAATTCTCAGAAATTTCTTGGGATTTTAGGAAAGTTTTCCGTTCTCGAGAAATTTCTAAGAAACTTACCGCTGTTTCTTTGAAATTTTCGAAAACGGCACATCACTAATAATGACCACGACCCTCAGTCATGAGAAATACGACAACGCAACGGAGCAATGGGGCTTCGCCCTTAGGAGAAGAAAGGACAGGCCTATCTAAACTCCGTATTTTCATAATTGTCCTATTATGTAAACAATCTCCATGTCTTTTTATGATTTTACAACAATATAAATTTAAATAGACAAGGAAAATACTTTCGTAGTTAACAAATGTTTTACTTTAGAATTTTAGCGAAGCGATGATCGCTACTTTGAGGTGTGTGTGGAATGAAACCTCAGATCAGAAGGTGTAGAATGGAATGGAATATGGAATGGACCACTGTAGCGGGAGAAGGTGTTATGCTCAACCGCCACAAAGGAAGATCTTCCCGCCAGGCTAGGTGATAGGCCTGAGGAGGCTCCGACGATGTTGCGTTGCAGTTCGAATATATAGCGAGTTGTCTTTGGAAACTCCGATAGCGCGATTTAGGATTTTTTTTTTGTTGATGATCTTGCGTGGTGTCATATGGAGATTGAATGGAGTCTGATCTGTAGTCTTTTTGCGATGTTGCGAAGTCATTGTTGGTTGGAGATCATTCATACAATCATTGTTAATTGTAATTATCTGTCGATATTTAATGTCGCGTAGACTGTGCCGCCATCTTGCGTCGATATTGGGAATTAGTGCTTGCTTGCCGTTGTCGCCGAGATTCTGTGGAGTCGCTGAGTTGCTGCATTCGCTCGGTAGATGGCGGACGCCACAGTATTCCCCCCCAAGACCGAAGGTCTGATCTGCTGAATTTTGCTGTGCAGTCTGTGCTTCGTAGCTTGCAAGGGCCAGTCTTGTGTCCCAGTGAGTTGGGAACAGGGTTGCCAGATTGGGTATTTTTTTCGCAATTCTGGGTAAAAATTTGACTCTTGGAGAAATTTTGGAGAAATGGAATTTTTGGAGAAATGTTTGGAGAAAAATAAATTTCGTGGAGAATTTTGGGTATTTTTTTTTAGGTTTGGGACGCCTCCTTTCTTATTGTAATGAAACGAACATGCATCTTACAAACGTGCAGGGCGTTTAATTTAAGAATCGTTTTCGAACGTAGGCTATCTGTATACGTTTTCGAACGTTCAAATAATATTTATTCGTACATTTCTGGTTCGATTCCTTGAATTCCTTCTATCTTGTTGTTGAAAAAAAAAAAAAAAAAGCTCCTCAGCCGTCCGGAACACAGGCAAAAAACCGGTTAGGCCTTTGGGTAAATCTAAAGAAAATAGTATCGTTTTGGAGAAATGTAATTTCAATTTTGGGGAGAAATAGAAAATTCCATCTGGCAACCCTGGTTGGGAAAGTCGCGTGCTCGTAGTCTAGTCGAGACTGTCGGTGAGCGTAGTAGACTTGTGTGCGCCGGTCCCTGCAGAGCCGCCACGCTGGTGAGTGAGAGTGCGCCGCCGTCGAAGTCGTCCAGGCGTGGGCTGCAGGTTGCGTCGGTGCGGAAGTCGTTGTAGTCGTCGTTGTGGGTGCAGGACCAGGAAGCTCATTGCGTTGGCTGCGTTGGACCTGATGTTACCCGTCGTCGTGCTGGCTTGCTGTGAGACTGCTGCTGAAGACCAGGGTGTTGAGGCTTGTGAAGGCTGCTGCGTGTTGGAGAAGGCTGCTGCGTCCAATACCACCACTTTAGCGAAGAGTTTGTCGCTGATCACGTCGGGGTCACCACTTTAGCGAAGAGATGGTCGCTACTTTGAGGTGTGTGGAATGAAACCTCAGATCAGAAGGTGTAGAATGGAATGGAATGGACCACTGTAGCGGGAGAAGGTGTTATGCTCAACCGCCACAAAGGGAAGATTTTCCCGCCAAGCTAGGTGATAGGCCTGGGAGGCTCCGACGATGTTGCGTTGCAGTTCGAATATATAGCGGTGTCTTTGGAAACTCCGATAGCGCGATTTAGGATTTTTCCGTTTTTGTTGATGATCTTGCGTGGTGTCATATGGAGATTGAATGGAGTCTTATCTGTGATCTTTTTGCGATGTTGCGAAGTCATTGTTGGTTGGAGATCATTCATACAATCATTGTTAATTGTAATTATCTGTCGATATTTAATGTCGCGTAGCACTGATGCCGCCATCTTGCGTCGATATTGGGAATTAGTGCTTGCTTGCCGTTGTCGCCGAGATTCTGTGGAACTCGCTGAGTTGCGACCTGCCAATTCGCTCGGTAGATGGCGGACGCCACAGAATGTTAACCATAGGTTTGAACTAATATTTGATTATATAACAAATACAGAATAGTTATACTAGCTGGTAGGTAGGTTTGTATTCGGTTAAAGGTAGGTCTAGGTAGTTTGGGACGAGAAAAGTTACCATTGACTATTTTGTATTTGGTATATTACTTAATTATGAGTGCAATATTGTATTTATTTTCAGCTTATTCAACACAAACAAGTATTATTTAACTGTGCTATAATGAGTGTTGGTTTACATTTTAATGCTGATTTATTTTTAATAAAACGGGCGTAAAAATTAGTTTTAGTTTCTTAGTATTTTGGTAATGAAACGGATGAATACCTAGAAGTTTAAAAAATCAAAAATATTTTATTATGGACATAGGCTTTATATTATGTCTGTCCGTACTGTAAAATTTTATATGTATGTAATGGAATTTCACGCAAAATTACTGGACTGCGAATGAAAATTTTTTATGTTACTACAACTTAAGTTTTTCTTAGGGTAGGCAAATAGTGTTCTATAATTGACTCTTTATGAACGCTGTGCAATGAAGACCATGCTTACTGCAAAAGTGCATGCATGAACTTTGTCCGATTTAAATGTACAGCTAAATCATAAGAGATGAAGAAATGGTCAATAAAAAAACAAATATTATTTCAATCTGATGCGCATCGTTTGATGACATATAAAAATTCAAGATCTGGAACAAATCGGTGCATGATATAACTCCAAGAGACGACTTCTATTACTAATATATGGAAACGTCTTAGCAATCTGAGTGAGTGACATAGACTAAGTAAATGAGCTAATTATTCTACTGACGCATAAATATTGAAGATCTGGAACATCGATTCCGACAACTCAACGATAGCCTATGTCACCCAAATGGCGAGGAAATATGTTTAGTACTGTTCAGTCTGAGGTTACTGAGCATTGGAAGTTCTCGTATTTTCTCATCTAAGCTATTATATTTGACAGTAGGTACTTACTACATTTTGCTATATGGGACAATAAGTAAGAAAAAAATGGAGTTTACGTCTATCTCAGAATATTGTACAGCATACAAATTTTCAATTATCCACTAGGACAAATGACACAACATTCTTGCCCGCGGCTATCGCCCGCGTGAATTTATCGCTACAGCTGCTGTCTATCCCGGGTTAAATGAAAGGTACCGACTATGTCCTTTTCCGCTACTTCTAAGGTCATTGGCGTGTCACCTATGCAAAATTTCAGTAAGATCAAGTGGTTCAATAGATAAAGACGTGAACTGAGGTATTACTAATACACACTCGATAAGAAGAAGCATGCAAATGTTAGGATTTATTTATATCTGCGTGTTATAAAGTCAAGTTTAGTCGGCGCATAATTCTTTCCACACATACTTAAGTCTCGAATTGTGTATTTACTCACTGTTCCTATATTTATCATTATTTATTTAGAATTAACTATTTTCCCTGCGTTGTTAGGAGCGCGTCGATGTTGCTATATTTAAAAATAGTTTAGTAATGTCTGGAGGTGAATGAAAATAAATCATTCAGCGAAATTATCGTACAATTTGGAGCAATTTGGATGTAAATAATGAAGTGTAGACAATATACGTCGGTAATACTATGAATTTGTATGGAAAAAAATGTATATGGGATAAATCATTTGTTTTTTTTTTTAATATAACCTATCTAACCTATATGATGTGAATCGAAGTAAAATATCTGTTGATACTTGTGACATGCAACTTCAAATATATTTGACACCATAATATACGCATGGGTTGGGTACTGTAAAAATTAATATTATTTATATAGTACCTCAAACCAAAAATATATTATAAGAACATATTTATCTACATACTAAATCATATCTATACCATGACACCTGGAAATATTTTTTTCAAGAAGTTAAATGTAATTTACAGTCCGTAAATCACATTTTACTTCTTGAATCTTTCTTCTTCTTCATTTATAGAGCGTGTAGCAAGAAAAATGCCATGCGTCGGTTGAGAAGCAAAGGCGTGAGAGTTTGACAAACAAACCCACTTTCACATTTACAACAGGTAATATATTGATTTTCTACTATATAAAATTAATATCATGTATAAGACAACGCTAATGACTTGAAAAACAACTATATCACCACAACCCATAAATAATACAACACAGAGACAAACTACCACTATTATTCAAATGGGCGCCATTAAAAAAAGCGGGAAAATAAATGAGTGAACTTGTTTCACAACATAAACAAAGAAACTCTTTTGACGGAACTTGAAATTTAAATCTGTCTCCATTCCTTAACGAGCGACATGGGGGCGTGTATAAATACTTCCAAATTCAAATTAATTATTGGCAGGAAGAGATTATTACGGCAACAATGGCCTTAAATGAAACCATTTCGAAAGGTTGGTTCCACATTTACAATATTTTTTAAATTTTTAGTTTAATTTAACAGACATAATTCATAGATTTGTTAATGAATGACCTGTTAATAGGTACAAATCCTTTGCCTCTAGTAGACAGTTTATACATTTAAAGTTTCCTTATGATAAATAAAATGAATTCAAGTACTTTATAGTTTCTTTAGACTAATTTATTAGCTACATACTCGTATTGTTTAGACAACTTAATAAATCTTTATGCAATTTATCTTAGTAAATCTTCCTTGCCAATTGGACAACAAAATAATGAAGATATAAAGAAACCAATCTGACATTACATCACTATACACAACTCTGCAATCCCATTGCGTCAACCCTGATCCTGCCCAACGTATCTTCAGTTGGATCTGACTGCAACGTTCAATCCGATACAATTTCAATTTTCCGCAAATAGATCCAGGCCGTATCGCGGATCACACGCATACAATCCGTCATTTCACGCGTACGCCAAAAATATTTTCATTTTAACACTGGCTTGTCATTGTAGTATACTGCTGAATGAGAAAGGAAGCCAATAGGAACGTGAATGTAAATAACATGTTCCTTTTTCAAATTTTCTGCGTGTCAAATATTTTCTTAGCTTGTAAAAGAGGATTTTGTGTTACCTTCTGAATAATGTTATGGAACCAGAATATTAACTCTAAGAATATATACATACATAAATATATACTCTATCTCCAGAAACATTATTACACATATATACATTACATATCCAAATCGAATAATGAAAAAAACATAACTGTATTGCCAGCAACACAAACAAATGCCACAATTTGCTTTCAAAGCACAAACAAACTAGAAATTAAGAGTTTCAATAGTGACAATTTGTATAAAAGCCGTATAATTTAGCACAACAATACTTTTCGCCCAAATGGGCCGCTTCTGCGGCAAATGGTCCCAAATTGCGTCTCGAGCCATTAATATGACACGGAACTTCCCTGATTTCTTATATTTTACTGGATAATTTTTAATATTAATAGTTTTTAAAGTTGGTATCAAATGGTGGAACGTCTTAACCAGGCCTGTGGTGGCGAAAGGTCCAAGATTCAAACTTTACATATACTTCATGAGTGCGTATGATTTTATTAGACATTTTTCTAAGATTTGAATATTTGTATAATACTACAATGTATGTTTGGAAAAAAAAAATAACTTTATCTTTTGCTAATGTTTGTATACCAATGTGACTCATGTCAGTGTAGTTTTCAATAACCGCCACTTATTTCCGGTGAAGAATGTTTTCATTGACGTGTGGGAATCTGCGCTCTGATGATGATTTGAATGAATGAATGATATTTTATTGACATTTACATTTTACACTAAAACATATAACTCCACACTAGGCATTATGCCTGTCCAAATACGAATAAACAAATGTAATTCAAAAATTGACATTAGATTAAGTATTTATCGGCTAGTGTGTGAAATTAAGAATATGACAAGTCGTTGCGCAAGGTACCGACATTGCAATGTAGTGATACGGATAAGTGTATGATAGCTTTTGAATATTAAGAGGGAGCGGAAACCATTATCCTTTGCTGCTTTTGTGAGGCGAAACCGCTGAATGTAGAAACTTCAAATTTTTCAGGTCCTAACATAAGTGAGCACTAAGAAAGGTATTTTCAAAATCAAAATTTAATTTAATTTTAAAATAAAAAATAAATTCAAAATCTCTTTATTTGCAATAAAATGTATGTATAAAGATCTTAAAAATTTGGACACCAATTACAGTGCGAAGCTACTGGCAAAAGTAGCCTTAAATACTTGTTTATTTTATTTAACCTTTATTGTACAAAATCCAAATTGCGGTGGTGGCCGAGTGGTAGGGCGCCCGCCTGTGGATACAAAATCCCAGGATCGAATCCTGCCCAGGCTATATGAGTTTGTATACCAATCTGACTCATGTTAGTTTTCATCGACCACCACTTACTTCCGGTGAAGGAAAACATCGTGAGGAAACCTGCACTCTGGTTGATGATTATTTATCAGCTAGTGTGTGAAATGGAGAAGGCAATGGCAAACCACTCCATTAAAATTGCCAAGAGAGTACAAAATCCAAAAGTAAATGCATAATAGGCGCACTTAATGCTAAAGCATTATCTATCAATCAACCTTTGGGTCATGCAGAGAATTTAAGGTGGGTGTATAATAAAGAAAAAAATATTATTTTATTTTAAAGTAAGATAAGATGAAAACTCCCAATTCCATTACATAATCAGAGAAAATCGAATGAACGAACAGACCTAGACACGATTACGGTTCATTTATAAATACTTATAAACTTCCTACACTCAGCTATTCAAAACACCCACCACATTTAGCCGTCTCTATCAATGTTACCAGTTGAAAAAATAAACTTGTGTGTACGAATTACGAATGTAAATAATTGTAGTATTGCTTCTGGTTAGCTTGCGGGGTTTTTGCCAGGCCCAAGGGCGTTTTGTACATTCATTGTCATTAATAGTATTGGTCTGTTCAATTGAACGGTTCCGAATGAAATATGATGTTTATTTGACGGTGTGTTGATTCTGCGGTTGTGTGAGTAGACCTGTAAGAGTGTGTACTGGACGTAATCAATTTTAAAAACTAAACATTGGATCGAGATCTGTTATTTTTCTAGTTTGTTGCAAAGTAATGATTTAAATTGTCTATTCAAAATGCAACAGTCTGTATAATTGAATAATAAATAACTCTAGAACTCTGTAATGTAAACTTGGACTTATGTCCGAAAGGCACTGGCTCGAATACAGGTGTTGCGCGATCCGATCCTTTGAGTTTGTAGATCAATCTGACTCAGGTGATCTGAAGCAGGTGGTTGTCGATGAAAATGTACGTATATCTCATATACGAACATTTTCATCGACCACCACCTGCTTCCGGTGAAGGAAAATATCGGGAAATCTTTACAATAGCTGACTGTTCAGTTTACTAGTATACATGACTGCTGCCGCTAGATGGCGGTAAGCGTAAAGTGTATGTCAGATGTTTATATGCGACTTGAAATAAACTGACACAAGAAAGAAACAAAATTACAGCTCAATCGGTATCCAGAAAGTCAAATTGACTGGTATTAATTAAATATTGTTCAGATGGTTTTATTTAGATTTTAAAAGAATTTTTAATTTTATTTTTTTTTTGTTGTCTTGTGTATGGCTGATCTATTTTGTACAAGTCTACGGGTGGCCGGTAGCTTCGCTCGTATTTACGAGTAATACAAATGAACATTATTCAATATTTACATGAACCTTCCGGTTAGTTACTAGTAATTGAGAGGAATCTGTTTGGTAGGTAGGTATTATTATGGAGTCTAGATATAAAAGAGTGCTAGTCCCATTGATCGAACTGTAAGGAACTAAAGTTCCGTATGTTTCTATCAATTGAACAGCGCGATTGAACCTCGCGACCGGAGGGAACTCAATCTGTATGATTTGTCCGTATTTATTCGTATATATAAATAAATTCTTTATTGGGAAACAAAACAGTTACATAATTATATATTATAGTAGTATATTGTAGTATATATTATAGTATATTTGATGACTTCCGTGGCCAAACGGTCATCACGCCGGACTGCCACACCGAAGGTTTCGGGTTCGATCCCCAGTCAGTTTAAGATGAAAAATGATATTTTTCAGATTGACCTGGGTCTTGGATGTTTTTTATCAATATAATTATGTATTTTTATAACAAGTTATAAAAATATCATTTAGATAGTGATGGCAAATTGACTTTCGATGTATGGAGATTTCAAATTGATAGGAAATCTTCATGATGGCAAAATTACAGTATTCCTCCCAGTATCCATAACACAAGTCTCAAACTTACTTTGAGGTTAACCCAATCTGTATGATTTGTATTTATTTATTTTTAGAAAATTTTGGGGAATTATTGTTCTGAAATTGGAGGAATGGGAACCAAGTGGTACATGGACCAATTAGAGCCGCGATGGGCCAAAAACGTCAGTTTTGTTACGCCGCCGCTAACTGCACGCTAAGTGGTCATTACTGCGAGCACATTGTTTAGAAAGTGAGATGCGAAACATTAAAATAAACATTGAATCGACTAAAAGAAAATACTAACTCTAATTTGATGCGGTTGCCACAGTTGTATTGTCACAAAATTAGAAGTATCGTGTAAGTGCTTCCATGCTGGTCTGGGAGCAAAGAAAAAACATAGAATGTGCCAGCTGCTTCTCGTCCCGCGCAGATTGTAAAAGTCAATCGAGGGAAAGGGCTTTAAACTGGGGATTCCTCCACTCATAGGCGATGGGCTAGCAACCTGTCACTATACCTGAATCTCCATTCCATCAGAGAGCCCACTATTCAGCTAAGCGTGGCTTTCGAGTCTCACGACTCTTAGCTCTGTCTACCCCGTAAGGGATAAAGACGTGATTCTATGTATGTATGTGTAGAAATATCGGGCGAAAGCTAACTGAAATTTATAAAAAGGTGTTGTTAATCCTACCATACATATAATATTATACATCCGAAAGTATGCGAGTTTGTGAAAATGTGAGGATGTTTGTTACTCAATCACGTAAAATCTACCTACTAGACGAATTTCGATCAAATTTGGTATACGGGCAGAAAAATATCGGGAATAGCACATAGGGTACTTTTTATTCCGAAATTTCTACGGGAGCGAAGCCCCGGGGCGCGGCTAGTATATAAAAAATTGTGTCTATTCTATTGCATTGGATGCAAATCTGTAAAAATAGAATAAGAATTGGATAATCCATACTAATATTATAAATGCGAAAGTTTGGATGTGAGTTTGTGAGTTTGTGAGTTTGTGAATTTGTGAGTTTGTGAGTTTGTGAGGATGTTTGTTACTCAATCACGCAAAATCTACTGGACGGATTTCGATGAAATTTGGTACAGAGGTAGATAATGACCTGGAATAGCACATAGGCTACTTTTTATCCCGGGAAAAAGCACTGTTCCCGTGGGAAATTCACGCGGGCGAAGCCGCGTGCAAAAGCTAGTAATATATATATATATATATATATACCTATATTGTATTGAACTATACTTATGCTTTGCCAAACAGTGCGTATGTGTGGTTTCTCGAATGAGACTCTTTCTAAACAAAGTCAAAGTCAATTTTTTTTATTGAAACTTGTCCTTCAAAGAAGGCTCTTTTTCACGTCGATAACTAATTATTTAATCATAATATATTATGTATCAAAGCTACAAACTACTAGCTGAAACTGAAAGCAACTCTGCTCAAATACCCTTAAAAAGATCTCAGAAAAGCGGCCATCAAAACTGCTAATCAGCATCTAAATCAGGGCCATAAAAATTATTGGTTCCTTATAAAAACTATAAACATATTTTATGTCCGGGGGAGGCCGCGAGACGTAATCTAGCGGATGTAATGTACGTTATGTAGTCTGGGAGGCAGTGGCGATAGGACCCGTATAATTTTGGAGTTAATCAGATTATGATTGAAGATTTGTGGTATTTTTAGATTGGTTAAGCCTTCCATTTTCGTGTTTCTTGCCTAGTTATTAATCTCTCAGGCTAGAGAATAGTATGTAAGTTAATAAAAATTTATGTGAGTTTGTTTTTTCTCCATAGCTCCTAAATACCTTATCCGATTTAGATATGTGAGGTTAGAATAGAATCAATACAAGTTTATAGTATACCAGTAGTGTAATCTTTGGTAAAAAAAAAAAAAATGTTTTGTAAAAATAGACCACACGGTCTAATGGTTGACTGGTAGAGAATGCCATATGGCGTTAAGCCCACCATTTGTACATATTTTTTTTAATTTATGCAGTAAAGTTTTATAAATAAATAAATGGGATTTGGATGTGAGTTTGAATCAAATTGTAGGATTCTTCCTTCAAATGAATCAGTTCGTTACTTGTTCAATGAAATCCCGTCACTAGTTCTATGCAAATCTGGAAGATTCCATTTACATAAATATGTTGGTGATATTCATTCCAGTTCCTTTTCCTGTTTCGGCCGCCATGACAAAAATGGCGGTAAAAATTGTAAATCAACATAATTGGCTTTTATTTACTAGATTTGGTCTGTAGTAGTAGTATGTAATAAATACTTGCAATTTTTATATTTCATTATTAAGTAAATAGTCATTATAGTTCATTATTAAGTAAATCGTATTATAGACTTGGTTCCTTTTGTACTATTGTACTTTATAAGGACCCTATATATAGTCTTGACCCCGTGGCAAGATAAGTTATGATAAGGAGTAAATCGTATTAAAAGATTTTTACTGTATATTAATAAATACCTTCTTCCATGCTGATCCGGGAGCGAAGAAAAAACATAGAATGTGCCAGCTGCTTCTCTTCCCGCGCATATTGTAAAAGTCAATTGAGGGAAAAGGCTTTAAACTGAGGATTCCTCCACTCATAGGCGATTGGCTAGCAACCTGTCACTATACCTGAATCTCCATTCCATCAGAAAGCCCACTATTCAGCTAAGCGTGGCCTTCGAGTCTCACGACTCTTGACTCTGTCTACCCCGTAAGGGATAAAGACGTGATTGACTTGATGTATGTAATAAAATACCACAGGTTAACAAAAACCGTGCCGATAGGTTAATGAGCTTCGGGATATTTCTTTTTAATTACGCCCCTCTCGGGTCAAGGTCAAACTTGTCCTTCCAGTATCTCCCCGTCAGCAATCTGAAGTGGTCACAATCGAGATACGTCCTTGATTGGTAGGCTTATTAGAAAAAAAAAACACAGATCTTGTGCGCACTCGCATACTGAGATTTTCTTACGAAACAATAGCTTCTATGCCGTTACGGAAAGTTAACGTCCTAAGAATATAAAAAATTATTATTTGCCAAATTTTCATTGAAATAGTTCTCTTTCTGAAATCGCAAAATATGCGAGACGGTACGGTCATATATTGTATACAATATATTATACATTTGTCACTGCACAATATATGTATGTACTCATTGTAAGTAAAAAATATATAATTGTGAATATAAAAAGCCCCCTCTGGCATGTTAGGCGACAAAGACTGTTTCATGACATTCTTTCGGTATTTCTTCTCAGCAGTGGTCGTTCCGAAATGCTAGTAGTTTTTAGCTTTGAGACTTATAATACACGATGATTATATAATTAGTTATCGACATGAAAAATTCCCTTCTTTGAAGATTTGCCAAGTTATTTATGTTTGATTCTTTTACAGTTGATAGACTGTGAAAGTATATTGTACCAAACCAACCAACCACCAATTTGGTGTGATCCAAACCGAACACTAGCGTATAGTATTTAGTTTTACAGATGAGCAGAAGTTTATTGATAACTTATTGATTCTTCTTCCCACCCTTAATCATACAAATTGATACCTGATTGATTGTCATTATTATTCAGTTCTCATCCCATAAAACTAATCATAAATGGGACCACACTTCCACTTTTAGGGGTAATAAAACTCCTATGTATACGGTAACCGGCTCTCCTGGTATTTGTTTACTGCCGTTATAGCCTGGGTAATAAAGCCTATTGGAATAGGCTGTGGGTACCCCAGAGACAGGCCATAGGGTAAATCATAATGGGAAATTGGGAGTGGAAAGCCTTTTACAATGTTAATTGAAGGCGTTACTTTGACCGTGTGAAAATTAAGAATTTTCAGGTTTTTGTTTCCATATTTTTAATTAAAATCATGACTTATAACTTATTAATTAAATATATTTTATTATTATGTTATTAATTAGTTTTATTGATAGTTTTTCAGTTTATAAATTGATAATCGCAAAAACGAACATACAATTATTTTTTTAATTTATTTGCAGGCTTGATCACCCTATATAATTCTCAAAGTTTTTTTGAGTTTCCTTAAACTGGCAGACGATAAACCAGCCGAAGCAGGGATTACAAATGAGTCAACTAATATTTAAATAGCTGGTCGCTATTGGCAGTCTTATAAAATTAATGAGAGTATAGAAGAACGCCTCAGTAATATTTAGATTTTTTTTTTCAATTTTCACTCTATCAAATTTATTTACAAAAAGAAAGATATAGATAAATTTATTATGAACAAAAATTCGGTTTAAAGAATTTAAAAATACTTCTGCTAAATATTATGAAATAAGTAGCTTATAATACGATATCTTTCTTACTGAATAATGTTGATACAAATAAATAAAAAATATATAAAACTGATATATTTTCACTTGCAAGTTTGTGAAAGCACGTATAATAGTGAAAGTGAAACTTTAAGACCATTTCAGTGGGTTTAGAGCAGAGAAGAGTTATAATTTAAAAATCAATAGAATTTGGTTATTCAATTTCAAATCGAATTCATATTTTGTTATTGTAATTTTATTAGTTGTAAAAACATCTCTCCACTCTAATGGAGTCCAGCCATTAGATCGTTTTCTTTGGAGCCGGCTGACGTAGTGTTGAAAACTGAAGTCAAAGTCAAAACACTTTATCGTAACACGTCCTTCACAGACACTCTTTCACGTCAAAAACTAATTATATGATCATATTGTATTATAAATCTCTAAGCTACAAACTACTAGCATTTCGGAATGACCATTGCTAAGAAATGCCGATATTAAACAGTCTTGGTCGCCTGAGGTTGTGTCTGTAGTATTTTTATTTTGCGGCATTATTTTCGGAGCGGTTACACCTAGCCTATAGCAACTTTAATCACCGGAACGGGGCATCGGGATTACGAGTGGTGGATGTGGCTTTTTTTATTTATAAACTGCTTGATAGCAGAGTTCATACAAAGATCTTGATCTTTAAAAAAATATGATATGTCTTTTGATGGAATTAAGTAAGGAACATAGAAATCTATACATAATAAATTGGACTCTGCTCGGTATATCAACGCAGAGACAGAACCGCAAAACGTAGTAACTTGAAATTTTGCAGAGAATTTTTTAGGGTTCCGAAGAAAACAAGGAACCCTTATAGTTTCGTCATGTCTGTCCGTCTGTCCGCAGTTTATCTCAGAGACTACTAGTACTATAAAACTGTAATTTAGTATAGATATACAAATTTATTACGCAGAGTTAACTGTAGAATAAAATTACGAAAAAAAATTTTTTTTAGGGGGGCTCCCTTACACCTAAAGTAGGAATGTTTTTTTTTCTTTCGATTATACTATCGTATGAGGTATTATTTGATAGGTCTTTTTAAAATATTATGAGTATGTACAGACAATTTTTTTGTTTTAGGAATCCGTTTGCGAAATATTTAACTTTAAAATGCTAAATTTTGTTAGAGTCAAGTGTCCCTCGAACAGGAAAATGGTGGAGGGTGGATACATGAAAAAAATATAATAACTAGCAAATATAATGAATTTAAAAGGAAAATTATCACAGTTATGTAGACGATAAAATTGATTTTAGTATGAAAAATATTCGTAGGAACAATTTTCATTCTATATGATGGTATATCTTCTTCTTCTTCTCTCAACCGAAAGACGTCCACTGCTGGACAAAGGCCTCCCCCAAGGATTTCCACAACGACCGGTCCTGCGCTGCCCGCATCCATGCGCATCCCGCGACCTTCACCAGGTCGTCGGTCCACCGAGTATATACTTAGGTTATTTTCATTAGTTATATAAAACTGGAAGTAAATATAAGTTCATGTGTCCGCATTTCTACAGGATGGGTACCTTCGGAACCCTACATTGCGCGTGGGCCGACATGCACTTGACCAATTATTTACATAGTAAATGGAACATAAGATAGGAATTTCAGTAACTCCACCCCTGAGGGGTGACATATGTGAATAACAAAAAATCAAGGGCGAAGTCGAGGTCAAAAGCTAGTCTGAATATTTATATATTAATATTTATATTTTATTGATTTATTTGTAAAATTTATTGACTTCTTTGGAGAAAACGCACCAGTCGGTGTAGCTTCACCGGCTTTACACTGCTTTTTTTTCATTGCACTTTGGAGGCGTAAAATGTAAATTTATGTAAATCACTGACGTCAATAAACTATGTTTTGCATACAATTAGAAAAAAGAAAGAAAAAATAGAATTAGAGATTTGAATATTAAAAAAAAATGCTACTTTACGCCTAGAGTTAACTAATGTTTTTTTTTCATTATTTCTAAAAAATCAGTGTTACCATCATTTACTCCGTTTGCCTAAGTAATATTTATACTGATACTAATGAATTTTTAACGAGACGATGTAGCGGTATGGTGGCAAATTTGTGAGGCACTAACAAGTCTTAATGAGATATTTTGACTGTCATGATTCACAGGTCCGAATCCAGGGCCGGGCGGTGTCTACTCGGCCACTCGGCCACTGGCGCCTCCAATTAGCTCCACTGCGCTAAAATGTCTGTCGAGACAAGAATAGTTTAGTATTTTTACATTCATCGATTCATTTGTACTTTGAAGAGTTTTATTTTATACTAGCTTTTGCACTTGGCTTTGCCCGCGTGAATTTCCTTTCTCAGCCATTAAGCCATTTAGATAAGATAATTTGTTTTTATTTGCAGTATATAGGGTACAATATGGTGTTAGCAATAACAATTGAAAAGTCTTTAACCTATTTAGCCATTAAATACAGCATGAAAAATTTTACAAATTGTTAATGTCTTTCACCTTAAGTGACACAAATTCAGTCACAAATTCCTTCCTTAGTGCTCACTCACACTAAAGAACCAAAATAAGTTTCTACGTTCAGCGGTTTCGCCGTTGCGTTGATATTAGGGGACCGGACATCCGGACAACATTTTATTTTGATACCTCTTTGAAAAAATCTCCCAAAACAAGTGCTAGTACTTAGTCTGTAAAATTTTGGGGTGCTAAGTGCGGGAAACCTCCTCGTGTGCCCGGTCCCTTGTAAGCTTTAGCTTCTCTCATTTAATTTCTTTGGGATCCGGTGAGAGCGGCGGGCTGACAAGGGTTCCGTGGACGGTGCATCCCGGGCGGCAGTCAGCAACTCCCCGCTTGTCGGGGTCTTGGTGGGTGTCGGCTGATGTCCTGCTACCAGTAGACCCAGATTCCTGTCTGGGCTACCTACCCTATCCTGACCCCCTCCTGTACTTTAATCCCTTCCTAAATCCCAGCCTTTCCCATCCTATCCCATATCCCCTATCCTACTGCGGTACTCTGTGGGCAAGTACTGCGGGCCCTTCATCACAACAAAATGTTGATGGGGGTTTCCTACGTGCCCACCCGCGTGTTTTTGCCGTGCGCGGGGACCCGTACGGACGGATGAAGGAGTCCTGGTGGTTGAGCCAAAGGGACTGCGGCAACACACCACTTTGGCCTGGATTTCGGCTCACACGGGCGGTCCCTGCCTAACCAGCAGTGGACCAATCGGTTGTAACGTCCGTCCTTCTGACGACGTCGGTGAGCACTCTGAAGGATCGCGGCCTGCAGTCGATGGCGGTTTCGGTTCGCGTGTTACGCGCTGTTCGTGCGACCGTTGCCGCCGGGGTTGGTCTCGCAGGTTGCCCCGGAGGAGTGCTATACCCCGCTAATAGCCCTGGTGTCTCGCAGACATCCCCATTTTGCGGGCTCCGTGGAGGGTGGGGAGTTAGTGGGGCGAAACTCTTATATAAAAGGAATTGCAAACATGGCCTCTAAAAATATTTCTAGTTTACATGGCGCATTTGAGAGGAGAGAGGAGAGACAGGACGACCTTTCGTCGAAGTCCGACGCGGAACGGGCCGCCAGAGGAAACTCTGAGATCGTACCGTCCGCCGAGGATAACCCTAGGTCCCTAGGACAACCGAAGGGTGCTGCAACTGAGCGGGGGACGACATCGGACGTGGGGACCCCTGGAATACAGGAGGTACCCATGGAAGGTGTACGACCCTGCGAGGACGCAGCAGCCGGCGGAAGTACTGGGTCGGAGTGGCAGACGCAGCGACGCAAAAAGCTTAGCGGCTGTGCGAAGCGGCGCTTGCAGAAGATGAGGAGGGAAGGGGCTGTTGACATATCAGCAGCCAAAAGAAATCGAGAGGTGAGTGACGAGGCCGCCGAGGTGGCTGCTGGGGCAAAGAAGGTGAAGCTCGACAGAGCTGTCGCCTACAACAAGGTCGCAGCAGCCATCAGGATGGCCATGGTCCCGGAGGACTTTCCGGCCTCTCAGTTTAGTGGTGATGGGTGGTTGGCTTTCGCACCCGTCATGTATGACAAGCTGGAGGCCCCGGATTACCGGGGATCGAAATGAAGGGTGTCGTCGGGGGGCCATGCACATCTCCTGTGATACAGAGGAGGATGCAAAATGGCTTCGCGAGGCTATGAACGGTGAAACCGTGGAGGGCAAAAGGTAAGGGTCCTTTATGCTAAGGACCTACCTAAGCCAGTAAAGATGGCGTGGAAAACCCGCAACTACGCCATCCAGGACAATGCACGGCTTCTTCGGATGACGCAGAAGTTTAACCCGTGCCTGCGGACCAGCGAGTGGAAGATTGTCGACACACTGGTCGAGGAGGGGCAGATTCGGCGTATTGTGTTCATGGACCGTGTATC
Organism: Ephestia elutella; assembly: GCA_018467065.1. Lineage (NCBI taxonomy): Eukaryota > Metazoa > Arthropoda > Insecta > Lepidoptera > Pyralidae > Ephestia > Ephestia elutella. Next base: position 21,574,056 of record CM031578.1, read on the forward strand.
CGCCGACTTCATCAAGTCCGTGGGCTATCGGCTCAGAATTGGGTTGTGCACCGATATCTTCAAGGTGATTGAAGACACCGTGGCACAACCCGTGGGGGCTGGTGGCCCATCAGGATCTGGTGGGGAAAGGCGGGGGGAAGTGAGCGGGATGCGTCGACGGAGCCGCAGCAGCAGGCGCGACCCCCGGGTCGAGGGTCGGGGGCAGCGGCCGGCGGAAACGCCACCGCTGATCACACCGGCGCAACCGGGGACCGCGCTTGGGGCTAGCGGCTCTGCTGCTGCTCAACGGCCACTGGACCTGCGGAGCAGGGAACTCCGCGACCCGACGAGGACTCGCTCTCCGTCACCGCGGCCAAGCCTGGTGGTTACCAGGCCTCCGGCGTCGCTTTCGCCACTGGTGGACGCTGCCGGGCAGCTGGCGCTGTCGCCTGCTACGTCGGAGGGCACGCTGGACCCCGAGATTCTGGTGTCATCGCCGGGCGACGCTGCCGGCATGACGGAGATGGAGGCGTTCTCGGACGCCAGTAGCGGACTGTCGGCTAGCCGCCGACACCCCTAAGGCCCAACTATGGCAGTTTTAAGGTGTGTACAAATAAATTTACATCACTGTAAGGCAGCCGTGGCAATCCTAGCACGAGAGCTACGGCTGCAGAAGTATGACATTGCTCTCATACAAGAGCCATACATAAACAACGGCCAAATAAAAGGCTTCGGTAGTTTAACCAGTCGTATCTTTTATAACTGTACTACTAATGATTCGAGAACATGCATATATGTCAGAAAGGGCATAGATGCCATGCCCTTGAATGTCTTCTGTTACAGGGACCTGACAACTGTCCAGGTCCAACAAGGGGCAGGGCAAGCCGTAGTCATGGCTGCGGCTTACCTGCCGTATGAGAAGAGGGACCCCGTAACGCCGGAACTTGATGCTCTTGTGCAGCATGCGGAGAGTAAGAAGATGGACCTTATAATTGGGTGTGACGCTAATGCCCACAACTTACTGTGGGGCAGCACGGACACCAACGAAAGAGGAGAGAAGTTGGCTAGCTACTTGGTAAGTTCACCTTTACTAATCCTCAATAAGGGCAACAAACCTACCTTCTTTAATAGCGTTAGGAGGGAGGTTATTGATGTTACACTGGCCTGCAAAAAGGCATTTGGTAAAATAGACAACTGGCATGTGTCGGATGAGGTCACACTTTCTGACCACAACTACGTATGCTTCAGGTACAGGTATGACATGCCAAGGTCACAAACTGTTCGCAAAAGAAACCCTAGGCACACAAACTGGGTATCGTATAGAGAATCTCTTAAGGCAGAGTTAGGAGCTCCAGGAACTAAGCTTAACTCAATAGTTGACTTAGAAATGGAAGCTCAGAGAATAGCGGATGGCATTAAAAGAGCGTGGATAGATAACTGTCCTGAACGGAAACCTAGGGTCCTAAAAGAACCATGGTGGACTTCCGAAGTGGCAAAAATGCGACAGGAGACAAGAAAACTCTTTAACGAGGCTAAAGCGAGAAAAGACTTTAGCGACTATCATAAGGCCCTAACCGAATACGGGAAAATGGTGCAAAAAACGAAGGAAGTAGCATGGAAGCGTCAATGTGACACTATCAGTACACTACCTGAAGGTATGAGATTGGCGAAGGCTACATCCATTACCAAGGCTAACCCACTTTCGGCCGTGAAAGACGACGATGGTGTTTTGACGGAAACTGGTGAGGAAACTTTAAGAGTTTTATTTAAGACTCACTTTCCAGGTTGTGTTGAAACAAGAACTGATCCGCTGGATTTAAACTGCCTGGAATCTTGGGAGGTGAAAACCTTCAAAAGAGACTGGGAAGTGGCAAAGAAAGTGGTGGACGACGGAAAATTAAAATGGGCCATGGGGACCTTTCAACCCTTTAAGTCACCAGGGCCCGACGGCATCTATCCAATTTTCTTGCAACAGGGTATCTCCATACTTAGTCCTCATCTATGCAGGCTCTATAGGGCCTGCATAGCATTTGGGTATATACCCGAAGCATGGAGATCGGTGAAAGTGACGTTTATTCCAAAAGCAGGAAAGGCGACATATGATGAGGCCAAGTCATTCAGGGCTATAAGTCTCCAGTCCTTTCTACTGAAATCATTGGAGAAAATGGTGGACAGATTCATTAGAGATGGTCCGCTTAGGAAGAATCCACTTCACAAAATGCAATGTGCTTATCAGCCTGGCAAGTCTACTGAGACAGCTCTACATTATGTGGTGAGTCAGGCTGAAAAAGCGCTTGAGAATAAGGAGATCTGTCTGGGAGCTTTTCTCGATATAGAGGGAGCCTTCGACAGAACTACTTTCGAATCTATTAGCAGAGCGGCGACGGAACATGGTGTTCCTAACACCCTTTGTAGATGGATGGAGAACATGCTCAGGAGCAGAATTATAACGTCCGAGCACATGGGGGGTAGGCTGTCAGCGTTGACGACGAAGGGTTGTCCGCAAGGAGGCGTACTTTCTCCAATGATGTGGAGTTTAGTAGTGGACTCCCTGATAGTCACCCTAAATAAAGGACCGATTATAACAGTTGGATATGCGGATGACATTGTCATTCTAATAAATGGGAAATTTCCTGACACAGTAAAAGGGATAATGAACAGAGCTTTAAGGGATGTGCAGAATTGGTGTAACTCAAATCACCTCAGCATAAACCCTACAAAAACAACCGTTATCCCCTTTACGAGGCTCCGGAAGCTGACGGGTCTGCGCAACCTCAAGATGAATGGTACGGAGCTTGAACTGTCCAAGGAGGTAAAGTATCTAGGCGTAACACTAGATAAAGAGCTTACTTGGAATACACATGTTAGCAACATTATAACAAAGGCCACGAGGGTATTTGGCATGTGTCGGAATACCTACGGTAAAACATGGGGCCTTAAACCCTATATCATAAGATGGGTATATATAATGATGATAAGACCCATATTGACCTACGGTGCACTAGTTTGGTGGCCGAAAGTCCAACAGGTAACATGTGTTGACGCTCTTAGGAAGCTGCAGCGGATTGCCTGCTGTATGATTTCCGGAGCTTTTACCACAACGCCTACAGCAGCAATGGAGGTTATCCTAGGTCTGCCACCGCTACATTTGCACATCGAAGGCGAGGCCTGTAAAGCACTATACAGACTAGCAACTGCTGGTTTATGGAACAGGCAAGCACCAAGGACAAGGCATCTGCAAATGGAGACGGCGCACGGACTCGAAAGGATGTTGGATATGGGTAGTGATAAAATACTCCCAGTGTACAACTTCAAAAAGAACTATAAAACATATGTCCCCACGAGAGACGAATGGAAGGGCGAATTTCGACCCTCAGAAGAAGAATGCTTGATCTGGTACACGGATGGGTCAAAAACTAACGATGGAACAGGCGCAGGAATCTATTCAAAGGACAGACAACTGTATCAGAGCATGGGACGGTACCCTACAGTCTTCCAAGCGGAGACTTATGCGATTACCGTCTGTGCGAAACTGAATCTAGAGGAGGGCGTGAGAAATCGCACCATCTACATTCTTACTGATAGCCAATCAGTTCTCGCTGCCATCAGCTCTGGTAGGACTGGGTCTGGTCTGGTCTTAGACTGTGTCAGGTCGCTGAACAAGTTGGGGCAGCACAACAGGCTGAGACTAGTCTGGGTGCCGGGTCATGCTGGGGTGGCGGGCAACGAGAAAGCTGACGAGCTTGCAAGGAGAGGATCGAGCAATCCGCTAATCGGAGCTGAGCCTTTTGTAGGACTGTCATATGGTATGGTAACTACGGCAATTAATGCAAATGTTGAAAGTAAACAAAGAGCAGAATGGAGCGAACTAGGTGGTGTCATCCACTCTAAGGCAACACTTGGTGCTAGCAACACACAGTGGTACAAAAAGATCTGTAAACTAAACAGAAAACAGACAAGAACTTTAATGGGAGCCCTGACCGGACATTTCGAATGTCGTGGGCACCTGTTCAAACTAAAACTTGTCGAAAGCCCGCTATGTCGGGTGTGTGCAGAAGCAGAGGAGTCTATGAAGCATATTATGTGTGATTGTGACTCGCTGGCTAACAAGCGACTGGCCCTCTTTGGAACTGCGTATCCGGAACTGGAGGACTACAGGCACATCGCAGCAGGTGACATCCTGAAGCTTATGCAGTCCTTCTTCAGGAATCCCGCTGTGTGTGAGTAAGGCTTGGGGGTAAGTACAAAAGGGTCCAAGACTCGACGTGCTTCCGTGAACACGGACCCCGTTGCAAGATAAGATAAGATAGTCTGTAAAATAAACAAATACAGTCTAGAATAATAGCAAGTAGTCATATTGATGTAAGATCTACCTAAATACGTCCCATATCTCTGCTAGCGTCAACTCAGTCCGGGCATTGACAGATCGAGGGGCAGGACTCAGGGTGGCCCTAAAATATTATAAATTTATCAACCGCACTGACGTATGGTAACACTTGAACCGGCCCTGTTTCCGATTATATTGTCCTATGAATTGCCTTCACTTCGTGATGGGATTGTTAGTGAGATTGAACGTAACATTAAGGATGACAGTGGGTGGAAGAAGTAGAGAGTTTTAGGAATTGAGGAAGATTAAAGAAGAAAGGTAGATTGTGTCAGAGATAGCATGAATACTCGTAGGAAGGGTGAGTGTCGAGTGAAATAAAAAAATAGAGGATTACTAAGTAGAGATGGATATACTGCATCAAGGAAAACATGATATAGAATTGACTCATAAACTGCATGATTTTTAAATTTCACCGATTGTATTTCAGTTCTTCATTGCCTAATCGAAATTAATAATAAACAAAAATCAGCATCAAAAATAATGTGAAGACGTTTCCAAAAAAAAACAGATTACATTCGTCCACAATTCTTGCATTCGCGATGCACTCAATTGATCTTTCTCGAAATAGCCGAAGAGGCGGTGTTTCACCATTCAGTCCGCTATTGATAGACGCCACACCTGAGACCCTAACGAGATATGTGCGCCTGTCAACACGAATGTAACGAAAATAGATTGACTTATTTGTTTTAGTATAATATATTGTATAAACAGTTTTGATCTGATTATCATGGAATGTAGTAATCCCTATTTAATAGAAATAAATACATCAGCGTACAAAAACTGGTTACAATTACTATATTATTTTTCAAAAGGGAGATATTAGGAGCGATCACCCATAACTTAAACTGGGGCTTTAAACTGGGGATTCCGCCATTTATAGGCGCTAGCAACTTGTCACTATACCTGAATCTCTATTCCATCAGAGAGCCCACTATTCAGCTAAGCGTGGCCTTCGAGTCTAACGACCCTTAACTCTCTCATTTACCCCGTAAGGGATAAAGACGTGATTCTATGCATTCTATGTATCACCCATAACCAGCGAGCAAGTATGAAAAGATTGATAAGTGTAGAGGAAGCAAGAGAGATGTGTCAGTCTCCTCCTACCTCAAAAACGCGTGATAATATAGTAAATAAGTTCTTTTAATAGAACATCTTCTGAAATATTTACCTACTAATCAATTTAAAACACGATTGCCTTCTGCATGTACCTTTAACCACCTGCTAACATCACGTGACCGCCATTAAAATCGTCCGACATTTACGGACGCGAGCGGCCGGTGATTTACCGACTTCCAATCGTACCCCGCCTCCCGGACTACGCTGTCTCTGGAGTTCTTCTAGCGTTGATAAATCAATGAGCAAAAGAAATGGACGAATCGCAGTTGAAGAGACAAATGGAAATAATATTTTAAACTACTTAATTTAATAAAGTTAAATAGTTTGTTTCGTTTATCTTTATAAAATAAATTAATTATATGAATTTAGCGAAGATAAATCAACGTTTGCTTGGTCATTTTAATCTCTAGTTATTTTATAATATTTCGTATTTTAAACTCACATAACCTGAGTGGCCACAACTTGCGATAGAGAGAGACGAGTGGAAGAAAATAAGGAGGCCTTTGCCCAGCAGTAGGACACAAAACCTACAAGCTAGTTAAAAAAAACTCACATAAATGGATCATTAAAATATTACCCTATTTTTTCAATAACTGTGCAAAAATTCACTCGCGATAAAAATTCATCTAAATCATTTTGTATTCGATTAAAAAACAGCTCGGCATTCAAAAACTAGTCGTGCAATAATGTGAAACGGAATGTAAAACCGGACATATTAAAATTGCTGGTCCCGGCTCGATCGGAAATCGATATATTTGCGATTCTCCGATTCTCGATCGTCACAGAACTAATCATTTCGTTCCGGTGTTTTTTTCTTGCCAAGCCTTACCTAATGAACAGTGCTTTGAATGAGAGAAGAAAGGAAATCGTTTGCTTTCTGTTTGAAAGGTTTTCAAATGGTTTTTTTTCTTTGCAAGCTTTTTTCGTTTCACCTGTACCAATTTAAGAGCTATACTCTTCTCGGTGTCATTACATGGAATGTAACAGTTGTGACGACTTTCTTGGCAATGTTAATGGGTAATTTTGCCATATGCCTAGATCAACAACTAATTCTTCTAAACTAGTGGTTCTGTCAGAACAGTAGACCTCGCGAGCCCTTCCACGAAATAACCGATATTTTACCGTGTCCCTGGCTAAAAAGAGTTTTGAAACCAACCTACCAATGCTGGAAAGAAAGTAAAAAGTTCTCATATTTTACCCATAAGCCCAAACATGTTCTTGTGGTTGGTCAATACTACTAAAAAAAATACTGAAACCTGCCTTTTTTGCCTCAAATAATATTACTAATAATATATTAAAAAATATAGACGGACAAATCACACAGATTGAGTTAGCCCCAACGTAAGTTCAAGACTTTACGGGATGCTAATTTAACAATTCTATATTTTATAACAAATACATATAGATAAATGCTGTTAGCATTAAGTCCGCCTTTTATACCATTTTTGGTTTAATAAAGTTTTAAATAAATAAATATCCAAAACCCACGTCAATCTGAAAAAGATTATTTTCCATCTTGACCCGACCGGGGATCGAACCCGGGACCTCTGGTGTAGCCGTCCGGGGCGTGATGACCGTTAGGCCACGGAGGTCGTCAGTCGTCAGAAATGCATGGTGCCTATTTTGGTTATACGAGTAGGTATGTATGTATATGTTATTTGCGCAACAAAATTGAAGTTCAAAAAAGAAAGTTCAATTTGAAATCGAATCTCTCTGATTAGTAGGTATGTAGGTATTATATGTGGTATTATGTGGTGGTGTGGTGGTACTTTTCTTCAAAAAAGGTGACAAAACCCTATTGAAGAATTATAGGCCTATCTCACTTCTGAGCCATGTCTACAAACTGTTTTCGAGAGTCATTACGAATCGTCTCGCTCGCAGGTTTGACGACTTCCAGCCTCCCGAACAAGCCGGTTTCCGAAAAGGCTTTAGTACCGTAGACCACATACATACGCTGCGGCAGATTATACAGAAGACTGAGGAGTATAATCAGCCATTATGCTTGGCGTTTGTGGACTACGAGAAAGCCTTCGATTCGATCGAGACCTGGGCTGTGCTACAGTCTCTCCAACGGTGCCAAATTGACTATCGATATATCGAAGCGCTGAAGTGTTTGTACGAAAACGCCACCATGTCGGTCCGTCTCCAGGATCAAGGCTCCAAACCTATCCAGTTGCAGCGAGGGGTGAGACAGGGAGACGTGATATCTCCGAAACTGTTCACCGCCGCCCTGGAAGATGTTTTCAAGCTTCTGGACTGGAGCGGACTCGGCATCAATATCAACGGCGAGTACCTCACTCACCTTCGATTCGCTGACGATATCGTAGTCATGGCTGAGACCTTGGAAGACCTAGGCACAATGCTCGATGGCCTCTGTAGAGCCTCTCAACAAGTGGGTCTAAAAATGAACATGGACAAGACGAAAATTATGTTTAATATCCGTGTCGCACCCACTCCTCTGAAGGTTGGAGACTCTACACTCGAAGTTGTTGACAATTATCTATACTTGGGACAAACAGTTCAGTTGGGTAAGTCCAACTTTGAGAAAGAGGTCAACCGTCGAATCCAACTCGGCTGGGCAGCGTTCGGGAAGCTTCGCGATATCTTCTCGTCCAAAATACCGCAGTGTCTCAAGACTAAGGTCTTTGACCAGTGTGTGTTGCCAGTAATGACATACGGAACAGAGACGTGGTCGCTTACTATGGGCCTCATAAGAAGGCTCAAGGTCACCCAAAGGGCGATGGAGCGCGCTATGCTCGGAGTTTCTCTGCGTGATCGAATCAGAAATGAGGAGATCCGTAGGAGAACTAAAGTAACCGACATAGCCCGCAGAATCGCGAAACTTAAGTGGCAGTGGGCGGGGCACATAGCTCGTAGAACAGATAGCCGTTGGGGCAGAAAAGTTCTCGAATGGCGACCACGAACCGGAAAACGTAGTGTTGGCAGGCCTCCCACTCGGTGGACCGACGACCTGGTGAAGGTCGCGGGATGCGCATGGATGCGGGCAGCGCAGGACCGGTCGTTATGGAAATCCTTGGGGGAGGCCTTTGTCCAGCAGTGGACGTCTTTCGGCTGAGAGAGAGAGGTATTATATATATTACTTTTTTTTATAATAGGATTCTAATCATACAATGAATTTTTTTGATATCAGATTTATTTCAAGTGTTCAAGATAATTCTACCATGCAAAGCAATCCACAATACAATACCATTAACCAAATAAATACACACAATTTAAAGCCAAGCAAGACAAAAGAAGCCATATGATTTTTAAGAATCATTTAATTTTATTTAATAAATAAATCAAGTCACTCTTGTAAACGTATTAGCGATTTTGCGAGTATTAAAAGTTTTGCTGCGCCATCTATTGATTTTTTTGTGAACTATCGTATGAGAATTTATAACATATGGATTTATAATGGTTTTATTGAATTTTACTATGTTGTTCAAACAAAAAAAATGCGTCTTAATAAGAATAACAAAAATGTCTAATGACATTTTTGAATTATTTTTTAAATAGCTGAGATATGAGGTTTTTTTTTTATATATTTCGGCCATTTTTTAAAATTTCGGAAAACTGGCTCGACTAAAAAATTCTATAAAATTACCGAACCTGCTTACAAAATTTCATGAGAATCGGTTCAGAAATGCGACCTGTAGGCGATAACATCCGGACAGACAAAAGAATTTTCGGCTAGTGGAAACTGAGACGCTTCGCTCGCTGCGCTCGCTCGGTCGACTAGTTTCTTCATTTTTAGATGATAAATCATCAAAAACAAAAAGATAAAACATCGCCAGGAAACCTACACACTGGAGGTAGGTTTCCTCGTGGTGTTTTCCTTCATCGGAAGCAATTGGTGGTCTATGAAAACTCCTTACTTAAGTCAAATTGGTATACAAACTTATGAGGCACTAGTGTTATTGGAACCTGGGGCCTTGAGACGTAGTTTAATTTTCACAGTCTTAGATTTCTAAATGAGGTTTTGGTATGCATTATACGATCGATGTAATACTAATAACAAAGTTAAAGAGTTTGGTTATTTATTTGTTTGAACTCTGTGATCTCAGGAATTACCAGTCCGATTAAAAAACTCTTTTAGTGTATTATAGACCCATTTATAAAGAAGGCTACATTCTATCCAGAATCCGGAATTTCTTATGGAAATGATGTCACAGGGTACAACTAGTTCGTACGTAAATATTTCCATGCCCATTCTATAAAGTTCGGGCTCGTTTATATCTTCTTGACAAGTTTCTCTCCTAATCAATTGATTATACTACATTTTTTAAACTTCGAGATGTATTTAAAGTTAACTGTGTGACCAATATATAAACAATCACGTACACCGTAGGGATGTCGCATCCTTGTGCATTCTCTACCGCATCTATCATGGGGAGTGCTCTGAGGAATTGTTCGACGTAATACCTGCCGCAAAATTTCACCACCATACAACCCGTCACAAGTTGAAGTTTCTTCCATACCATCTGGATGACTGGCTGTCAACTACCGTACGTTTTAAAAGACACATCTTGCCACGTACGACCAATCTGTGAAATCAACTTCCTGCGGCGGTGTGACATTGGAACCTTAAAAAAAGGAGTCTACGTCTTCTTGAAAGGCCGGCAACACTCTTGTAATACCCCTGGTTGTCCATGGGCAGCGGTGATCGCTTACCATCAGGTGACCCGCTTGCTCGTTTGCCGCCATATATTATTAAAAAAAAAAACACCATAAAGGAAATTTGAAATATGAGAGTCACATTTGGCTAGACAATATTAGTAAAAATTAAAGATGTATTTCGAAAAATCCGAACAACTTTTGCAAGGGACTTTAATTTCTTGGCAGCTGCCGTGACCCCGAATAACCCTGTGAATAACCCCAATGCAGATAGCACGGAAGAAATACGTGTTCCTCTGCCTTGTAGGCCTCGTAAAGAAATTTAAATATTAAATAGGCATCTTTAAGTTACGGCGTAGCACGTGCTACGAGCCGGCTACGAACACGGGCGATGCGCTACGAGTGCCGCAAATGTGTTTAAATACTGCCAAAGTGCGCTCTGTATGCAAATGGCCGTTTTAAAGTATTTCCTTTTGTTTTTTTTTTTTAAATAAAATAAATGTAGGTATATTTTAATTTATATCTTTAAATGTACTGTACATTAAATAAGTTTGAGTGTATTTAAATTGTAAATATAAGACTTATTTTAGGCTATTTTCAAGTTTATGACTTACAGCGTAAATGGAATTTAATATGGATGTAGTATTGCGTAATGATGTCCTGAGTTTCAGATACGAACTATTCCATTTTAAAGCAATGTTTAATAGGTTCATCAAAACCTTGCCGTAAACCTTTCTACGTCATAAAACAACAAAATATTGACTTTACAGAAGTACGGTTTGGTCATAAATTGTTTATATATTTTATTATGATACTAGCTGCATCTTCGGGCTTCACTTCCGTGAGATTTTCGGGATAAACCCTATGTGCTTATAACCCAGTTATTTTTACCCATGTACCAAATTTTATTGGTAAATTTTGCGTGACTCAATAACAAACCTGCTCACATATATCCAAACTTTCACATTTATAATGTAAAATAGTGGAATTAATTTTCGGTAATAATATATCTCTGGAATGAATTTAAAACTCAAATTAATTCACCTAAAATTTTTTATAGATAAATTATTCTCATGTATGATATTATGCCATAGCTATGAGTTCGTGGAACAGCATAATATTGGAGAATAACTATGTCAAAAATTATCTGCAAGCACGTGAGTCGTTTACGGCAAACTTTATGATGCAGCATTTCTATATCCTCCATAATTTCCAATAAAACTATGATAATGTCCTTAATTTTCAGTTAGCCTTTACAACCGAAAATGAATTCCTTTATCTCATTTGCGTGAATATAAAAAAGTTGTTCAAAACCGTATCATTAAACCATCCTCGGGGTTATTTAGCGTGGACATTACGACGCCATTTTGTCCGCCATTTTGTCGACGCGGGTCCACGAAATGGCGCGTTATCGGCGCGCCGCTTCCCGCCACTCGTTAGGGCTCCGATTGATGACGGACTGAATGCCAATTGAAACTGAAACGCTGTCTCAGATATTAGCTAGATGATTTTTTTATTCTTTTGGCGACAAGGCCTGTCTGCGGAACAGAAATATATTTTCTTTTTTTTGCTTTAAATGCTTCTTCATTCCAATTTTTATGCAGTCAAATCCAGGTGTAAATCCTTATCAAGAGTTCGTCTACCACTCTGATTCATGCGTGGTAGTTTTCATAGACTATCACTTCCGGTAAAGGAAAAAAACCTGAGGAAATCTGCACTCTAGTTGATTTATCAGCTAATGTGTGAAATGAAGAAGGCAGACGGCAAAACCACACCATTAACAATCCAAGAAAGTCATCGCTTACATTCCACTAAGGCTCCGATAAGACCAAGAGCATAGCTCGGAGAAAAAGAAGAAGGAATTAGGTATCTTATCCACCTATATCATCACGGGTAGTGGGTACTTTATACCCCCTTAGATTTAGTTACTAGGAAACTTTCGGTCTGTCAAAGTCAAAGTCAATTTTTTTTATTGAAACTTGGCCTTCAAAAAGGCTCTTTTTCACGTCGAAAACGAATTATTTAATCATAATATATTATGTAACATGTACAGTCAAAAATAAAATAAAATATTAGAAACAAATATAAATATAATAAAACATGTTATGTTTGTGATCGGGTAACCAAAATGAAATGATTAAGTGAGTGTGAGTTTTTCTGGCACCAAAGTGTACCGGTCGGATGACCTCACAACACACTTGGTAAGTATAATAATATATGTGTTATGAAAGCAAATCAAAAAGACAAATCGATTTAATGAAATTAATTTAATACAGTCTTGTAAAAGTTCGTAGCGTTTCGTAGCACGGCGTCGTAGCACCTGCTACGACATACCTTAAGATTACATAGAGTTGGTAACAAAATGTTATAATGCGCGTGTTTGTATATTAGTTGCATATTCACACCGCAACTTTTGAGTTGGTTTTCATATTTTTTGTATTTACAGAGGCATAACGGGATATGAGTGTTTGTAATATATTGGGTAAAACTAAACGCAGGCGTTTCCTGTTATCGCCGCCAGGCGTTTTGGGGTTCTCACATTTGCTCGCGTGAAAGATGGCTCGCGGACGGTCGCCATTGTCCTATGCGATATCGGTTTGATTTTTAATACGCGAGAGGTCCCGCGTTCTTTGATTGCTAATTATCTTGAGTTGTATTGGTGAATTTCCTGTTTGTTAAATAACTATTGAACTTTGTGTTTGTGTGCCCGTCATTGTGACTTTCTCCTGTGGGATGTGACGCGTGGCTGCTCGCTCACATCTATCTGTTGCCGAGCCGATTTCGGGAAGAAATCTATTTATGTGTTCTGGGGAATTGAGATCTCATGGGTTAGGTAGGGTGATTAGGAATTCCCCCTTCCCGAAGACACTCAAGTTTGGATCCGAAGAGAAAGAAGATTTAGCTTGGTAAGTGGTTTTCCATTGTAATTAATTTATAGGTTAGGTTATCATATAGGGCCCTGTAGCTCCCTTCATAAGCTACGGTGGTAGCAGACTGCGTTAAGTTAGTTAGGTTTTAGTCGGGCAAACGTGGTGCCGCGTGGAGATTTTTTCCCGGTACTTATTTTTACCGGTGGTTTTTTCCCGGTGAAGTTCCGGTACAGAATTCTTCCCGCCGCTTCGTTTGTCCGGATTCTCTCTGCCACATTTTCTGGCAGCAGACCGTAGTTGCTCTGCACATTTTCTGGTAGCAGAGCGTAGTTTATCTACCCTCTATTTGTTCGTTTGTAAAAAATAATTAATTGTTTGTAAAAATTATTAGATTTTTCTTAGTTTGTTTGTATAAGAATATTTGTAACCTTTTTTGTATTTGTTTGCGGTTTGTACCGTGCGTTCCGGGTTTGTGCCATTCTCATACCTACCGCGGTTCTTCGTGTAGTTGTTTGATTTTGTTGTTTTTTATTTACCTTTTGTTATTTTTTGTTTGTGACTTGACGCGATGGCGAAGGCCTCCAATGCTAGGGCGACACTCGCCAACGAATTGAGATGGTTTGTGACGGCCGGTGGACTCCTGTCCCGGAAGGACAGGGAGGCCGCTATACTGGAAAGAGCGGATCAGCTCCGCTCACGATTAAACAACGCGGAAGCGGCCATGGCGGCGCTTACCGAAGCCGACCTTACCCCGGAGGTCTACGCAGGTCACGTGGCGGACCTGGACCAGATCCTGAGTCTGCACGATGACATCGTGGAGGCGGCGGCCGCAATAAGGGCGAGACAGGCTGGCGGACCAGCCCCTCGCACACCTGTTAGACATGAAGGACCAGCGGTTACTGGTCGGCTCCCCACCCTTCAGCTGTCCCACTTTGGGGGTAGGATGGAGGAGTGGGTGGCATATAAAAATATGTTTGAGTCCCTGGTCGTAGCACGACAGGATTTGTCGAAGGCCCAGAAGATGGCCTACCTCCTCTCCACTCTTGAGGGTGAAGCGCGGTCGCTCATCCAGCACCTCCGGGTGGAGGACGACCAGTACGACACGGCCTGGGAGTTATTGAACTCCCGCTACCAAAACTTACGTTTGTTAGCGGATGCGCACGCCGCACAGTTGATGGCCCTGCCCAAGGTGGCCAACAGGGCACAGTTGCGCCTGCAGTTGCTCACGCCCGTTACAGTGGCCTGTAACGCGCTCCGCACACTGGGGCTGCCGGTGGACCAATGGTCTTTTTTGTTGGTGCACATTGTATTGGGCAAATTGCCCAATGACATCCGCTCGCGGTTTGAGCGCGAGAATGCGGAACGGGATAGCACCACCCTACCAACATTCACTGACTTGGTGAAGTTTTTGGAGTTTGAGGCACGGGCCGCTGAGAATACCATGACGGACTCAGCGCCATCCAGAGCGCCTGAACGTAGGCCCTTGGAACCCTCATGGCGAGGGAAGCCCCAACAGGGACGGCAACCGCCACCGCGTGGAGCTGGTGTGCGGGTTGCGCACACGGCAGCAGTCGCGAGGGACGCGGACTGCCTGCAATGTGGCCGGATGGGCCACAGCCTGCTACAATGCAGGGACTGGCAGAGACTGCCAGTACAAGATAGGCGCCGCATGGCAAAGCGGCATGAACTTTGCTTTTATTGTTTGGGCGGTCACTATGCACGTGACTGTCCCAGGGCCATACCATGCAGTGCATGCCGTGGGCTGCACCACGTGATGCTCTGCATGAACCGGAACGGGGATGGCCCCCGGTTGTTGAGGCAGGGGTCCCCTATGGGCGGGGGCGCTCCTGCGCGAAGCCCTCCACCACCGGACGGAGGACGCGGCTTCGCTCGTCGCACCCCCCCTCGGGAGGGGGGTCGCGTACCTGCGCGGGTCTTGGCGGACCGGGACCACGCGCCCCAAGGTCATGGCCAGTATGTAGCTGGCCAGGCCCCGGATAGGCCCCCCATGGGCGGGGGCCCTAGATCGGACGGGAGAGTGGGGACACCCCCCTCCACGCGGGTTACCAATACCCAACACATGCAGCCGCAGCGGTTTTCTCCACCGCTGCACGAGTACCCACGGCTGGAGTACCACCCGCCGTACCATAGGTATGGCCGGGCCGCGGGTTATGCCCCCTCAGATGGGGATGTGCACTCGCCCGACATATTATCCGGGTCAGTGGCGCCCCCTGGTTTGGAGAGAGTGGGGAGCCCGTAACTAGCTTGCTCCCTTGCTGGGACAGAGCCGCGGACGGTTCTGTTCCCTACCGCGGTGGTCCGCGTATGGGGTCGTGGGGGAAGCCATTAATTTGAGAGCTCTGTTGGACTCAGGGGCTCAAAGCAGTTTGGTTACCACTCGAGTGGCACGCCAGTTAGGTTTAGTCGTGGAAGACTCGCCTGTGCCACTTCTTGGAGTTGGTGGCATACAAGTGAAGTGTCTGACGGGCCAGACACTTGTCACCTTTTCTTCGCTGAAGTCCTCCACAATGAGGATCACGACTTCGGCTATGGTAATGGATACCATTGCGGGTTGGCACCCCTCGACAGACATACCGCCGGGTGTGTTGTCTTTGGTTTCGGGTCTGGATTTGGCCGACCCCTTTGTCTTTCATCCCGGCCCAGTGGACTTGCTCCTGGGCTCGGACGTATTGGGTTGGATTTTGTTGGGTACACAGAAGGCTCTGGGTTCGTCTTCACTGATGGCAGTGTCTACGATCTTTGGTTTTGCCCTGATGGGCCCTGTGTTTGATAATGGCACCGCGGAGGAGCCACCGGTTGTCGCATCTGCGTCCTTGGCCAAGACCATGCAAAGGTTTTGGGAGGTGGAGGAGCCACCTATGAGTTCCAGGATGGATCCGGAACACGCTGAGTGCGAAGCCCTTTTTCGATCGACCACGGAGAGGTTGCCCTCCGGTCGGTTTGTAACTAGGTTACCCTTTGTTGCCTCTCGTCCTAGCCTAGGGCAAAGTAGGGCGCTTGCGGAGAAACGACTGCTGTCCATGGAGCGACGCATGCAGCGTGACCACGTACTTCGCGATAAATATATTGAATTTATGCGCGAGTACGAGGATTTGGGTCACATGTCTCCGGCTCGAGTTGATTGGAGCTCAACTGAGCATTATTTTTTGCCCCACCACGCGGTGGTGAAGGCCTCAACGGGCAAGTTGCGGACTGTCTTTGATGGGTCCGCACCCACTTCGAACGGAGTTTCGTTGAATCTATGTTTGCATTCAGGTCCCAAATTGCATAGGGACATAATTGACATCATCTTGAACTTTAGAAGACATCAAGTGGTTTTTGGTGCGGACATCCGGATGATGTTCCGCCAGACAGTCATACATCCTGAGGACAGGCGATTCCAGTTGATACTCTGGCGTGAGCGCCCTGAGGATCCTGTGACGGTGTATGAACTCAACACAAACACGTATGGTTTGAAATCTAGTCCCTATATCGCCATCAGATCATTGCTTGAATTGGCAGAGCGGGAACGGATCCGCTTTCCCCGTGGGGCTTCCGTGCTGTCACGTGACTTGTATGTCGATGACGTGTGCACCGGAGCCCAAAGTATTGAGGAGGCCCTCCTACTGCGGGATGAATTGATTGAAATATTGAAAACGGGTGGCTACGAGCTACGTAAGTGGTTGTCCAATGAGCCTAGAGTTCTAGAAGGGATCCCGGAGGATCACCAACAGAACCCTCACCTGTTTGAGGATGTGGATGATCCCAACAGGATAGCGGTGCTGGGCATGCAGTACCAGCCGCTAACCGATATTTTTACATTCCAAGTGGACTTGGAAATACCAAAAGTCTGGACTAAGAGAACGGTGTTGTCCGTAATAGCTCGTATGTTTGATCCAAGCGGTTGGATCAGTCCAGTGATATTCTCTGCAAAGTGTCTTCTTCAGAGACTTTGGACTTTGGGCGTCTCGTGGGACGAGCCGCTGTTTGGTCCTCCATTGGATGATTGGCTCGAGTTGTTTTCATCGATTAAGGAAGTCAATCGGATTGCCTTGCCTCGTCGAATATTGCCCCCCGGGAAATATCGAGCCAGCCTGCATGGCTTTTGTGACGCGTCGGAGCGAGGCTACGCCGCGTCAGTCTATATGCGGACAGTTGACGCCGATGGCCGGGTCAATGTCTCGCTTTTGTTAGGGAAGAGCAAGGTCGCCCCCATCAGGACTAGGCTGACTATTCCCAAGCTTGAGTTGAGTGGAGCTCACCTTCTCTCTAAATTGTTGCATCACGTTGCCAGTGAGCTGGCGGCCACGGTCGAGATACGAGACATCTTCGCCTGGTCGGATAGCCAGGTCGCGCTTGCATGGTTGCGCGCGGCCCCACATACCTTGGAGGTTTTTGTGGGAAATCGGGTTTCCCAAATCCAGAATATCGGAATTGATATAACATGGAGACATGTGCCGGGAGAGCTTAACCCAGCGGACTGTGCTTCCCGAGGTTGTACGGCACCAGAATTGGTGTCACACCCGCTCTGGTGGGGTCCAGAGTGGCTGATGGGATCAGAAACTTCTTGGCCTGTCTGTCAGACAGATGTTACTTCTTTGAGTTTGACCGGGCTCCGTGTACATGCTGTAGTCGCTGAGACGACGTCGGAGCCGGATTGGCTACTTGCTCGGTATAGCAGCTTGGATAAGCTTCTGGGTGTTACCAGTTGGATTAAGCGTTTCATACATAATTGTAGAAACCCACAGGCAAAGCGGTTGGAGCCGATTGCAGGTGCAGAAGAGCGCCGGAGCGCATTGTTGCATTGGGTCCGTGTCGTGCAGACCGGACGGTTTGAGTCAGAGCTTCGTATTTTGCGCGACGGACGCGCTAAGTTGAAGGGCGCGGTCGCTCGTTTGAACCCGTACATCGACTCGGATGGGCTTCTTCGGGTTGGAGGCAGGCTCCGGAAGGCGGATCTTCCATATGAGACTCGCCATCCTCTGTTGTTGCCCAAGGGCGGACCCTTGGTGCAGCTTTTGGTGTCTGATCGACACATTCGTAACGCCCATGCTGGGTGCAATGCTTTGTTGGCTATTTTGCAACGCGAGTTTTGGATTTTGTCTGCCCGAAGAGCAATCCGTAGTGTCCTGTTTCGATGTATTGCATGTTATAGGTTGAAGGCATCCACGATGCAACCACAGATGGGTGATTTGCCCGCTGATCGAATCCGACCTTCGAGACCGTTTGACGGCGTTGGAACCGATTTTGCCGGTCCCTTTTCGATCAAGGCTTCTCCCTTTCGTAATGCCCGTATTGTGAAGGGCTATTTGTGTGTATTTGTTTGTTTGGCCACCAAGGCTGTCCATTTGGAGGTGGTATCGGCTCTGACTACGGAGGCCTTCGTCGCCGCGTTGGATCGCTTTGTTTCGCGTCGAGGTCTACCTTCCCTTATTAGGTCGGATAATGGCACAAACTATAAAGGAACTGTAAATTATCTTAAGGATGTTTCTGTGTTTATTGATAAAAATTGTACTGACTTACTTGACTTAAGGTCCTAAGGCCCCCAGGTGGGGCAGAGGGCGTCCATAGTGCTTCTCCACTGGGATCTGTCTTGGGCGATGCGCTTCGCCTCCGACCAGGTGAGCCCGACCGCCTTTAACTCCGCTGCAACGGTACGCCGCCAGGTCTGCTTGGGTCGTCCAACTTTCCTCTTGCCTTGCGGTGTCCATTCGAGAGCTTGCCTGGGAATATGCGTGGGGTCCCTACGAAGCGTGTGGCCGATCCACGCCCATTTGCGGCGCTTGATCTGGTGGTCAATCGGCGCTTCCCTGCATATTTCCCAGAGCTCCCGGTTAGAGATGACTTCTGGCCAGAAAATGCCAAGGATTTGACGAAGGCATCGGTTGACGAACACCTGCAGAGGATGCGTGATGTCTTTGGTGACCTTCCACGTCTCGCAGCCATAGAGCAATACCGATATGACGTTCGACCGGAAAATCTTGAGTTTGACTCTACGAGTCAACTTTTTCGAACGCCATACAGGTCGAAGCTGAGCAAAAGCAGCCCGGGCTTTGGCAATCCTGGCAGTAGCATCCTTTTCAGCTCCACCAGATTGAGAGACGATGCTTCCCAGATACGGGAACTGCTCAACTTGTTTTATGGGCTCTGCTCCCAGCATAAGTGGCTGACTATTTTTTCCGGTGCGCATCTCCTGGGTCTTCTTGGCGTTGATCTTGAGACCCACTTTAGCTGCCTCTCGCTGTAGGTCGTCCAATTTGGCCTGCATATCGACGCGTTTATGGCTGAGCAAGCACAGGTCGTCAGCGTAGTCTAGGTCATCCAGCTGGTTGGATAACCCCCACTCTATTCCACGTCGTTTGCCGTCGTTCACTTTATGCAGGATGCCATCTAAGACAACGAGGAACAGCAGAGGAGACAGGAGGCAGCCCTGTCTGACACCGGCATGAACGGCTATATCCTCGGAGATTAGTCCATCATGAGCTACTTTGCACGAGTACTTGCAGTAAAAATTGTACTAGTTTAAGTCAAATTGCTGCCCAAAGGGGAATAACCTGGAAGTTTAGTCCCCCAAGTTGCCCCCATTGGGGAGGGATTTTTGAAGCGGCTGTGAAATCCGCAAAGACCCACCTCCGCCGCATTATCGGAGAAACGGCTCTAACTTTTGAAGAGCTGGCCACAGTGTTTTGTAAAGTTGAGGCGGTCCTCAACTCTCGTCCTCTCTGTCCGCTATCTCCAGATCCAAATGACTTGGAAGCTCTCACCCCTGGTCATTTTTTGGTGGGAGGGCCGTTGAATGCCCTGCCCGAATACCCGTGGAAGGATGAACGCGTATATCGGTTGTCGCGTTTTCAAATGTTGCAGCAAATGAGCCAGGACTTTTGGCGTCGCTGGTCGCTTGAATATTTGCATTTGCTGCAGCAAAGAGTGAAGTGGACAGACAGGACTGAGCCTCCCAGGGAGGGTGATTTAGTATTGTTAAAAGAGGCAAATTTGCCCTCATTGCTTTGGCGACGAGCTCGCATATTACGTTTGATTCTTGGCGGAGATGGCACTCCGCGTGTGGCTGAGGTGTTGGTCGACGGTTCGATTTTAAGGAGAGGTGTGACCTCTCTCGCCCGCCTTCCCGTAGAGTAAGCTAGCGGTCTGCTTCTCAGACCGGGACGGGGGGATGTTTGTAATATATTGGGTAAAACTAAACGCAGGCGTTTCCTGTTATCGCCGCCAGGCGTTTTGGGGTTCTCACATTTGCTCGCGTGAAAGATGGCTCGCGGACGGTCGCCATTGTCCTATGCGATATCGGTTTGATTTTTAATACGCGAGAGGTCCCGCGTTCTTTGATTGCTAATTATCTTGAGTTGTATTGGTGAATTTCCTGTTTGTTAAATAACTATTGAACTTTGTGTTTGTGTGCCCGTCATTGTGACTTTCTCCTGTGGGATGTGACGCGTGGCTGCTCGCTCACATCTATCTGTTGCCGAGCCGATTTCGGGAAGAAATCTATTTATGTGTTCTGGGGAATTGAGATCTCATGGGTTAGGTAGGGTGATTAGGAATTCCCCCTTCCCGAAGACACTCAAGTTTGGATCCGAAGAGAAAGAAGATTTAGCTTGGTAAGTGGTTTTCCATTGTAATTAATTTATAGGTTAGGTTATCATATAGGGCCCTGTAGCTCCCTTCATAAGCTACGGTGGTAGCAGACTGCGTTAAGTTAGTTAGGTTTTAGTCGGGCAAACGTGGTGCCGCGTGGAGATTTTTTCCCGGTACTTATTTTTACCGGTGGTTTTTTCCCGGTGAAGTTCCGGTACAGAATTCTTCCCGCCGCTTCGTTTGTCCGGATTCTCTCTGCCACATTTTCTGGCAGCAGACCGTAGTTGGATATGTGTCAAAGTAAAATAATTTTTCAAAGTCAAATTTTTTTATTGAAACTTGGCCTTCAAAGAAGGCTCTTTTTCACGTCGATAACTAATTATTTAATCATAATATATTATGTTTCAAAGCTACAAACTACTAGCATTTCGGAACGACCACTGCTGAGAAGAAATGCCGAAAGAAACTCATGAAACAGTTTTGGTCGCCTAGCATGCCAGAGGGGCTATTCATTAACTTTATACAAATACTAAATTGTGTACAGTCAAAAATAAAATAAAATATAAGAAAAAATATATATATAATAAAACATGTTATGTTTGTCATGAACATTTGTAATTAATTTAATGTTTCTTTGTGACTGTGAAGCCGTCCAATCTATGGCTCATCTTTTAACCTGCCCCAACTGCCCTTCCTTCTATACCTTGGAGGACCTGAATGAGGCCAACGATAGGGCGGTGGAAGTGGCCAAATACTGGTTAAAAAAAACATTTTTTTGGTATTTCGGCTCGAGATAATGATGATAATTAATTAAAATATATATAGTTCTAATGTTATAAAGATTAAATGAAAAGTTTTTGTTAATTTTACTTGGACAGCGTACGTACGTATTCAATGCTTACACTATAAGCCTTTTTAGCTATTTTGGTGCGCTATCACATGCATTTTTGTTATCGTAATAGCGTGAATAAAAGTCAACATTGTTTATTTTGGAAAATGTTGCGGTTTTGTTAAACTTCATTTATTTTTACTATTCAGCTAAGAGTGGCCTTCGAGTCTCACGACTGGCTTTGTCTGCCCCGTAAATACGTACCTAATAAAGACGTGATTCTATCACTGTATCATTTTTACCATTGCCCAACGGTCATCACGCCGGACTGCCACACCGGAGGTCCCGGCTTCGATCCCCGGTCAGGTCAAGATGGAAAATGATATTTTTCAGATTGGCCCGGGTCTTGGATGTTTATCTATATATGTATTTGTTATAAAAATATAGCATCGTTGAGTTAGTATCCCATAACACTAGTCTTGAACTTACTTTGGGGCTAACTCAACCTGTGTGATTTGTCCGTATATATTTATTTATTGCCCAACATTGGGATACGACATTATAGCCAATGGAGCCAAAATAAATATGAGAAAATTTTAGAACTTTTGTCCGTCTGTATATTTGTACCCGCATCTCCCTGAAACTACAGAACGAAATTAGATACCGTTTTCACAGTTTTATTGTTGAAGGTGTAACTTAAAATCTGGCTTAGGTTTCATTTTGATAAGCCGCTTAGAACCTGAGATATAACAGTGGTAAATTACGCGCGGACGACATCGCGGGCACAAGCTAGTCCCAAATATATCGGTAGCCGCCATTCTCCACATATATCACTGTGTACACGAGCTTATTTCCATGGCGGTGGGTCGCCTGTAATATCACTATTATGTTAAACAATATAATCAGAACTACTTTGCAACGGGCGATGGATTGCTGGATTATCTCTGGTTTTTTTAAATGGCAATACTGTTTGGAAGAAAAGAGTTACTTTGTAACCGTAATAAATATTAAAGAAAGGGGAATTTAATTAAAAACAAAATTAAATCACGCTGATGGGTCAAAAATTTTAATAACGTGTTTGAGCATTACAACGAAATCAATATTTATAAACGCAAATCGGTCTAAAACTTTTAGTAAGTTCATTTGTAAGTTTTTTTTAATAGATGGGAATCGTGATGATACTTTTAAATTATATTTCTTAGAAAAGTACTGAAATAGGTACCTATAAATATGATAACATATCAGCCAAAATAAAAAATTAAAATCGGTTAAAATTTTTAAATTCAAATTTTACTTTTTTTAGAACAGATCGCAGATAATGCCACCGGCCAATATTTCACTTTCAAAATCCGAACATCCAAAAACGGGTATTGATGCAAAAATTCCGCTCCCGATTAGTTACTGGCTGGCACGATGTAATTCCGCCGATATGGGTCAACATTGTCCAAACGCCGTGCGATGAACTATGAGCATTATCGATAGTGATGCAACCCAACTTTACTAATATTTGTAACTAAATTTTCGCAGAAAAAAAAAGTTACGAGACTAAACGAACTAAACTTACATTAAACGTTTTTATAGTTTCAATTGTCTAGTAGCAATAATCTTTATTAGTTTTCTTATTTAATTTTGTGATGTGATTTATGGTTAGGACTTTTGAAAATATGCATTATCAGAGTTTACATTACTTGTACCATTTTCATCTTAGTCCAATATATTCAAAGATTTTTTTTGCCACTGCCTTTTATTTGGGCGTAGTCTTTTATTGGAACCCTTGGCCTTATATTGTAGAAATGTATTCAATGTTTTACCTTTTTAAACAATTTCTCTGTGATCTTCTATTCTGTGACACTCACATGTCTCAAGCATTAATTTATAATCGGCAATGAAATTATTTTTGTACATCATGTCAAGTTTTGAAAATTATTCAAGAAACAACACCAATATTTTCTTAAAAATTAGTCTTTTAAATCAGTTTCATTTGCGTTTGAAGTAAGCAACTGTTCGTATTCGTAGTTCGAAAAATATTCGTAAAACTGATGTTTGTTGCATCACTAATTATCGCAGTTTCGTAACGGACGTAAATTACTGGCAGGCGAGATCGAATCTTTGAATTAGGAACGCGATAAAAACGAATAAACTTTTTGGCGGGAAACCACAGGTTATATTTGGAACTGTCAATCTCGAATCGAGAATAAGAATTGTTTAATATCACGTGGTAAAATGTTGAAAATTTGTTTTATGAGATGAAATAAATATCAAGCGTCTATAACTATATGTAATACTTTATACAATTGAATGTATCTAATTGGGTTTATAAGGATTTTTTACTTCCTACTTATATTATAAATGTACTACTTATAGTATGAATGTTTGTTTGTTACAATATTTGGACTCTATGGGATTTTTTTTATCCCAAAATTCGAGCCACATGGCGCTAGTTTTTCATATGAAGAAAGAAATTTCTGTAGAAATAAGTAGTACCTTTGTACTAAGTTTAATATATTTTATGTTTACTTTCTATGTATTTGTTGAGTAAAAAACAATAAATACAAGATCCAAACATAAATAATTCGAAATAATAAAATCATCTGAATAAACTATATTCAAAGACTGTGAATATATAAAACTATATTAAATGAAAGATAAAGTATGCAATCCATTAGCAATTATGAAGGGTTTAAAAAGTTCGCAATCTCGCGGTTCGTGTTACGTCGGCAAACCCATTCATTGATAGAAGTCAAAAGACCACTTTGACTATTTGATGGATATTTCAACTAATATTTGACGATTTATACGCCTAACAGCTGTAAATGTAATAATAGCATTAAATTAGATCACATCTGACTTAAAAGATCATAGATTAGTAGATCATAAGAAATAATTTAATACGTCTGAAAAGACAACACAATTAAAACGATAATTCCTGTGTCTGAATCATGTTACAGCGTGTTTGAAAGAAAATACATCTCCCGGCTGATGCCGGGACTCACGTGTGTCAGAATAAAGGCAAGAATCCACTCGCTGGCAGTTTAGTTAGACACATAATTTAATGCACGCTTTTTATTTTGTCATTAACCTTCGAGGTGCTCCGGTTTCGAATCAGCAACGTTATTTTTGAAACACGGTTACGCGCGGTGATTAGCTTTTAAACGTTTAACACGTTCGGAAATCATTATACGCACTGGCTTTGTCACTCAAACTCCCAACACTGGCCGAAAAGCGGCGTTATTAAAAAAAAGTTTGAAGAGAAAACTAAAAAACAAAAAGTAATATTGCGTTCGGATTTCAAAACTTGTGGATTCGCGGTGGAGCGGGCGCGAGCGGCGCGTCCCAACGATCGCGTCGACTGGCGGCCTGACTGAAAAAGTTCCTTACGTTAAATACATACGAGTTGATGTGCATTCTATTTTCAGTTGCGTACGGCAAGCGCGTGCACTCACCGCACGCGTCCACTGCCTTCATAACATAATAATATTTAAAGTTATTAGGTCAACCGATGAAATGCTAGCGGCTTATAGACTAACGATTGAAGTCTGCTAAGGAATCGTCGAATTTTACAAGACTTGTCGACTCTATGACTTTTTTCAGAGAATAGCAATGTGTGTATTTTCTTTTTAATTTAGCTAATAGGTCCCACTGCTAGGCAAAAGCCCAAAAGCTTGTACAATACATATCACACCTATTTTATGAAGAATTTTATTTTGATGCTTCTGATTATCCCTGAACTATTGACACATATATTTTGGTCAACGCTGAGCATAGAGCAACACTGACTGCGCGCGATAGTCCATTGCTCTATGACGCTGAGGGTCGTAGAAATAAGATTAGATAATATAATCTATAGATTGACACTTCCTTTTACAAGCTATGCTCTTAACTCAGGCAAAAACTTTCTGAAAAGAAGCGCACGCTTACCCGGCTTGCTGTTACACACTTTCGTCCCCTTTCACTAAATCATCATCCACAGCCTTTCGTGACCCACTGCTGGGTATAGGCCTCCTTCTGTCTACGCCAACCTTCTCGGTCCTGGGCCATCACTAAATCACTCCCAAAAATTTAGACCGAGACATAGTGTAGTTTAATAGTAAATCCATCATTGCATCTTAAATATAATAGAAGTTACACCTCGTTGGTGTAACAATATTAACAACTCGACGAAAACATGAGTACAACACTGGAAGGTATCCAATAATAATAGAGACGCGGTTTTACGATTACCCGATAATATTTTCATAGACAACATATCTCATTTCTGTGAAAACTATAAAATAACCATAAATTATGCGGTCGATGATAAATTGAAAGTTAAAATGGGGTATGTGAGATTTATTCAAGTAATAGCACATTGGGTTCTTTTTACCCGAAATTCCGACGCAATTAAGGTTCAGCAGTTCGGGGCAATTTCGGATAAAAATTACCCTATGTGCTATCCCAGGTTATATTCTACACAGGAAATTTTATCGAAATGGGTCCAGTAGTCCACGCGTGTTACAAAAGTCACATTAGTATAGTGAAGTTGTTCAGTCATATTTATTTTGCATTTTAATATTAGAATTTCTATTAAAAACAATCTACATTCGGGAAATTTGTTTACGAAAGAGCGAACGGAGACAGTTTTACCTATTCGGTATTGTATAAAGAAAGTACTCTGAAATTATCTGAGACACGGCGAACAGACGGACAAACAGATACAAGATTGGAAGGGCTCCAAGAGAAATAGAGATGGGCATTTACGACTGCGGAGTCCTGCCACAGAATGAAAGAGAGTCCAAGCCTCTTTATATACCAGTGACGTCATAGATATAAAAACAGTTTCATCATTATCATAGAGTTTAAGAGCGAGGCTCTTGTCGGTGGAGTTCCTTCAATCTCTCTCTTTCCATTGCTAACTCTTTCACTTCTCTATACGACACGGCGCTATCTCTTTTAAATAACAGTTTTTACTTTCTTTTTTAATTACATCAATATTTACTTCTTCGGAGAGATTTCGAAGATATGGAACCAAAATTAAAAACTAACTGGATTGTAGAGATTTTGATAAGAACTGGAAAGAAAAGGTGAAGGACAAAAAGACAGAGACGAGTGGAATTAAATGGGCCCTCCTATTTAATTCCACTTGTCTCTGTCTTTTGCCCATCAGTGAGAATTAGATGGCTAATAAAAATATACAACTCAACACTTTGCGGGGCGGAATAAGGCTATAGCAGTAAGAACAATTAAACTTGTTTTGTGTCTCGTTTACCGCCCTGTAACTTGTTAGCACTTCACTTGTTTAATTAGATGTAGTACAGGTGCAGTGTTGAATGTGTTAAATGAGTATGTTTGCTTCATTGTGTTTTACGTCATGAAACATATCTTCACGGTTCGTCATTTTGATTTCTTACAGCATAATTTCTATTTTACCATTCTACATTCAGTTTAGTGGTGAAAATAAAATACGGTACGGGTAAATATGATTTTATCTGATTCAAGATTTTAAACTAGAAAAGTAGTTTTAATAAAATCAAAACAGAATTTCTGTAAATTTTTTTTGATAGCAAGATTAAACAAGACTTGGACTCCGTTCCGATATTACTCTGTAGACGCGCGCTGCAAGATTTTATTTTCTTAGATAACATATTTCATTACAGTAAAAACTATAAAAGAACAATAAATTATTGTGTTCGACATGATAGAGATTTATCTGCTTTTTTTCGAATAATTCGTGGCTTATGGCGGCTTAATGTAATAAACAAATCTTTATTTTATCTTATGATTTACAAAAACCGCGCTTCCTTAATATATTCTCCTATTTTTACACGACTGACCAAAAAAGGAGTGTTATGTTTTCATAGACGTATGTGTGTATATGTAACTATGTATGTATGTAAATTTCTTTATTCCACCATAAGTCCTGAACGGCTGAACAGATTTTGATCTTGAGAGGTTTTTTAGATTTCTTGCATTCCTCTGAGTGACATAGGCTATGTGAGTTGTCAGTCGTGTTTTTTTTTTTAATTATATCAATGATTTATCTCTTCATATCGACCATTTTTAATGTCCACTTCCATGACCCACCATGCGGCCCTAATATGGTCAAAATCAATTGTCTTTTTATTTAAATTGGCTTAAAAATAGCACTTTGAAATAGTCATATACTAATAAAATAGATTAGTTAGTTGACGTCATAAAATTACTTAAAGCTAAGGTTACTACCGCCTCCAATGCGCAAATGGAGAAGAGGCGGCGCAACAAACTCCACTGCTGCATTTTCTCCAAAGACGTCACTTTACAACATATGTGTCTAATAATTAAGAATTGGTGGGTTGTAACGACTGCGAATACAACTGAAACCAACGGCTTCACGTGACTTCCGAAGCATGAAGCACGGAGATGATTTGTGTATTTAGAACAAAACTATCATTACTGTAATATATTCTAAATGTATAGCACATGGTCGGGACACATTAAAGTCAAAGTCAAAATTTTTTATTGAAACTTGGCCTTCAAAGAAGGCTCTTTTTCACGTGGATAACTAATTATTTAATCATAATATATTATGTCTCAAAGCTACAAACTACTAGCATTTCGGAACGACCACTGCTGAGAAGAAATGCCGAAAGAAAGCAGTCTTGGTCGCCTAGCATGCCAGAAGGGCTATTCATTAACTTTATACATACACTAGCTGTCGCCCGCGGCTTCGCCCGCGTGAGTTTCGCATAGATGAAAAATCTCTGTTGGAGCTTTTCATCAGATGTTCCAGATCTTCAATTTTTATACGTCAGCAGAAAATGCTCATCAGGTTGAACGATTTTTGCTAAGGCGCCATTTCCATATATGTTATAGTGTAGTTGGTCTCTTGGAGCTTTTCATCAGATGTTCCAGATCTTCAATTTTTATACGTCGGCAGAAAATGCTCATCAGGTTGAACGATTTTTGTTAAAACACCATTTCCATATTACTTATAGTTTAGCTGTTCCGTTATGGTTCTTCATCAGGTGTTCTAGTTTTCAAAATGAATTATAGCCTATATGTTGCCCAGGCTTAATAGCTATACAACAAAAAAAGTTTCATTCAAATCCGTCCAGTAGTTTTTGTGTGAAACGCGTACATACATACAGACAGACAGACAGACAAGAAATTCCAAAAAAATTTTTTTGCTTTCTATTGTTCTTTTTAGGTCTCCCTCTATCCATTTCAGTCAAAAATATTAAATGTACAGACAAAATATTTTTACTGTTTTATTATATGTATAGACTAGATTGTGTACAGTCAAAAATAAAATAAAATATAAGAAAAAAATGTATTACTCGGATGGAGTCGAGCCGATGGACCAGACGAGTCCTTGAATGGAGACCCAGAGCGGACACCCGTAGGAGAGGCCGACCACCACAACGATGGGTTGATGACATCCGAAGACACGGAGGCCACGATTGGATGAGACGGGCAAAAGGCCGCCACGAATGGAAGGAGAGAAGCCTACATCCAAAAATGGATTCAGCAGAGGCCCCCATGATTTATTTATTTTATTTTATTTTAATCGGAAAACTTACAGTACAATATAACTTAATTACTAAAAATTTTAAACAACATAAAACACAGTTATTAAGTGTTCGCATATTACTATTAAATGCATGCTTGTTCAAAAATTAAAGTCAATACTAATTAAAATATGTTACATACTTAAAGGCATCTAATCAAATGATACTAGTTTGAACTATTAAGTCCGTGAACCTGGTATGATGATTCTAAATGTATAATCCAAACCAAATCTTATACTTAAGATAAGGTGAATTTTCCATTAAAAATAGCTGGGGTCCTATTGGGCAGCAATGTATGGGGACGAATACAATTTTGGGTAATGCAATGCCACATGGTTTAGGATGTTATATGGGTCAAACTGAGTTCATAAAGCTCGTTAGCCATTCGCGACCCCGCGTCAGGGGGCGGAGCAGAGGGTCAAAGTTTTAAACACCCTGCGCTCGAAAAAAATCTAGGGGCCACATTTGAGATACAAAGTCGAGTTTGGTGTCGTTTTCGGATAAATCGATGATGGCCTATTTATTGGGCATAATATTTTTGTAGGTATTCATAGAAAAAAATGACGTAACGCCTAAACTTATGTATAACCAGTGTTACAAAATTACAAACAAGCCCGTATTTTTTAAGATTTTTATATAGAAGATGAATTTAAAAAAAAATAGCATCAAAATGCCCAACTAATGTAGATTATAAAATCATAAATATCATTAAACTTTTTCACTAAATTGAATGTAAAAAAAATTGAACGTACGCGCGGTCTATGCTGTTCCGCGCCGAACGAGATACGAGCGCGGGCTCTATTGTCGAGTCAGTGGAGTTTTTTCATCATAAAATTCTCAGAAACAACTTCGATTTCGGTGATTCCATATTATAACTAGCTTTTGCCTTCAGTTTTGCCTCCATGAATTTAGTTTTTTACTCATTTTACCACCTTAGGGGTGGATTTTCAGAAATTATTTTTGAGCTTTCATTTTGACGAATTTTAGTAAAGTAAAATAATGATAGAATATGGTTACACCTTAATTCCGACAGGAACTGACTGGACTGGTGGTGCCCCGTTTTACAAATGCGGAAGTAAGTCACAAAGTTCAGTTGGATGTTTGCTACTCCCTCACCTGAAATCTACGACGAAAGTCTGTTTGTCTGTTCGCTTTCAGGCTAAACCGCTGGACTTTTTTTTATTAAATTTAGTATGTATATAGTTAAAGACCCAAGCTCAAATATAGGCTAATCTTTTTTCAATAATCTACCCCCAAGCGAGTGCAATGGGGGGTGAATTTTTTAATCAAAAAACACTTTTACGGCTAAACCGCTAGACCGATTTTGACCAAATTTGGTACGGATATAGTTGAAGACACGAGATCAAACATTAGGTACTTTTTTTTCAAAGAGTAGTATCAAAAACACATCAGGTACGCTTTTACTACTAAACCGCTGAACCAATTTTGATGAAATTTAGTAGAGATATAGTTTAGGACTTAGGGCAAAAATAACTATTTTTTTTTTTTCAAAATTCAACCCCTGATGGTCAGCAGTGGGGAAAGAAAGTTCATGTCAAACACATATCTGTTACCCTTTCATGACTAAATCGCTAAACCAATTTTGATAAAATTTAGTACAGATATAGTTGAAGATCCAAAGTCAAACATAGGTTACTTTTTTTTTTCAAAAATCGAACCCCCATGGACCGAAGTGGGGAAAGAAATTAGTGTCGAAAACACATCCTGTTACGCTTTCACGGTTAAACCACTGAACCAATTTTGATTAAATTTGGTGTGGATATAATTGAAAATACGAGGTCAAATATTTCACTTTTTCCAAAAATCAACTCCCAATTGAATGCAATAACGAAGCAAGTTCTGTTAAGCATTCACGAATATACCCCTTGGTTGATTTTGATTAAATTTGATATAGGTAGAAATAGTTATAGGACTCGAGGTCAATCAAATTAAAATCAACCCGCAAAAGGCCGCAATGGGGGGTAAAAGTCTGTATAAAAAACATAATGATACTTTGTGCTGCGGACAAGTAATCATTTATCTCAACATGGTCATTCTTGCAAATTTTATTCATTGTTTTGTGCTTTTTACACGACTGACCAAAAAAGGAGTGTTATGTTTTCAGGGTTCATGTATGTATGTATGTAAGTTTCTTTATTCTATCATAAGTCCTGAACGGCTTAACAGATTTTGATGTGAGAGGTATTGTTAGATTCCTTGCATTCCTCCGAGTGACATAGGTTATATAAGATGTCAGTCGTGTTTTTTATTTTTAAATAATTAGCTTGTTACATCATTAATATACCCGTAATCTATGTACAGTACATTTGTAAAATTGGACGGTGGCTAAGTGAATAACTGGTATATCAGCTAAGAGATGAAACTGCAACCACTGAATGTAGACATTTCAAATATTGTAGACAGATTATTTATACGTACCGGTAAATGAAAATAATTTTAGAAATTCTACCTCTAAGGTGGTAAAAAATGAGTAAAAAACGAAATTCATGCAGGCAAAGCCGAAGGCAAAAGCTAGTTATAATATGGAATCACCGAAATCGAAGTTGTTTCTGAGAATTTTATGAAGAAATAACTCCACTGACTCGACAATAGAGCCCGCGCTCGTATCTCGTTCGGCGCGGAACAGCATAGACCGCGCGTACGTAAAATTTTTTTTTACATTCATTTTAGTAAAAAAGTTTAATGATATTTATGTTTTTATAATCTACATTAGTTGGGCTTTTTGGTGCTATTTTTTTTTAATTCATCTTCTATATAAAAATCTTAAAAAATACGGGCTTGTTTGTAATTTTGTAATACTGGTTCTACATAAGTTAAGGCGTTACGTCATTTTTTCTATGAATACCTACAAAAATATTATGCCCAATGAATGGGCCATCATCGATTTATCCGAAAATGACACCAAACTCGACTTTGTATCTCAAATGTAGCCACTAGATTTTTTTTTCGAGCGCAGGGTGTTTGGAACTTTGACCCTCTCCCCCGCCCCCCTGACGCGGGGTCGCGAGTGGCTAACGAGCTCGATTAACTCAGTTCGGGTCATATAACATCGCAAGCTATGTGGTATCTCATTACTTAAAATTGTAGCACTTTTCCCAATAGGACCCCAGCTAAAATAAGCAATAACTGTTTAGTATTCTGAATAGGTATTCAGAAAAGAAGTAAGAGGTTGAAGTTAGGTTGTTTGGTCTAATGGTTGACTGGTAGAGAATACCATATGGCGTTAAGTCCATCATTTGTACATAATTTTTCTAAATTTTGTGGAATAAAGTTATAATAATAGTACTGTTTTGAGCAATCCGTTAAAATAATTCAACTAACATTCTCAGAGAGTGCTGTCATAACCTGTCACGCTAATGCCAGCGACTGACAAATGTGACAGCTTAAAAATTTTAAAAGTAAAAACGATTCTGCGGCAGCTTGACAAGAAATTAGAGATATTGTGTTACAAGAAATGTGAGCTTGAAATAATTTAAAGTTACCTTCAATTTGCCATTTGCTAAGTTTTACCGATTTTACGCTTCCGGGATTTAAATTTGAAGAACACATGTAAGAACAGACGGACAACAAAGTGATCTTATAAGGGTTCCGTTCTTGCCTTTTGAAGTACGGATCCCTAAAAAAATGTACCTACACGAACTCAGGAAATATTCATAATCAATATTTACTGGATTCCACCCGATGGTTATAGGTTACCAAATACAAACTATTGACTCTTGAATCAAGGCGCAGGTATCTTGATGCTGTGTTGTTGTATAATATAGTACATGGTAAAATTGACTCCATCAACTTAGTCAATAAATTAAGTTATATTGTTCCAAGATCAGCATTGTGGCGTCGAGTCCGATCTCGACCGCTTTTTGCGTTAACACCTTGTCGCACCAACTCTGGTCACCGTTCACCCATTCGTCGTATGGTTGAGTTTCATAACAAATACTTCGATGCTGCTTTAGACTTATTTGCTATTTCTCCTTTTCAATATAAAAATAAACTCAAATCTTTGTTGTCTAGGCTAGATTTAGAATCGATTTAAATTACTAACTTCATCTTCTTGTATTCTTTATACTATATGTATATTTTATAATTGTAATGCTTTCTCACATAGGTATACATGTTTTGAACCATTAGTTATCTCTGATTTCCCATATTTCATTTATGAAACTTGTATTTTTTAATTTACTTCCTTCATAGCATCTAGTGGCAATCTTTTCTTTTAAAACTTGTTCTTTCAAACTGTGGATAACGTAGTTGGTTACATAATTACCAATTGTTGCATGTAATACATATTGTTAAGATTTTATTATGTAATTGTTAGTTGTTCCTCAATAAATAAAAATAAAATAAAATAAGAGAGGGAGACCAGGAACGCGATGGTCTGATGATTTAAAGTGATTCGATAAGAACTGGAAGGTAAAGACGAAGGACAGAGATGAGTGGAGGGAATTAGGGGAGCCTTTTACCCAGCAGTGGGACATAAATATCTAGAAACAAGCTAATTATTTTAAAATAAAAAACACGACTGACAACTTACATAGCCTATATGTCACTCGGAGGAATGTAAAGAATCTTTTTTTTTTTTTTTTTTTTATTTCGCAGGGGAAATGCATTTAGGCACTGAGTAGGGGACTCCTGGGCCGCTAGTCGGCCCAGACTACCCACTAAAACCCCCTGCGGCGTTTCCGCGCCTGCCGTTGCTGGGGGCGTCATGGGATCGCGAACATTCTACCACTCCTTTTTTGGTCAGTCGTGTAAAAGATATATTTTATCTAATAGTCTCGAAAATACCCTTTGGCCATCTTCGAAACCATAATGCAATATAATTGGGCCAAATAAATGACAGTCATATTATTATTCACAACGCATAATGCATTTCAGGAATAAAGTTCATAGCATTGCATGAAACGCGATTCGAGCACGCTTATTTAAATTCATGACATAAATGAAATCATTACAATTGAAACGCGTCAAAAATTGTACTGTATATTGGGAAATGTGAATAAATATGGATTGGAAGAGAATTTATTTATTTTTATACTAGCTATTGCCCGCGGCTTGGCCCGCGTGAATTTCCCACAGAACTAGGTGCATTTTTTCGGAATGACAGGTACTCCATGTCCTTCTCAGTACTTCTAACTATGGGTGTGCGAAATTTCAGGAAGTTCAGTAGATAAAGCGTGAGAAGTAACAAACAAAAAAACTCATTTTCGCATTAATAATATTAGTTAGGATTAGGATACTCATTCAAGAAGAACCAACAGCAACATGGAAGAGAATAGTAGAGGGCTTAATTTTTCCCAACATATGTTATAGCTTTTTTACTATTCTTTTCTTCATTTCTTTTTTAAGTTAAATAAATATCGCCATCCTATTAAAACTTGGATCTTTTGAGAATGAATAAATATGTTAATCTTTCAAAAAGTACTCGCTCGACATAATTTGGTACACAGGTAGAATACAACCTCAAAATTTCAGCTGGAAAGGTACCACTACTGGACAAATAAAATACCCTATCTTTATTGTCAAACATAGGTAAAGCAAAATACAGGTCTTACGTCTATGTATTGTATCTTGTCTATACATATAATAAAACAGTAAAAATATTTTGTCTGTACTGTACATTTAGTATTTTTGACTAAAATGGATAGAGGGACACTTAAAAAGAACAATAGAAAGCAAACAATTTTTTTTGGAATTTCTTGTCTGTCTGTATGTATGTACGCGTTTCACGCAAAAACTACTGGACGGATTTGAATGAAACTTTTTTTGTTGTATGGCTATTAAGCCTGGGCAACATATAGGCTATAATTGATTTTTAAAACTGGAACACCTGATGAAGAACCATAACAGAACAGCTAAACTATAAGAAATATGGAAATGGTGCCTTAACAAAAGTCGTTCAACCTGATGAGCATTTTCTGTAGACGTATAAAAATCAAAGATCCGAAACATCTGAAACTGTTTGGAACACAAAAAGACTTTTCATCTAAGCGAAACTCACGCAGGCGAAGCCGCGGGCAACAGCTAGTCTTATTATAACTATTAGTTTTTTACGTTATTGTATTTGCTTCCTAGTTCTGCGCCATACCTGCTGATCTATGATCTATAAGTCCTACCTGTCGGTTGCCTGGAAGAAATTGCTGTAGCGATAAGGCCGCCATTGTACATATTAGCCTTTGAGACACATTGTACTCCTGCTTATATTCTTGGTGCAATAAAGAGTTACTTACTTACTTACTTACTTGTCTATGTTTTGCTGCCTTGACTTGGACGCATCTAGTCCTAATCCTAACTAATATTATAAATGCGAAAGTGAGTTTGTTTATTTATTTGTTTGTTTGTTACGCTTTATCTACTGATCCAATCTTCCTGAAATTTAGCATACTTATAGTTAGAAGTGCCGAGAAGGACAGAGGGGACCTTTCATCCCGGGAAAAAGCGCTGTTCACGTGGGCGAAGCCGCGGTCAAAAAGCTAGTTTGTATATAAAATCAAAACCACTGCATACGAAATTAAAACAAACATAACTCTGCGGTCGTCTTGATGTTTAGTTTGAAGTGTGAACACTTTGAATGATGCAACTAGAATGTTGCAACAGCAACATGTCGCAATAGAATAAAATGTCTAGAGTATACTAAACCGGTTTTATTCCACAGACTTGATTCTTTAAAAGAAATAAATATAGGTACTTTTCTTTTACCTATTTAAATAAAAAAAACCATCAATAGATCAAAGTTCATAAAAGATTAGCTTAAGCCTAAGACTTCGTCCGCGTGTTAATTTACTACGGTTAATATCTCAGGTTCTAATCGGCGTATCAAGATGAAACTAATGCCAGATTTTAAGTTAGACCTTCTCAATACAATAGTGAAAACCGTATCAAAATTGGTCCAGTAGTTTTTGCGTGATCCGCGTACAAACATATAAACAAAAATATAGACAAACAAAAATTAAAAAAAAATGTTTTTGGCTTCTATTTGCATTAAAAATACCCCTCGTTGTTATTTTTCTTAAATATCTCCTATGTACAGACACAGACCATTTACAGTTGTATTATATGGGTGCCCTTTGTTTCGCTTAAAATTTTTGTCTCTAATTTCGCTTCGCCGAACCTTATTGGCCTAAACATGTTATGCACAATTATTGTCTCGCCTAATTGATGTTTTTGCACAATAATAATTTAGCCTAATAATTATTAGATGCAATTTTTGAGTCTCTATTATTAGATGTTCTAAAATCGTTTGGCTTTTAATTTTTTACACGTAACGATATCCTCGTATAAATTTGTTTGAGACAATTATTACTTACTGTAATAATCACTTCTTATAATTATAACTAATTGAATATTAGTAAATTTCATTATTACTAAGTATTATCTATTTCTCACCGGCATGGGTACTGTGACATGTCTATCACAACAGTGCCGGAGATAAGAACAGTCCAGTCTGTCGTCAATCATTTTCAGAATGATGTTAGTAATGCACTACTAATAATAATTTCTAAAAATCTTGATAAGTCACAGATCCGACTTAGAGCACCCCGACTCCACGTGGCTCAAGTTTGCCCTATACTAGAGTGTTATTCCTTCGCGCGGAACCAGAAGCTCGCGAAGGAGGTCCTGAGAGAAATGAGGGCACGAGGCCGAACCGCAGCGAGGGGGGGAGGTGGCGAGCGAAGCGAGCCGGCGACCTCTCGAGCGTAGCGAGGTCGAGTGCACGAATGAATCGAAGGGCCGACGGAGCGAGTCTTCTGGTGGAGCCACCCAGAAATACTTGCATGCTGCATGCTTGCTTGCTGCATGCCTGCTTGCATGCTGCATGCTTGCTTGCATGCTGCATGCTGCATGCTTGCTTGCATGCTGCATGCTTGCTTGCATGCGGCATGCTTGCTTGCATGCTGCAGGCTTTCTTGCATGCTGTATGCTTGCTTGCATGCTGCACGCTTTAGTTCACATGCCTAATGTAACTTTCTTTTACTTCTCGACATTTATCAAACACAAATCCATCAATGTTTAATTTTAGTCCCCACCCCCCTATATATAGGTGTTACAATTTTGTGCTTAATTGCTTTGTACGAAATATTAATTAGTATTTGTGAATATTAGAAATAATCAATTATTAGGCCTAATGACTTATTTGAAAAGTAAATATACGGCGATAAAAACTTAGGCGAATCAAAAATAGGCTAAACTAAATTAGAATTCATAATAATGTACGAAACAATGTTGTACTAAAAGTTTGTGCACCAAACTACATTAGGAGTACAAAAAATTAGGGGAAACAATAGAGACCCGTATTATATTTTTTGATAGATGATTGATATTGATGATAAGCGATGTTACGCACGTCATAGAAAAAAATCGACAATTTAACACTATCACGTTAGCGTCAAAATGTCATGTTTCATACGCGAGTGTTTACAAATACATAAGAAACACGAGCTTCTCTTTTCGGCTGTCGGTCAAGACACAAATTGGCGTGTCCCGGTGAAATAGAGCGAGGCGTATCACCGCACTATTGTTGACACAGAGTTAGTATAGTATAGAGAGCGCTTGTCATTCATAACCTGTTGTCCTAGGACCGATCCCAGCAAACATTTTTGGTCGAAATTATCATAAAATCATCTTTTTGAATTGCTGCAAAGCACACTAGCTGTGTCTGTTTGTATAAGTTTTAGTTTTAGTCTATACAATGTAACTTCTTATAAGCATGTGTGTGCTAAGCTTATTCAAATAAACATATTTCATTTCATTCATTTCATAAAATTACCTATTTGTACCAAGAATAGGTAATTTTTCCTGCGGAAGAGTGATGGGGCATTTCGTCCCTTTGTCGTACAACAGAGTGAGATGGGAGACAGAGAGTAGGACAATTCAGGATAGTGCAAAGAGGGATACCTTAATCTCCCCACAAGACCGAAGAATGTAAGTAAATCATGGTCTTATTTCGCCTACGCCTTCCTGGCGGCTACTTTGGGTAGGCAAGGTCTATACCTTACAGCCTTACCTCGTGAAAGTAATATGTACATTCAATAAAGTACTTACATGGGTGTAGGTACCAAGAAAGAAAGATACGAATTGTTATTGGATGTATAAAATCAATGGGTACGAGCCCCACATTCCCAACTCGTGGCAATGCGAATCGGCATTTTCACCTATTACTCATTTTCATTTCAAGTCATTGTATGTCCCACGGTCCCACCATAGGGCAAAGGCTTTACTCCATTTGCCGTTCTGTATCAAACATTTTGCGAAATGGACATTCTGCGCCTAAACGATTTGAAAAGTACAGTGGACCACATAGAAAAGCGTACCACCTGAAATACGATCCACTATAAAAAGTGGTATACTTTTCTATGTGGCTCACCACGGTACATTTTAACATCAGGCATTTGTATTTATTTATGTTATTCTTTCTTTCTTATCGAGTGTGTTACTACTAACACTGGTATCAGATTTAATTGAAGTCGCTTACAGGCATCTGACATGACTTTAACGACTACCGCCATATGTTATTATTTTACATAGATATGTCTCACACATTTTTCTGATATTTGATCCAAAGAGAGAATTAGTAAGATGACAGAAAGAAAACTAAAAAACAATATTTCTTAGATTTCTTACTAACTCTATGGTAGTTACATTTTGCATAACATTTCCTTCCGAGAGTATATGTACTTGTGACGAAACGGGTTCATACACCGGCTTGATTCCTGGAGATTTGTTTGTATGTTTATACGCGATAATCTCTGGAACCACCAATGTTTGTTTTTCAAAATTGTGAAAAACAAAACCACATTTATGGCGCTATTATCTTGTTCATGTACTTTGAGTAACCAGTGGTATCGTATCGTTACGTAGATTCACACACACCGTTTTATGTAAGAGAGATTTGTCTTTACCATTCTCTTTCAAGTTTTCCTGAAGTTCTCATAACAGCGGAGTCCCGAGGCGGGTATCAGATCTCTCTTTAGTCGTATTTCCTCATGACTGAGGGTCGTGGTCAATCAATCAATCAATCAATCAATAATCTTTATTGTGGAAACACAGGTACAAAGGTCTAAGGTTAAGCAAAGTTTCACTGTGTCCTGTCCTTAGCAGAACGTACAATATTTGAATAATATTAATATTAAATTTTAAATAATAATGTAAAATCGTTAAATAATAAAATCATTAAAAATAGAAAATAATTAAAACTAAAACGAAAACAAATACTTATGTCAGAAAAGTATGTCAATTTGAAATTATTATTAATTGGTAACATTATGTCAAATTATTATCGTTTAAAAAGTCCTTTACTGTATAATAACATTTAGAAATTAGTAATTGTTTTAGCTTGTTTTTAAATGTCCTTATATCTAGTGTTTTATAACTATCTGGCAATTTATTAAAAACAATTGGAGCCATACCCATGACATTTTTTTTCATTAGTGCTGTATTATGACCACCGGTAACAAGTTTATGTTGATATTGCGGCCTTACAGGGTGTGGCCTTCGGATTTCCACTACTTTTGTAAACAGATAGGGATTCGATTTTACAAAAATGGAAATGGTCAAATGGAATGAAACACACACAACGACTCTCTTGGCAATTTTTAATGGAGTGGTTTGCCATTGCCTTCTCCATTTCACACAATAGGTGATAATCATCAACCAGAGTGCAGGTTTCCTCACGATGTTTTCCTTCACCGGAAGCAAGTGGTGGTTGGTTCACCGGAAGCAACTAAGATTAGTACATATGACTCATGAGTCAGATTGGTATACAAACTCATGTAATGCGGGCAGGATTCGAACCTGGGACTTTGCAACTACAGGCGGGCGACCTACCACTCGGCCCGCTTTAGTATCAGATATTCATAACAAAAATAACATATTTCCAATAGAATCAATAAAGCATCAGTAAAGTTGGCAGTGCATCCCGCGGTTTGATGAAGCGGCTAAGCCTCGCTGGCAACTTCTATGCCTGTATAGACAGAAACTCGACTTTTTTGCGATATTGCGCCAATATGACACTACTGCTGTTCATATCAATATTTATACTTTTTTAGACGGGGCAAGTTTTTTTATAAAATAATAATAATATCGTTTATCTCTCTCTTACAAGGGCGTACATTCACTTAATACAGTCTTTTTCACCCTTGGTTAGAGACTAGCTCCTGAAATAGGTTCCTATTTCACTGATGTTATAAAATAAATCAATCCTACTGATGTTATAAAAGCGAAAGTTTGGATGTGAGTTTGTTACATTGTAAGTTTGTGAGGAGGTTTATTACTTAATCACGCAAAATCTACTGGACGGATTTCAAAGCTTATGTGCTATTCCAAACATAAAATATTGCTAAACTAGTATGTATGATTGAGTAACCAATATACTCGCTCACATACATCAAAATTTTCGCATTTCAAATTAATTTTTATAAAAAATTAAATTTTCTTTATTTGCATTTATAATACGCGTGCAATTTATAGTATCTCCGATATTACAATCTCATATAATTTTTTTTTTCAATTTTCACATTTAAATCGGTTGCAATGAAAAATATTTTTTTCCGGTATGAGAAGTTCATAAAAGATATTATTATAAGCATAAGAACATCAAATCATACTAAAACAAAAGGAATCGTTAGTATGACAAACGATCTATGAATCGGCATTACATAACTGTTCATCAACAAATAACCCTTTGGTCATAACTGGGAAACCGCATTATATCGGGAGCTAATAGGAATCAAATGTAGACGGATCGCCAGGACAAGTTGTGTGCTAAGCAATCACTTAGCGGCGTTTGGGAAGGTTAGGCTGCGGTCTTGTTGATGGCGATTGTTCTCTTACTTCATACAAATTTCAGGTTTCAGAATTGATCGAGAGGAGCTGTGGTGATCGAGTGAATAAGCCGGTGGTCGAAAGATCCTATACTCGAATCTTATGAGTGCCTTATGAGTTTGTATACCAATCTGCCTGATGTATGGTAGTTTTCATAGATCAGTCCTTCTTGTTTGCAACCTGCACCCTAGCAGAATGTTAATTTACGACAATTGCCGCTAGGAATACAGAAATCCGCAGGCGTACGAAACTTCCAGACATAGCCAAAGTCGTGGCACAGAGAAAGTGGAGATTCACGGGTCACATTAGCAGGAGAGAGGATGGAAGATGGAGCCGGAAGATTTTTAAATGGAGACCGAGACAGGGCCGTAGAAGTGAGGGGAAGCCACCGACGAGATGGGCCGATGACATAACCCGTATATTGGGAAAGAGCTGGATGAGAAATGCTCAAGACCGTAAAGAATGGCGTGTGCATGAGGATACCTACACTCAGCAGTGGGTGGACAACGGTTGAAGAAGAAGCAGCTAGATAGCGGTAGTTTTCAAGCCATTTCAGACGCCTTTAGATTACTTGATACATAAATAATTGACTGAAAGAGAAAGGCCAGGCAATGTAAATTATAAGTAGAACATAGATTTAACCCACCTACGCCATGGAGCAACACGGACTCCTGGCGAAAGTCCTTGTTGCTCGAAGACCTACGCACGTAGTTTCTAAACCTTTTGGTTCGCTCCCCGCTGTCAAAAGAGCGCGCACTCCCAACACATTACAGCACAGTATGATCCGCGCGCACATCGCGGCTTCGGAACCTCAGAATAAGTTCGGTCCGCTCCCCGCTGTCAAAAGAGCGCGCACTCCCAACACATTACAGCACAGTATGATCCGCGCGGTCATCGCGGCTCTACTTGATTGGCCTCTCTATTATCCATCACGCCATCGCGGCCACGCGATGGATTGGTTGACTCTAATGAGCACTTTAACCTGGTCTAGCATGGTCTATTTATTTTGTGTTTAGAAAGCAACACCAATTTACATGTCTAAGAAAAAAATCTAGACTTTTTTTCACCATAGCATGTTAAATCAATAAAAGAAAAAAATGTGTTTGTTTAGTTGTCAAATTTTTACGCCGGATCTTAAAAAAGGTAATTTTAAAAATTAATCGGACAATCCCTGAAAAATTGCTAATCCAAATTAGCTGCCAGCTTTCTGGGCACGACACCGCACAGGACATTTACATTATTTTTTTGTAAATTTATCTTTTATTTTTACAAAATAATGTATAGGTGGCGGTCAAATAGTGGTCAAACTCGATGTACTACGAAGTGTAGCACTTGCTACAACGTTCTACGATATTCTACGGCGTAGCACTTACATTTTACTCATTGTGAGACTAAATATGGTTAGTTATTTTTTCAGCATTTTACAATTTTAATTAACATATGTTTAATTAGACTTAAATAACTTCCTTAATAACTATTTTACATGCAAAATTTAGCACAATAACGTATGTATGAAGTGAGTAAAAGAAATTTCACTAGAAAAGTTAAGACTTGAGGTTGTGTATATGCTTGTTATTCAATCACGCAATATCTACTGGACGGATTTCGGTAAAATTTGGTACACGCGTAAAAAAATACCAGGGATAGCACACAGAGTAGAGTTTTAGAAAACAATTGTTTAACAATAGACGCAATGCTCTTCTGAAGGATTTATTGTGTACAAAATATCGACATCAATTTTCTAAAGACGACTGTTTTACTGAGTTTAACAGCTGAATAATTCGCAAAAATATCTAGGATTCAATTCCTTTCATCTGAAAGTGCTTTACAACCAATTTCGATTCAATTACTTGGGAATCCCGCATATGAGTGGATGTTAGATCCAAAGATTCCTAGAAAAGTGGCTGGGAACAAAGATTTTCTTATCAAAATTCCTAAAATTGGCTTCACTTTTTGCTGTTCAATTGTAATTCATATAGATTCATTACGGATGGATGGATGTTATACGCCGGACTGCCACACAAGAGGTCCCGGGTTCGATACCTAGTCTGGTCAAGATGGAAAATGATATTTTTCAGATTAACCTGGGTCTTGGATGATTATCTATATATGTATATGTTATAAAATATGGTATCGTTGAGTTAGTATCCCATAACACAAGCACAGATTACTTAATTGTGACACAAGTCTCGAACTTACTTTGAGGCTAGCTCAATCTGTGTGATTTATCCGTATATATTTATTTAGGTACCTACTTATTTATGTGACGTCATAAGAATGTGCATTTAGTAAGGGGCATTTTTGGTATCGTCCAAACATCGCTCAAAAATGTCAATTGGTTTCTGTTTCATCTTGGAAAATGCTTTGGTTACTGATGTGATTCTTACACTGATGATTCTATTATCGTGTCATTTTTCGAAGAGGCATCACCAAGGCTGGCAACATTCTTGTGATACCCGTGGTGTTGCAGTTGTTTATGGGCAGCGGTGATCGCTTACCATCAGGTGACCCTCTTGCTCGCACTATGTTATAAAAAAAAAATATTGTTCGATCTGTGATAAAGATGAGCGCCGTATAACCATTTCCTTAACTGTTTTATACTCATTCCGGAGCAGTGGTCCTGCTCTGTCCAAATAGTTGGACCATAGGTCTTTATTAGGGGCAGTTGTCCAACTTTAAAAATAGTTGGACCACAGTACCTTTTGAGGGTTCTGTGATCCAATTCATTTA
The DNA here is from genome assembly GCA_018467065.1 of Ephestia elutella. Taxonomy (NCBI): domain Eukaryota; kingdom Metazoa; phylum Arthropoda; class Insecta; order Lepidoptera; family Pyralidae; genus Ephestia; species Ephestia elutella. The sequence continues at coordinate 21,617,535 of CM031578.1, forward strand.
AAGAATTACTTGCTTACTTTAAAAACCTCATACTCGGTTTCATCACAAATGTCATAGTATACGTGCGACGACCTACTTGCACAGGTGGGCGTCGTAAACGGGACGCTGCTGGACGTAAACTACAGTGTACCGAATTTTGGTTATGGTCCAAGTTTGTGGCGGAAGCGAGGTGGTATGTCAACCGCGACAAAGGCAAAGAAAAAATACATAAACAAAGGGAAGATTTCCCGCCAGGCTGGGTGTTAAGCCTTAAAAGCCGATTTACATGATTGACATTTTTATACTATTTGACATTTTGTACTGACCTAATCATTTTAATTTGTAATTGTTGTAAAAAATGTATTATAATTTTATTTTTAACACAATTGTATCGATCAGAATAAATTAATATGAATACATTGATCCAGTGTTACTGGGTCCAACGCAACTAAATCCAACATCGCTGAATCCAGTGACTAGATGCGGACCGTGTACACAGATCCAGTCACGTTCCAGTGTCACTGGCACGGGCTGCGTGGCGTGCGGGGGGCGGTCACTGGAACGAAAAATAGGCACGTGGTCTATTCCAATCCAGCGCTAGATCGGTTTACTGGATCAATCTAACATCGGCCTTAACACCGGGCATGAACTTCCCTTTTCCATTCCATTCTTTCCTTAGTCGCAGTTGGTAATGTTTTACCAACCTCGCTCCTACTACAAACTTGGACCATACTGGCATAACACCTAACTCCTGCCATAGTGGAACTAGTGTTAGTTTCCGTGGCTCGGTAAGAGGCGCCTTAACTTAACCATAGATCAATGTGTCAAACCACGGGAAAAGGTACCTTATGGTCCTTGGCGCTTAAGTCGTTTACAAAAAGAAATCATACGAGTTTACTTAGCTTATAATAAGCACAATGTCGTAAGTGCCAACGACCATAAGGTACCTTTTCCTGTGGATTGACACCAATATGGACTAAACGTTAGCATAGTAAATACCCCGATTTTTCGCGACAAACGACGTTCTAAAAACGAGGCAGATTCAGATCGCTATCATCTCATGTCTTACGACTCCTGCGCTCCGACTTACGCACAACACGTGCGCCTTTACTATACAATAATTTAAAACAAGCCAGTCAGTTTTAAAATAGTTCATATTTTATTTCTACGATCAAGGATGTCTGTCAATCACATGTCTGTAACCTCGGCTGTACCGCCTGTACCTACTAAAATGTTTCTATAACGGATTTTTATTTGGAAGGTGTCTTGCTACACTCATGTCGTATATATACAACATATTTAGCTTTTCTTTTTGAAAAGTTTAATCGGTCAAAACAAAGATTTATATTGTATCTTAATAAATATGTAATATCGCACTCGACATGTTTTGATATTTCACAGTGAATGTTGTGTATCCATTTATGAGAAAAAAGATGCAGACGAAGATGAAGCCTACTATTCAGCTAAGCGTGGCCTTAGAGTCTCACGACTCTTGGCTCTGTCTACCCCGTAAGGGATAAAGACGTTATTCTATATATGTAGATGCCATCGAGATATTATGTACTAACGAAGTAGATGCAGACGAATAACAGGCAGAATACAGGCGATCATAAAATACTGCTTTTTAAAAAGAGTAGACGGATTGATAAGTATATTTGGAAGAAAAAAAATCATAATTCTTACCTTGCCCATGTAGCTATTGTCAAGAAAAGTACTATAAGCTCAAGAACAGAAAGCTTTTAAGTTCAAGAACCAGTAATGGCGTCTTGGTCTGCGTCGCCGTTTGGTTTGAGTATTGAGATTTATTGGCTGGATGACGCTTACATTGTGGCACGCTAGATGTCGCTATAGTACATTTCATAAACAGACACTTACTTGAAAGAACAGCGTGAAGGCGACCCACTGGTAGTACTTCCCGTACCGGCGGGGGGAGGTGCCCGCCCCCCGCACACCTGGGTACGCCCCTGCCTCGCCTGCGACCGTGAATGTTGAGTGGATCCAGCAATAGGTGTTCAAGACGTCTTCGGGGATGTCCCTAGTAATCAAGAAATGTATAAAGAAATGGACACAGATTGAGCTATGCCCTCAACACAGAGTATAAATAGGGAAATGTCTGTGCCTCAACAGTTATACTTATCAATGACAATAGTACAATCCTATGTAACTCTAGTAAAAGTATTGATTTATCTAGACTTTATTGCACAAGATACAATTGTAAATGTACAATGGGCGAACTTAACGCTTTATGCATTATCTATCAGTCTACCGGGTCAAGCAGAGGCATGCAGAGAAGTAAAAATAATTCTTGTGCCTGTACTCTATGTACCTTAAGCGCGTAAGTGTGAAGGACTGAAGGTAGATAAGTTATATATTATTCAAAATTACAAGAATAAAATCTGTTCATTAGTTGTAGAACGCCCAACAAAATTAGAATCTTACAACAAACTCATAAAACCCAGATTTCCCCGAATTTTCCAGCGCCAACGCCATCTATCGGCATTTCCCGAAACTACTAACAAAATCCAAGCATGTCGCCAATCGTCACTGAAAACTTCAGATACGAACCTCGTGTGTATGCAGTCTATAGGGTTGCCCACTAGATGGCGCGTGGTGAGCGCCGCGCTAGCCGCCAATAGCGCAGCAGTTGTGGCCCCGCAGTGCAGTCGAAATACCACAGAGTCGATTTTCGGATTCACTCCTTGCTGTAAGGAAAATTGAAAGTTAGCATTCTCTTTGGATTTCTTCCAACTATAGAACTGAACGCGCAATGGTTGGCTATCATTATTTATAGCGATGGTTAGCGGAGACTATTTAAGTTATAGTCTTTGAACTTGTGAAGACCTGTGCGTTATGGTTTTGAATTTTTTATAATTATATGTTAATTTAGCTGTTAATAGCTGGTAAAATAAAATCAGCATTAAGTATTAAGTCCTCCTATTGTGCTTTTACTTTTGTATTTAGTACAATAAAGGTTAAATAAATAAATAAAAATAAAATGCTCGCATAATTTACAAAAAATGGGGCAGCTATTTTAGGATTGATGACAATTTACTAAAATTAAAACTAGCATTCCTTATCAAAAATATAGAAAAATAGCGAGCGGTATTTAAAACGCGTCATCGAGCTGTCAGTTCGTCTTTATACCAGTATTATTATCATGGAAGTAATAAGTACTTTGTGGTACAAAGTACTTATTAATTCCATGATTATTATACAATATCAGTTCGTCTTTACGCCAGTATATTCATGGAAGTAATAAGTTAATGACATTAATGAGTATTATAAGTTAATGACATTTTGTGCATCAATCATAGAGTTTGCTTTCAAGCATAGAGCAAAAAGAAGCACAGACTACATCCACGCGCGGTAGTCCGTGTTGCTCGAAGCTATCAAGTTTATTTATTAGATTCACAACCTCAGTGTCACAAGCAGGCCATTGCGTTTAATCACCGTTTAATATATTCATAGGCACAGGATTACTATTCCGATCTCTCATATCTAAACTGTCTCTTCATTCTAAATTGCAATGGTCAAAGCTAAGCCATTGCTTTGACGTATTTCATTCCACCTCAAAAGCGAATAACGCTTGCCTGATAGATTTTTGACTATAGTATTTGATAATACCATAAACTTAGCATATTACTGGATAATACTGATATACCTAGTTGTGACAGTTATTGAAAATAAAATAGATTTTTAAAGCTAGCTTTTAGCCTTGGATTCGCCTTTATGGGTATTTAGCGATACTCTGCCAGTGATTGTGTCTGTCTATTTATAATCGCATTGGACAAACAAGTTTGGAAGGAAAAGGTTTCCCTTTGCCCAGCACTGGGAGGAAATAGGTTAACAGAAAACCTACCATAAGCTTATAGCAATAAGGACCGCGCGCGGAAGACTTAAAGCTAAGGATACTACCGCCCCAAAAACGCAAATGAAGAAAAATTGGCTCAACAAACTCCACTGCAGCTTTTTCTCCAAAGACCACCTTAGCATAATAGCGTAGATCTTTTTTTAAAGAATAATAGGCAAACAAGCAATCGGGTTGCCTGATGGTAAGCAAACATCCCAATCCATGAACACCAGAAAGGTAATAAGGGTCACTGATGCGTATAGGAACTTTTCTTGAAGATCCCATGTCTAACTTAAACGTACATCAGAACCAAAACCTAGATCGAAAAAATTTCGTTTATTTTCGGTCCAAACAAGCAATTCCGACAAGATTTCGACTCGTCGAAAAGGGCAAGTCGCAATAGACATAATGAAAAACGTCGTGCCCTTAAGGACTGCTTGCCTCATTAGCACCGCATTCCTGAGAGCCTACTTTAGGGCATTTGCGTAGAGCATTGCCCTTTAAGGGTTTATACACTTTGTTTTTATGTGACCACGTTTGTAGTTACAATCGGTGGAAGAGGCGGTGATCGAGTGGTTAAGGTGAAGTGCGCTTCATAATGTCTCGTATTCAAGGGGGTGAAGCAGCGCGCGGGAGGGTGTAGCGCGGGGGGACGGCCTTCGGCGGCACTGCCACCGCCGGCTTATTCTGGGTGATCGCGCCCGCCGCCGGCCGGCCTATTCTCTAAAATATTTCCTAGGAACTTTATTTAGCAAATATATAGCAAATAGAGGCTTTCGATGACCAACTGTATGAATCATACAAGTTGTCTGTGATATAAGTATGGATTTCGCAAAATGTCCAATTAGCAAATAGGGGCTTTCGATGACCGACTGTATGGTATGAATCATATAGGTAGGCTGTGATATAAGTATGGATTTCGCAAAAGGTCCAATTCGCAAAATGTCCAATTCACAAAATGTCCAATTAGCAAATAGGGGGTTTCGATGACGGACTGTATGAATCATATAGGTAGGTAGGCTATTAATTCGCAAAATGTCCAATTCGCAAAATGTCCAAACCGCAAAATGTCCAAATCGCAAAATGTCCAACACACAAAATGTTCAACACACAAAATGTCCAGTTCGCAGAATGTCCAATTCGCAGAACGTCCAATTCGCAAAATATACATTTTGCGAATTAGACCTTTTGCGAAATCCATTCTTATATCACTGCCTACCTATATGATTCATCCAATTCGCAAAAGGTCCAGCGGTCGCAAAATGTTCAATTTGCAAAATATTCAGTTCGCAGAATGTCCAATTCACAGAATGCCCAATTCGCAAAATGTCCAATAAGCAAAATGTCCCAATTTGCAAAATATACAATTCGCAAAATGTCCAAAACGCAAAATGTCGAACACGCAAAATGTCCAGTTCGCAGAATGTCCTATACTCGCAGAATGTTCAATTCGTAAAATATACATTTTGCAAATTGGACATTTTGCGAATTGGATATTTTGCGAATTGGGACATTTTGCTTATTGGACATTTTGCGAATTGGGCATTCTGCGAGCTGAACATTTTGCAAATTGAACATTTTGCGACCGCTGGACCTTTTGCGAATTGGATGAATCATATAGGTAGGCTGTGACATAAGTATGGATTTCGCAAAAGGTCCAATTCGCAAAAATGCGAAATGGACATTCTGCGAACTGGATATTTTGCGAATTGGACATTTTGCGAATTGGAACATTTTGCGAATTGGACATTTTGCGAATTGGGCATTCTGTAAATTGGACATTCTGCGAACTGAACATTTTGAAAATTTAACATTTTGCGACCGCTGGATCTTTTGCGAATTGGACATTCTGCCTCAACATATCTTTATTGCGATAACTGTTATAGATATCACCATATAACAATCTTTATAAATACTTACCTACATAATATTTTATTACTCAGAAGCTCTTAGAGCTTCGAGCAACAAGGACTTCCGCGCGCGGCGAGTCCGTGTTGCTCTATGTCTCAGAGGCATCCCACGAGCTTGTCGAGATTCTACTAACTCGGGAAGAATGCGATCTTTCTTCGAGCAACAAGGACTTCCGCGCGCGGCGAGTCCGTGTTGCTCTATGTCTCAGAGGCATCCCACGAACTTGTCGAGATTCTACTAACTCGGGAAGAATGAAATCTTTCTTCGAGCAACAAGGACTTCCGCATGCGGCAAGTATGTGTTGCTCTATGTCTCAGAGGCATCCCACGAGCTTGTCGAGATTGTACTAACTCGTGAAGAATGTGGACTTTATAAAAATTTACGAGTTTGCTCTCCATTTTATTCTTCCAGAAGTACGCACACTCTAAGTACGTACTAGTAAGCACACGTAAAAACAATTTTTGTTTACATAAATAGTAAATAGACTGCGCGCCGGGCGTTGACAACAAGATGTACACGACTGCTCGATTCGAGGCGCAGCGGCCGACTGACTGAGGGGGGGCGGCTGTTTACCGTGTGCGCACGCCAAAATCAACGCGATATTTGATAAATATACATTTTATAAGATCTAAACTATTGTTTTATAAAAAACTACTTCCATGAGTAATTTAATCATAATATAATGAAGCCATTGACAAATTTTCATAAAAAATACTGGTATATATTTTGAACAAAACTGATTCTCCGAACCCACTTTCGTTTTCAAATCGCAGATTTTGAGGAACTTTGAGATTTTTTTCTATCGAGGCAATTTATATGAATCGTGTTTCGATTTCCACCAATAACTGATAAATATACTTAACTTTCAGTATCATGCAAAACTTTTAGCAAATACGTAGTTTTTGGAAGCAAAATAATGGTTTACCCAGCACATAAAACGCATCAAAAATCTGATTTGGATGGTATTTCACCTTAAAACGTCCGCCTGGGGTCAGCAAAAGATCCCAAGTTCGAATCCTATTGGTAAGTTTTCATAGATTATAAATAAATCTAGAAAAAAATGGAAGAGTTTGCACTAGCGATAACTTTTCTAACGATTGTACTTATTTTTATTTTATTTAGTGCGGTTTAGCCGTGAAAGAGTAACAGAATTTCGCATTTGTAAAATAGGGTATTTTGACAAGGTGTAATTTTTCAACATATTTTTGAATAAATGGAAAGATCATATACAAGTTTTATAGTAAACTGTTTTTATTTTCGATTTAAGTACCTAGTTATTTAAAATTGAAAATTCATAGTAACGAAATACGCCGAACAATTACCGAACACTTCCGACTACCTAGGTGACGTCACACGTGTATTCCCTACTCGGTGCGCCTCTCCCCGCCGGCGCTGGGCCCGCGCGGGTGTGGAGCTCGGGTTTGTTTCGTGAACTGACAAGAAGTGATCGGATTTTTTCGGGGCATCGGATTTTTTGGTACTTTTAATTTGATATAACTTGATAATGAGGGATTTTCCGAGACCCAAATTTAAAAAAAAAATGTTCCAGATGACTTCATAGATGGCGCTTAAGCAAAGGCGAAAGAAAAAGTTCCATACAAAAAGCAAAAATTCACGGGATTGGCATTAAAAAAAAAAAAAACTTAGTAAAAAACATCCAAAAAAGTATCAATATTGTGATTTGTGCAACTGTCAAACTGTTAGGTGATTTTTTTCTGCCTCTGGTTGACAAGAATAAGCGCACCATAAAGGTTTAGCCATCATTACGACTCGGCTTTCATAAAACGCTATCTGTTGAGACTTTTTTATACTGATTTTTTTTTCTTAATTTTGTCAGAAAATTGCTCATTAGGTCCAAATTTAAAAAAAAATAAAAACAGTTCGTTATTTAGGTTATTTATACACTTTAACATGATCTTTCCAAAAATAAAATAAAAAAAACATTGTCAAATACCCTATTAGTATGTATATGCAGCTTTTTATGTGATGTGTTGTTTTAAACTTTCACATTGCCACATACCGTGTGACTTGATAAACTTTTTTTGCTCCAAAAATGTCTTCCAAAGTTCGACAATTTTAGTTGGGAACTTGTACGACCTTGCGGTGTGCTTTGGGTTAGTGTTGCAACAGAACTCTGTTTCCGTTTCCGCAACTGCGGAAGTTCCGCATGATTTTTCACTTCCGTTTCTGCTTCTGGTTCCGCAAACTTTATAACAGAACTCAGAACGGAAGCGGGGAGAGAGCGATGACGAGTGGTGCAGCAGACGCGACGGCGGCACGGCGCGCGGGGGCGGTTGCGGGGTCACGCGTGGACGAAATACGAATGTACGTACACGATCGTCCAGGCGCGCATGCTGCCGATAATTGCCGAATCCCTTCCGGGGAGGGGCGCGCGCGGTAAACAAACGACAAACATGTCACAACGAGTTCGTTTACTTTGTTATTGTTTTTATTTCACTATGCGCATCTCCGCGCCCCGTGACTTTGAGTAGTGACATTTTCAGTTGTTTTTTCTTCTGTTATTGTTTGCATGATACCTAGTTGTATTTAGTGCAATAAGAGTGCAATCATGAAACCAAAATCAAGTCCCATTTGGAACTATTTTGATGAAATCGACGCCTCGAGTGCCAAATGCAAACTTTGTGAAAAAGTGTATTCGCGAAAAGGCCGCACAACTACAGCTTTGAAGAGTCACCTACAAGCAATTCATGCCGAATGGTTTGCAGAGTTTGAGAAGTTAAATGATGCTGCCAAGCTTTCATCGGAAACGAAAAAACAAATGGTCAGTTATTTTTTATTTATTAGGTACTTAGTTAGTACTTACTTTACTAACTTTGAGTAAGTGAGGTCGTGCCTTTTTAATTTTGAATATTAAACTAAGTATTAAAGTACAAATTTAATAAAAAAAATTAAAATGCAAAATTGTGATTTTTTTTCATAGTGTTAACGCTTCCGTTTCCGTTTCCGCTTCCGCTTCCGCTTCTGTTAAGATTTACTTTTGACATCTGTTTCCGTTTCTGCTTCCGTTATGCCAGTTCCGTTGCAACACTAGTAAGTAAATAGCTGTTATTATCATTACTGGCAATGACCTGTTCGATTTTATGGGAATTTCGGGATAAAAAACATGCTACAATAAAAAAGTTGGCCTTCACGGGATGCCAATCCTATTTGTCGTCACGGCATTCGAGTCAATTTTACTGCCAAGTTGCGCCAATAGATGATTTCCATCAAAAAACACTATTTTTCTATTCTATTTATACATGACATCAAACTAGGTACAATTAGTAAGTTTTTAGTCTAGTATCTTGCAACTTTTCGTCAATTCTGAAGCATCATACAATCCAATACAATATGAATAAAAACTTTTTTTATAGATCCTTGTATTATATCTTGAAATTGTATGTCAATTTTCAGTTGAACAAACTACCTCATGTTAGAAGTTAGGATTAATATAAAACAGACAAAGTTAAATCTTTGATAACAGATATCTCTAAAATACATATCAATCTAAAATAACCAAAAACTATCATAGTCATGACCTCGGGCATGAAAGAGAATTTCGTATAAAAGTTAGACTGCGTTTCTTGGTTCAAATTACATTTGGTCTGAAATTGGCTGTGTGACTTCGACTGGAATTGGTCAGAGTAATATTTTTTAAAACAATCGGGTTGATTCTGAGCTCTTTACTGAGGCTTGCCTGCAATATGCCTATATACGGGATTATTCTTTGGTAAAGGAAACGCCATACTAAATTTGCTCCAAGTACATATTATTAAATTTCAACTGCTACAGTAAAATCGCTGTGTTGTCAGATTTAGATATTATTTTCACTGTTGGTAATAATTAATTCTCAATAGTATATTCTGCATTCTCTGCACGATTATCACACAGTTAGAGGTAGGTGTGTTATTTTTATTTATTCAGTGAAAATTTCAAGTTTTAATCCTTTACAGTTCAAAACCTCTTCTGCTCCTTCTCTTTTAAAGTTCAAAACCTGTTGCCCTGTCTCGTTTCTTGGAAAAGGGTACTTTTTATTTTTAACATTATGTAATCTCCTTCTGGAACAACTGAACTGTGGCTTTTTTCTCGTATTAGAATGTCGCTGCGACATCGTGCTGACTTGCAGTGTGGGAGCGGTGCGACAATACTCAAAAGTATGGCAGTATAACCAGCTGCCCGTGGGAGTGACGACATCGCCAAAGTAGGAGGCCCAGTACGGAAACGGATTGCACAAGACCGAGAAGCTTGGCGTTCATTAGAGGAGGCTTATATGTCCTGGATAAATGAAGCTGCAAAAGAAGAAGATGGCAAAATTGTTTCACTGCTCATACACAGCCAGTCTCTACGATATCGCAGAGACATTTTTTCTTTATTGTTATTTATTTATTTTTTGTTTCTTTTTTTTTTTGAACTATTGACTTTATTTAAAATCCACTGCAGGCCTACCATGAACTCTTATTGCGATTCAGTTCAGGACCTAAATTGAACTGGGGCCCTATTTTTGAAAGCGTGACATACCAACGAAAACTAATAGACTATAATGTCTCTCATAATATGAGCGGAAATTGTGTCCCGCATTATTTTCATAGGTATCACTTCTAACAAAATTGTTAGACGAGTTATTTCAAAAATATACAGAATAATTATTGATGTCTAATGAAAAATCATTCGATCAATTATTCTATATTTTTTGAAATTACTCTCACAATTTTGTTGGAAGTGATATGAAAATAATGCGAGACACAATGTCCGCTCATATTATGCGCGACATAATAGAATAGTCTATTAGTTTTCTTTGGTATATCACGCTTTCAAAAATAGGGCCCCAGTTCAATTTAGGTCTTAAATTGAATCGCAAGAGTTCATGGTAGGCCTACTGAACTTACCCCGCCAGATAGCAAAGCGTAAATACTAGTGAGGATCTCCATGGGCCTGCGAGGCTGCGCGACGCGCTCGCGCCGGCGCCACGCCCCGGCAGCGCCCGCCGCCGCGGACAGGCCGGCCGACCGCCCGCCGCCCGCGCCGCCGCCCGCGCCGCCCGCGCGGCTGCGTCGGCCCCAGGCAACGCCCGACTCTCTGTTGGGAAACAGACTAGTTGTATTTTTGTTTAACTATTCAAGGTAACAACAATTGAAACAATAGCTGTTGTAACACCTCTGTGTACTTCTATTCTTTGTATGTGTGTGTTTGTAGTAACAAATAAATGATTTTATCTATCTGTGTGTAATGTTTTCCTGGAAACTAAATCAAATAAAAAAAACTGTGAAATAATCTTTTTAATAATGGCAAAACTTTGTCGGCCGCCTGACAAGACGAGGCCCAAGTTACGCAGTGGTAGATTTTTATCAAATAAATCTAGTTTAACTGAGGGCTCTAACTATCATGAACGTTAGCGCAACAGATATCAGGCGCCCGCGCCCGGCCGCGCCGCCCGCGCGGCTGCGTCAGCCCCAGGCAACGCCCGACTCTCTGTTGGAAAACAGGCTATAAGTATTACAAGTCATTTGGTAGTTTTACCTTACAAGTTAGCCGGAAATTTGAATTTCTTCTAAATTTCAATTTTGCGACCTTTTTTTTTAAACGCATCATGCCGCCATCTTGGAAAAAAGGCGCCTAAAAGCACTTTTTTGAAAATATCTCTTTTCCAACTTATTTCACGACAAAAACATCTGTGACAGAATGAGACTAGAGAAACCTACTCGTCTAGCAAATCCTAACTTCCCCGCCTCTGCAGTAATATAGGTACTATTGTTTTGATAACTTTTTGAAGGTACATTAATAGGAACAACTGCTGTTTGGTGGTTTGTGTAATAATTTCCTGGAAACTGAATTGAATTTAAAATATTTTTTTTATTTAATTTAGTTTTTAACAATGGCAAAACTGCGATATTGATCGCCTGAATACTTCGAGCAACAAGGACTTCCGCGCGCGGCCCGGGAGTCCGTGTTGCTCTATGCCTGAATAAGACCCAAGTTAAGACTAATGGTCGTAGTGGTAGTTTTTTATCAAATGAACTATCATGAGCGTCAGTCGTCATACAGCACTATTTGTATTATCCTGATCCGTATCATAAGTAACATTTTAAATTCAAAAGTGAGTTTGTTTATTGAACCAATCTTCCTGAAACTTCGCATACACATAGAAGTACTCAGAAGGACATAGGGTACCTTTCATCCCGGGAAAAAGCTCAGGACCCTTATTAGCCGAAGTCAGATTTTAATATCGAAATCGAAGTTCGCAAATGCTAAAATGTATGGGATGACATAAGGTAACGCGAAATCACGTGGTCGATCGCCATCTTCATCGCAAGTTCATAGAGAAAACGATTCGAAACCATAGAGTAACGAACTGTTTTATCGCTTACTTCCATACATTTGACGAAGAAAATTGTTTTTGTCATCTGTCGAATCGATTACGAACTTAGATATCGTATCTCTACAAATCAAATGAAACTTTGGCAAAATCTACTGTTCCCGTGGGAAATTGTTCATAATTCTGTGGATATGGATATTTTTACCACTGATTTTACCCTCGCTAACACAGCTAAACAGATTTGATTAGATAGAGAGCAAAACTTAAAATAACACGTATACCATAAATTTTTATCCAAAAAATCCCATGAGGCCTTGACATGTGCCAGCAATTCTTGCGAACAAATCGAAGGTCACATTAATTATTGAACAAAACGCCACAACAGAATACGAAACGCACTAAAATATGATTCAAACTACCTCTGTACAGTCAACTCTACATATAAGGTCTCCCTGCATAGATATTTATGCGACGGTATTAACAGTGAATTCGGAACAAATTTGGGTGGGCTGATCTGCCGTTGACAGTACTTGGACGTGAAAAATTCACAAACGCATGTAACCCGATGTCCTATGTGAGCGTCAAAAGCAGCAAGACAGCGCGACGCGATGAGTAAATATCAAATGTTCGTTTATAAATAAATATATACGGACAAATAACACAGGTTGAGCTAGCCCCAAAGTCAGTGTGAGACTTGTGTTATGGGACAATAACTCGACGATACTATATTTTATAACAAATACATAGATAAACATCCAAGACCCTGGCCAATCTGATAGAGTTCATTTTCCATCTTGACCCGACCTGGGATCGAACCTGGGACCTCCGTTGTGGCAGTCCGGCGTGATAACTCCGGCCACGGAGGTCGTTGTTGGTATATATTGGTGTTGTCGCGTATTTTTGATAAATACATTGTAGCACAGCATCGAAGAAGCGGTGGTGGCTGAGTGGTGACTGCAAAGGTCCCAGGTTCTAATCCTGCCCGTGCTACATGAGTTTGTATACCAATCTGATTCATGTATGGTATTATGCATCGACCACCACTTGCTTCCGGTGAAGGAAAACATCGTGAGGAAACCTGCACTCTTGTTGATGATTAGCTAGTGTGTGAAATGGAGAAGGCAATGGCAAAACACTCCATTAACATTGCCAAGATAGTCGTTGTGTGGTTTCATTCCACATAATTACCACGACCCTCAGTCATGAGGGTACGACTAAGGAGGAAGGAGCACAGCATCGCATTCCGCCGCAACGTTATGTCGCTCACTGAGGACGCCTGGTAAGGCTCACGCACTATAACACACATTTTACGGCCGAGTCGTGTTCCCTGGGGAACCCCCGATTGGTAGGGACGGTAATCTCTGCAGGGTTTATCATTTTTATTGGCCACATTCGGTGCAGTGTTTAAGGCTTTGGGTCTACTATCTTTCGGTTTTTAGTGAGCGATTAAATTTTTATTTACTTGTGGTAAATAGGATGTTATTGTACTTTTAAATACCTTTGGGAAGAGAAATACTGTTTTAAGTAGGTAGTTTGAGATATGTTTAAAATAAAAAACCGGTCAAGTGCAAATCAAACAAATTTCATCATTTTAGGACTACGGGACCGCTCCTTATGGGATACCATTCTGAAATCGCACAATTTGTAAAAATTTTAGGAGAATAAATATTGTTTTCTCTAAATACCTTTTAGGGTACGGAATCCCAAAAAAAAACGAATAAAATATCTTATGTAAAACTCTCATTCATCAGTAGCGTATAATTTTATGTATACATATTATTAAGAAAAACTATTATAAGTACTTATAATAAAGTAAAATGTCTATTGACCGTACAAAAACAACATTTGTACCTACTTTACGTAGTTTGGTAACAACGCTCAGCCTAAAGTTTGCACGACAAGCAAAAAGTTTACCTTCGCTTGTGAAAAATGTGAAGCGAACATGAAAACCGTGAAAGCTCTTGTACAAGACTTGTCGTAACTTTCATGCAATGCTGAATTATATAAATGAATAAGTTAATAACTATTCAGTTTGCAAAGTTATGACTCTATCATCAGCGAGTTTATATCGAGTTTATATGAATATCAATACATATAATAAAACTAAGTGGTCAGTGTCTGTACATAGGAGATATATAAGAAAAAAACTATGACAGGTCTTTATAGGGCTAATAGAAGCCAAAAATTTTTATTTTTAATTTTTGTCTGTCTGTCTTTCTGTCTGTAGATTTGTACGCGCATCACGCAAAAACTACTAGACCAAATTTGATGCGGTTTTCACTGATATATTGTTAAAAGTCTAACTCATCTCGATGCGCCAATTGAAATGAAATGAAATTTAAAATGAAATTTATTTATTTATAAACGTTATGTCGCATAATATAATGATGCTCTACTGTCAAAGTCAAAGTCAAATTTTTTTATTGAAACTTGGCCTTCAAAGAAGGTTCTTTTTCACGTCGATAACTAATTATTTAATCATAATATATTATGTCTCAAAGCTACAAACTACTAGCACTTCGGAACGACCACTGCTAAGAAGAAATGCCGAAAGAAACTCATGAAACAGTCTTGGTTGCCTAATATGCCAGAGGGGCTATTTATTAACTTTATACATATACTAGATTGTGTACAGTCAAAAATAAAATATAAGAAAAAAAATAAAATAATATCATAAAACATGTTATGTTTGTGATCAAGTAACCACAATAAATTGGTTAAGAACAGAAAGTAAAAATAAAATTCGAATCAGGATCGAAGCAGAATCCCCCTGGCAACACCCGTTCACGAGTTGACGCGAGGGTCAGCCATCGCAAAGCTCAACCCTAATAGAGGGAACCTTACGACCCAGCCCACGACGCCGTCAACAGTTTAAACATTTTAGAAAAATAAATACTTTCAGTCACTTGAAGATCACAATACACGTACATGTTTAACAATTAAATGTCAATGTACCTAATTAAATTTAAAAAGAAAGGAAAGGTTATTATTCAATGCAAAAAAAAAATTAAAGAATGCAATCAAGTGTGGAGTTGCGAAGTTGTAGGGAGAGACCAAGCTTTTTTATCGTTCAAATAATCATTTATTGTGTAATAAAGCGT
Organism: Ephestia elutella; assembly: GCA_018467065.1. Lineage (NCBI taxonomy): Eukaryota > Metazoa > Arthropoda > Insecta > Lepidoptera > Pyralidae > Ephestia > Ephestia elutella. The sequence continues at coordinate 21,632,689 of CM031578.1, forward strand.
ATTCATCAAAGTATTTTTAAGATATGTTTTAAATTTTTGCATAGGTAAATTTATAGCCTCGTCAGGGAGCTTGTTAAACATTTTTACACTTTGACCCACGAAAGACCGCCGAACCTTTTTAAGCCTAAAGCAGGGCGTATAAAGTTTATTCTTATTGCGGGTGTTTATACTATGTACATCGCAATTTTTTTTTTTCACCCACGGTAGGTTTCCCTGTTTTATGGGTGACAGGCTCCTGTTACATAGATTTGTTAGCAAAAAAACTTAATCTAAATATAAGTTTGTGCCTTTTACAAAATCAGTAATTGTTTAATAAAAATGAGAAAATAGACAATAATAATTGAACTAATAACATTAATTGAACTAATAACATTAAATTTGTATTTTTAAATTGAGAATATTAATTATTTCTAAAATAATTTATTTATGTAATACACGTACGTGTGTATGTGTATGTACGTGTGACGAACTAAATCTCGTTTAAGTGTGATTAGAACCTGAAATAAAAACAATGACAAAGCGGACGAAGTCGCGGGCACAGACTAGTCGACCGAGCGAGCGCAGCGAGCGAAGCGTCTCAGTTTCCACTAGCCGAAAATTCTTTTGTCTGTCCGGATGTTATCGCCTACAGGTCGCATTTCTGAACCGATTCTCATTAAATTTTGTAAGCAGGTTCGGTAATTTTATAGAATTTTTTAGTCGAGCCAGTTTTTCGAAATTTTAAAAAATGGCCGAAATATATAAAAAAAACCTCATATCTCAGCTATTTAAAAAATAATTCAAAAATATAATAAGATATTTTTTTTATTCTTATTAAGACGCATTTTTTTTGTTTGAACAACATAGTAAAATTCAATAAAACCGCTATAAATCCTTATGTTATAAATTCTCATACGATAGTTCACAAAAAAATCAATAGATGGCGCAGCAAAGCTTTTAATACTCGCAAAATCGCTAATACGTTTACAAGAGTGACTTGATTTATTTATTAAATAAAATTAAATGGTTCTTAAAAATCATATGGCTTTTTTTGTCTTGCTTGGCTTTGAATTGTGTGTATTTATTTGGTTAATGGTATTGTATTGTGGATTGCTTTGCATGGTAGAATTATCTTGAACACTTGAAATAAATCTGATATCAAAAAACTTAATTGTATGATTAGAATCCTATTATAAAAAAGTAATATATATATTACCTACGACCTACATACCTACTAATCAGAGAGATTCGATTTCAAATTGAACTTTCTTTTTTTAACTTTAATTTTGTTGCGCAAATAACATATACATACATATAACCAATAGGTACCATGCATTTCTGACGACTGACGACCTCCGTGGCCTAATGGGTTTGATCCCCGGTCGGGTCAAGATGGAATATAATCTTTTTCAGATTGACGTGGGTTTTGGATATTTATCTATATGTATTTGTTATAAAATATAGTATTGTTAAATTAGCATCCCGTAAAGTCTTGAACTTACGTTGGAGCTAACTCCATCTGTGTGATTTGTCCGTCTATATTTATTATTATATTATTATTTATATTATTTGAGGCAAAAAAGCCAGGTTTCAGTATTTTTTTTAGTGGTATTGACCAACCACAAGAACATGTTTGGGCTTATGGGTAAAATATGAGAACTTTTTACTTTCTTTCCAGCATTGGTAGGTTGGTTTCAAAACTCTTTTTAGCTAGGGACACGGTAAAATATCGGTTATTTCGTGGAAGGGCTCGCGAGGTCTACTGTTCTGACAGAACCACTAGTAGTAATATAAACTCTCTATCGACAGAATTCAGAAAACCGAATTCTGTTCATACATCTTTTCAAACTTTATTATGCTATAACCTTTGCTATTAGTAAGAAGTAAGATAGTTATATTCATTCGTTCTCCCTTACTCATTAATTCTGTTACAGTCCATCCCTGTCATCATGGTCCATCTGTCATTGCAATAAAAACAATGCGACCAATTTAGGTTAGGGAAAAACTTCGACGTATTAGTTAGAAAAGTTTTAGTTAGTTGGAACTGTGCATCAAACTAGAATAAATTTATATTCTATATTTTTTATCATTGAAACTATTATCTCGTAAAGAAATGTTTCTGAACATATAAATAACAAATCTAAAACAAACGAAAATGTAGACGAAGAAGAAGAACACGATACAAGAAGTGGTGAAGAATCTAATCAAAAACAACTGAAAGAAATTTTAACTTCAAAATTGGTAAAAGTTCAGTTTTAAACACATATAATGAAGTCGGAGTTAGTTACACCATTTATAACTCAAGAACTGAACCGATGCTCATTAAATTTGATAGACGGAATATAACATAGCCTTTTCATTCCGAATTTGTCACGGGAACGAAGCCTCTGGGCGTAACTAGTTAATAAAAACCTAAGCTTATAATAAAAAATAAAAAAAAAATCCTTTTCTTTGTCTCACCATTCTACGGTTAATAAAAAAAAACAATTCACAATCACAATGCACTATTCAACCATCACCAAGCATCGGTCACTCAACTCACCAATAACAAAATCGTCGTAAATCGAATAGAAGATCGTGGAAATAAACAAACACACAGAGCGAACAGCAAAACTAAACCAGTCTTAGGGAAACCACTCCGCTACTGAAGTTGTAAAGAAGAAACTATACGAACTAATTATAAATCTGTTTTTGTTTCGCTCCATTCATTTGATGCTGTCTAGTCTATGGAACGACTTGTTGATTTTTTTGTCATGTGCTAAACTGTTTCTTTTGTTATTATTATTAAATACGAGTACATATTGAAAAACTGTGTGTAAATATTTTTGTAAGAAAAATACTAAATTAAAGTAACAAATCGATAACTTTTAGAATTGATTTCAATCTGCATAAGTGCGTACAGTTCACTGAAATAACGAAACAGCTTTTCATGTAATTTTCATGAGTAGATAAAACATAATTTAGAGTACAATATTAGATGTTTTACTAAATCAGATACTGAGAAAAAATATCATAATATTGAAATTTAAAACTGAAAATTCAAAATCCAGATCCTGATTTTAATATTCGATCCTAATATTAAAATTAGCATTTTAAAATGTATGCATAGAAATGGTGGGAGGTAAAGTCGCGGGAAAAGATAGCTCTCTTTAAACTTTTCCGAACAAACGAATTCACTGAATGTAGAATTTATAACGCAAAATAAAATAATTGGCTCATTTCCAATTTCCCGGGACTATGTGACAATAGTAAGGGTCGTTCAAACGTTTGATCCCAGTTTATTTTAATATCCTATTACACAAATCAACTTTTACGTCCATTGTAAAAGCAAAAAGCACAATATTATTACCTGCATACATTTATTTCATTAGTTAATAAGAAAATGTTATTGTTGCACTGATATCGAGGAATTTATGAGGTCGGTCCCAAAACTCGACCTTGAGGCATCCTATATTTTTAAAGGTCTACGATTCTTTCTTTTAAAATAAATTCAAAGTTAAAATAACAAGTAAACGAAAAACAAACGTATTAACAAATGTGGAGAATGTTTTCTTTAAACATTTCATATTTAGAGAATTCGTATAAACAAATAATTGTGATAAACAATGTCAAACGCTTCGCCCGAGTCACTGGACTGAATCTCTCATTTGTATTGTGATAACCGGTGAATCAGATGTATATTTGTAACTCGGTCAAACCGATGAGGGCCACGGTCTGTTACGATACTTTTCGCTTTCAATCAACTATTTTTAAGAAAACAGACTCTCTTTATATAACCTATGCTCTGCCCATGATTTTAGCGGCTGCAGTGCGCATGCGAAACTTTGTTTACATTTTTAACGAATCAAGAACGTAAACTGTTACTCAGGTGTATTCGAGATATTATTTAACTTAAGATAATTGTTATGTGTAACGGATATAATCAGGAGAATAATTTATACTTACTAGTATGTATACTAAAGCTAAAGAGATTTTTGCGAGCAAATTTTTGAAACTGTCAGTAAGATTTTAATATTTCTTGGTTGTGATAGCACATTTGTGAGGCTGGCCATAGGGTTTTTAGCATCCCGAAATTCCACGGGAAAGCAAAAAAGCCATGGAGAACAGCTAGTTAGAGGTAAATCATAAAATAAAAAGGGATTTTAGTAGAAAATATGTTCACAAATACCTTTGCCTTCCTTTGACTTCTTAATTATTTTTATAGCATGCATTGCTCTCTAAGTGGCCTAATGAGGTGGACCACGGTTTGGGAGTGTGCTCGAATTCAATTTTCGATGTTATAATGAGCACCTTGTTAAAATTGAAAGCATCCATGAAAATAATTGTTTACGACGATCTAAAATACATCTTCCTACGCAAACTTGAGTAATTGTTACGTCGAGAATCATCACATCAATTCTATTCTGTCCGCTTCAATTCGTGATGTAGTTTGGACGTGTACTAATTAATAAATAGACACAAAAGTATTAGAATCACAGAGACTATTAAATTACACAATAATCATACAATCGAATTCAAAAATCGCTGATTTTTTTAATGAACTTATTAGTATATCTATTCATATAGATATATGGAAAACTAGTTGTCCCACAGTTGTCTATCCTACTAGTTGTCATATTCTACCCCTACTTTCATCGAAATCCTTCGAGTAGATTTTGCGTGATGAAATAACAAACATCGACACATCTTCAAACATATGTCCAATCATCCGCATTTCTAATATTAGTGCCATTAATTTATTTGAAACCAAATTATTATTATTTTAACCGAATAATGCCGTTCAATTGATCTACTATTTCTCAATACATTTTCTTTTCACTGGGAGACAGTTTGATTATTTTTAGATGTCATAACGTACCGCCGTCTGCTTATTATAGGTTGCTTTTAAATTATCCTGATTTATTTATTCTTCATTAGTTATGTCGAAATTTAAGGGTAATGAACCACTACACTAAAAGACATGAAACGAGCAATAACCATCGACTTTTTCTTACCAAACATGTCCTTTTTTTGATAGGGACTATTTGGTAAAAGAGACATTTTCATGTCTTATTCATAACGAACAGCCTATTCTAGTATAAATGTTTTATCTCGACAAATATAATATTGTCAAATATTGAAACAAAATTAGGACCCAACATATTTCAAATAGATTTTAAAGTGTGCGTTAAACTCTTAATTAAACCCAATAAGTAAACACAATTAAACTTTATTTAAGCTATTATTCGTTAGAGGCTCGAAATCATATTATAGCATTTACAGTGATGGAAAATTAGCCTAAAGCTCAATTGTGCTAATGCAAACAGTTGCCAACAATGATCAAAGCATACTAGATCTATTATAATACTGACGTACGTATTATGATAGGTCTATGGTAGCATATGAAAATTTCTTGGACGAGACAAACTTTAAGAAATGTCAGGAACTTTAAGTTTGAAAACAAGAGAAACTTTTTTGACAGGTTTGTGCAACTTTGAAGGCGAAGCGTATTTTTTCTTTGACGGTGGAGACGTGAAACATTTTAACCGGTTTATAAAAAACAGGTTTCGTTTGTTTCGAAATTTCCGTATTTAAATAACTTTAACGGACTTTTTTAACCGAGGGGCCGTCGACCAGTCGGGCGCCCTAGGTACTCGCGTACCGCTGGAGCGATGAGATTCTGAAAGACCTTAAGGCCATACCCAATCAGGATTTTCCGAAAACGTCTTTAAACGTCAAGTGTGAACCATATGTTAGAAGTACTGAAGCAAGAAAAATATCCCGTAAAGAGAAAAATACTTTATACCGAATCAAATTACAAATAAAATAAATAAGACTAGATAAAAAAATATATACAAAATCCTGTTTTTTTTTCCTAGCGCCGGCACCGACGGCCGCGCTATCTGCTGCCCTAAACAGAAACATAATGAATGTTACCTTCTGTTATGGAACCTCTGCGCGCGCACTCCGATGTCGGGGCGCCCCCCGGAGGTCTTGCCCATGGGGCCACGCTAGCGCCGCCGGCACCGACGGCCGCGCCATCTACTGCTCTAAACAGAAACATAATGAATGTTACCTTCTGTTATGGAACCTCTGCGCGCGCACTCCGATGTCGGGGCGCCCCCCGGAGGTCTTGCCCATGGGGCCACGCTAGCGCCGGCACCGACGGCCGCGCCATCTACTGCTCTAAACAGAAACATAATGAATGTTACCTTCTGTTATGGAACCTCTGCGCGCGCACTCCGATGTCGGGGCGCCCCCCGGAGGTCTTGCCCATGGGGCCACGCTAGCGCCGGCACCGACGGGCGCGTCATGTACTGCTCTAAACAGAAACATAATGAATGTTACCTTCTGTTATGGAACCTCTGCGCGCGCACTCCGATGTCGGGGCGCCCCCGGAGGTCTTGCCCATGGGGCCACGCTAGCGCCGGCACCGACGGCCGCGCCATCTACTGCTCTAAACAGAAACATAATGAATGTTACCTTCTGTTATGGAACCTCTGCGCGCGCACTCCGATGTCGGGGCGCCCCCCGGAGGTCTTGCCCATGGGGCCACGCTAGCGCCGGCACCGACGGCCGCGCCATCTACTGCTCTAAACAGAAACATAATGAATGTTACCTTCTGTTATGGAACCTCTGCGCGCGCACTCCGATGTCGGGGCGCCCCCCGGAGGTCTTGCCCATGGGGCCACGCTAGCGCCGGCACCGACGGCCGCGCCATCTACTGCTCTAAACAGAAACATAATGAATGTTACCTTCTGTTATGGAACCTCTGCGCGCGCACTCCGATGTCGGGGCGCCCCCCGGAGGTCTTGCCCATGGGGCCACGCTAGCGCCGCGCACCGACGCGCCACGCCATCGGTTGTGCTACATGCGCTGAAAAAAAAATTGCTATTATAGTGTTGTACAAATATTTTTTTTTTATCTGAAATTTGCTGTTCCATTGCTAAAAGACATGAGGAACTAAAAAGGTTACAATAATAAATTCAATGTACAGACCAAGGCTTCGCGGGTTGTTGAGGAAGTGATTATGAGGAAGAGGGGGAGGAAGAGGAAGTGTCAAGCACAAATTTGGAGGATGCGGATGAGGATGAGGATATTTTTTTGAGGAAGAGGATGCGGATGAGGAAGCGGAAGAGGAAGCAGATGAGGAAGAGGATGATATGAAATACTAGCTCTTGCCCGCGACTTCGCCCGCGTGAATTTCCCAGGGGAACAGTCATCTCGGGAAAAAGCACTGTTGTGTGCAAGTGATGTTACCCTATGTCCTTCTCAGTACTTCTTACTATGTGTATGCGACATTTCAGGAAGATTTTGTAGATAAAGCGTGAAGAGGTAACAAACAAACAAATATACTCACTTTCGCATTTAAATATTAGGATTAGGACATACATATTAGCGGACCCGACACGTTGTCCTGTCCGTACACATACAACAATTATTTAAAAGAACATTTTCCAGTGGACCAAATTGTGAATCTAAACCATTTTCGAATCTCCTTGAACACAAACAGAAAATTTCATCAAAATCGGTCCAGCCGTTAAGGAGTTCAGTGACATACACACGCACACAAGAAATATGCCCGTTTGGCCCGGCGGAAGTGAAATTCCTCTTAAGTTCCTCTTAAATTTTGAGGAAGCGATAGCGGAAGAGGAATTTTTATTTATGAGGATGCGGTAACGGATGAGGAACTCAAAATATTGCGGAACTTCCTCATTATGAGAAAGCGGAAGAGGAATCCTCAACACTACTTCGCGTAGTGTATTTTTTCTTTGCCAAGGCGCTATGAAATCGACATAATTAATTAGCTACAAGTTACATTTTGGTGATTTTGTGACGACATTTTTTTTAAATACAAATACAATTAATATTTTAAAACAAATATAAGCTTACAAGTTCTATAAAAGTAGTAGACAAAAATTCGGCTAGTACGCATACAATACATGTCAGTCAACAGTCAACCCCTTTTTTACTCCAACATCCAATAGCGAATTTCCATACACCGTATGTCTAACCGGGTCGCTTTATCGCCGAGCGTATGTTTGACAAAACTTCTATTTCCCTAAACACGAAGCGTGACAGCACTATTCCCGGATAGATGGACATGCATAGATATACATATGAATAGACAACAAAAGTTAGTAAATCAAAACAGAGTTAGGTGGGGTTTCTCGGCTAATAATATGTGTGATTGCGGAGCTGTTTAGTCCATGGCCCATCTCCTATCATGCCCCAACAGCCCTTGGTCTTGTACAATAGAGGATCTTGATGACGCCAATGATAGGGCGGTTAAAGTCGCCACATACTGGTCAAAAACTATATAATTATAGCCATTTCGACTCGATAAGAAGAAGTAAGTCAAAGTCGTAGAATGTGAAAGTCTGGGAATTTTGTACGAGTAATTCTCGAAAGTCACTATGTCAAATAAAATCATTGGCGCATCCCATAACAGGATCATTTACATTATCTTCTTCTTTGGATAGTTGTGTCAAAATAGATTTTTTTTTAATTATTTGTAGATACTATTCAAACCTAAATAAAAAATATAACCGCTAAGTAAATAAGTTAAAATATGTCTAAACTAACCCACGAAATCAAAAACATTGTACATTTAGATTATTTAGGTCAGATAGATGATAGATCTAATCTAGTTACTTGATTATCTGTGGCAGTTATCGACAGATGTGGGCTACGCAGAATTCGTGCACATTTGATACTTGCCTAAGACATTGTTTAGTATTCAGAATATCAGATAATGCAATGATGCAAATAAATTCTCGGAACGGTCATATTCCGGTCTTCAATTTGTTCTGACGAATAGCTGCGCCCCGGGGCTTCGCTTCTGTGGGAATTTTGGGATAAAACCTATTCTATGTGCTGTTCCAGGTATTTTTTTACCCGTGTACCAAATTTAATAGAAATCCATCCAGTAGATTTTGCGTGATTACATCCTCACTCACATTTTAACTTTCGCATTTATGACAGTAGTAAGATAAAGCTAATTAATTTGTTTGTTTACACGCACTAATATTCAAAACTACTGGAATATATCCCTTCATGGGACAAGTCCGCCGTTGCCATTTCTGTCTTCATGTTAATTGTAATTTATTTATGTTATTTGTGCAATAAAGTTATTACAAACAAACAAACTTCAAAGTCAAACTTTTATACTTGAGACACTGGGACAGATAAAATGGATAAAAGTCTGTACAAATATAGATTTCCTATATCTCAGATGTAGCCGTAATATAAAATTGATGAGAAAAGTACATTTCAGCCGGCTATGTGAACTTCAAAATTCTTTAACGGGCCAATTCGACGACGTGATTTAAAGGTGGGATTACACGGGCGAGTTTCGGCGGTTTTCACAATAGATAGATACCTATGAACAGTCAAGAGACATGAAGTGCATTCATACCTCGAAGACCTTATTGCCTAGCCTTAAAGATCATATCGATAGCCATGAAGCGTCAGTGACCGAGAGTTGTGGTGCCCGCCTATGGCTGCAAAGGTGCCAGGCTCAAATCTTGACCGTGCTATATGAGTCTGTATACCAATCTGATTCATGTATGATAGTAGTAGTAGAATATAGTAGAAGCAAGTTTTCATCGACTACGACTTGCTTCCGCTGAAGGAAAACATTGTGAGGAAACCTTTACTCTGGATGATGATTATCAGCTAGTGTGTGAAATGGAGAAGGCAATGGCAAACCACTCCATTAACATTGCCAAGTGGTCGTTGAGTGTGATTCATTCCATATAATCACTATGACCGTCAGTCATGAGGAATACAACGAAGAAGGATGAGGAAAGATGACATTGCCTTGTAGATTCTGATTGCACTTTGGACTCGTAGGTCGTAAGTGCAAATTCAGAGGAAACTTTCAAATTTTAATCATATATTCAGAAATGAGAACTTCACAGGTACTTTACACGTCAAATTATTAATATTATAATTCTCAAAGCTAATTTGTAGCAAATTCAATACCCAAGGCATTTAAAAAGACGGCAACACTCCTATGATATCCCTGGTGTTGCAGTTGTCCATGGGCAGCGATGATCACTTACTATCAGGGGCAACTATAATAGTATTCTGTGTCAGGGGGCCGTTCTACCAATTGCAAACGTAAATATCGAGTCGCATTGTGTCCGAAAAGTCATAGAAATCGTAGTAAACCGACATGATCTCTATACTACAATATCTCTGGCGTTTGAGACACAACTAAGGAACGATATTTATGTTTGTAATTTAGGGGACAAGGGCCAGGTGACCCGCTTGCTCGTTTGCCGCCCTATGTCATATAAAAAAAAACTCAAAGCAATAAGGTTATAACATATCACTTTTAAATGCTATTTTTCAGTAACGTCACAGAATTAATATAAGTACTACGTACAGAAAGGAAGCTCCCTGCCACTACGGCAATATGGCGTACCCCCTGAGTACCCCGCACTTCTCCCCCGTTCTTTTGCGGATTGGGACGTTATGACTATAAAAACGCACACATTGACGTGTTCACGGATGTACAGTTTCATTTGTCAAGTAGTAGTAGTAGGTATATATGACGACCCGTTTCTATGAAGTTTCCGCCCTGTGGTAACGTTTCAACTTAGATTTCATAAAATTTCCTAAACACAGTTCTAAAAATATTTCCAATACAATCGCGACCCGACGTCAATCCTCCGTCCGCTGTTTACGACCGTGTATCCGCACCCTAAAGGCAGTTTCAGGAAAAACTACCGCGGAAATTGAATGGAATTTCATTCCCAGAGATGGCGCGATATATTCGCTGGACGGAAAAGGCTCGGCCGATACGATATTTTGACTTTAAACGCTATAAGTTCAGTGTTTTAAACTCATTTTTGTACATAAATAGAATCACGTCTTTATCCCTTACGGGGTAGACAGAGTAGTACGAGAGACTCGAAGGCCACGCTTAGCTGAATAGTGGGCTCATTTTTAACCGACTTCCCAAAAAAGGAGGAGGTTATATGTTTCGATGTATGTATGTTTTTTTTTATGTATGTTCGCCGATTTCTTTGTTGATATCAAAAGCTCGTGACACCCGGTAATATCTTATTCCTATGTCTATTAGAGTGCCTATCGCATTCTCAAAAAGTCGGCAACTCATTAGTGACCTTTTTAGGGTCGCTGGTGTCCATAGACTGCGGTGATTGCTTACCATCAGCCAAACCGCAAGCTCGTTTGTCTACTATTAAATTAAAAAAAAAAACAAGTGGTCATTGTTTTGGATTGGAATGAATGAAATTGTAATATTTACTAAGAAACAAGACCTACACAACACAATGGGATGATCACTGCATAATAACATTTCTGTAAGTTTACAAACTTACTTACAAAAAGAAAAAAATAAAATAATGGTGTCAATTTTTAAAAGAATAATACAGAGAACTTGATAAAATTTCATTAATAACATTTAACTTTGAAATTGTAAGTTTAAATATGATTGAAATCGAAATTATATCTATAGCCAAAGTGGCTCTTAAGTGTCATTACCGGTACTTTTGTAAGCCATACGATAGATTTATATTATAACACCTCAGGACAAAAAAGTAGCAATTTAAGAGTGAAACCTGTTATCTACAGAAGTGAGCCGCTACGCTAGGTGTCGCAATACAGCACTTTTGTACGCCATACGGATTTATCGCACAAGCCGAATTCTGTATTTTATTTACGGAAATTTCTTACTCTTATCGTGTATTTTTCAGAAATTCTTCTTCTTCGCCATCGTCATCATATTATTTTTGTAAACGGGTCGTCTTCTTGAAAGGACGGCAACACTCTTGTGATAAATACTGAGTTTCATTGTATTTCGTAAGTTTCAAATAGCATTCATATTCATCATTTATAATAAAGTTTTTAAAGAAGTTTTTATTAAATCAATATTTAACACAGTTTTATGGACTGCATTTTATATATAATCCTGTATTTCTTTATTAAACAGATTAAATTTATTTACAAAAACAGTACAATTTTATTTGCTATGCTATTTCGGAATATATCAAAAATCTTTCTGTCTTATCTTATGAATCTCGTAAACGAGTATGTCTCTCCGCGACTCTTGGCTGAGGACCCCTTAAGGTTTATACCTAGACACTCAGAGAAATAAAATATGGATAAATCAAAGACTAGATGCTGTATCTGTATCGCTGAATTAAGATCCTAATTTTGAAGTAATTTAAATAATGCATAAGTATTTATGGCTTCCCATTTTAGCCAAGCCTCTTAACTTCACCATGGCGAATTTAAGCATTAATATCCACATATAAATATTTCATATACGTATCACGGAAGTAATCCGACAGTCGGCGACCCGGTCCGGCGAACGAAACCGCACAACCAAAACAATTTCCTTTTTGAAACCATCGCAGAATAACCCAGCATTTGTTCTATGCCTTTTTCATGTAAATAACATTTTATTCATCACTTTTAAACACATTTTTAAACGCGTCTTTTCCTAAAATACATTTTTAAACCACAAACCAAAGTGGAAATTTCCGCTGGTGAATTTTTAAGTGCATTCGTTGCATATTCCGTGTGTAAAGAGAGATACGGTAGAAATAAAATGAGTATAGGCAGTTAAAGTGAATATTGTAGTCGAAATGGCCGTTGAGATTCTCCTTTTGGTTTTAACGCTTGCAGCGAGTTCTGGATATGTGCAGGAGGTAGGTAAATTAAAATGGATTTCTGAGACTAAGATTTTTATTTCATTTGTGACGAAAATAGGAAATGAAATAGTGAAAATAAATTCTTTATTTTCACTATTTTCAAAATATCGATTACGTCAATCTTTTGCTGCTGCTTAGTTCGCTGAGTCTGCTGGTGCCTCCAAAACTCCACTGCTGTATAATCATTTCTCTACATGTGATATTTTACTAATTAAAACCGACCTAAGGGTTGGCTTTAGAATGGATTAAACTCAAAAGCGACCTTGCTGAAAAAAGTAGTAGGTATAGGTTGCGAGGAGCGAATCGACGAGCGTTAGGTTATACATAAACCAAAATGAACCGCCAGAACCGACTTGGCACAAATAAAAATGCATTTCAGAGTTATAATTTTAGTAAATTTGTGAAATGGAAAGAGAACTCAGTCTATTGTAAATAAAAAAATATTAAAAATCAGTTTAATCTATTCTAAAGCAACCCCCGACCTAATGTTAATATGAGACGCAAATAAAGTAAAACATGTTTTGCTAATAAATATATCTGTATCTTTAAAAAATTTAGCCAAAATACCCCAAAAATGTTTCTCCCCGCAAAGTTACCCGGCACTGTTATCTTGTTAACACTCTAATTGCAATTGTTTCGTCGAGAGCCCTACCACGTTCGAATTTTAAACAGCTGCAACTAGGCACAGACGTGCGCTATACAGCCAAAACACAATTTGCTTTTAAAAATATATATATGGCACGAGGGTTTAGCTTATTGTTGTTGTTTAAGGCGCGCTGACAGCTAAATTCTCTCTCCATTTCCAGGCGAAATTCGTGCATGCAAAATGTATCAACTATTTCGGAGTGATTTTTTTAGTAGTATTGCGTTTTTGTTTCGGATTTTACAAAAGGATTTTTGCAAACGTGCGACCGTAAAGCCTGTACGAATAACATTTTACAACTGTAGTTTTTAACAATAAAGATGCAATAAAATATGCCACCGCAAAGATGAATTTAATGCAGGTTTTCTGGTGAAAAAAATATGCTGGCTTTTATTGATAAAAAACATATAATCTCTAACATACCACTCCACTACTAGGATAATAATCTGTGCTCTGTCAGATGGGTAGTGACCCATCTGACAGAGCCAAGAGTCGCGATCAGTTTAGCCATTTAGGCGACTTTTTAATTTATGCTAGCCCGGCCCCGGGGCTTCGCTCCCGTATGAAGATCAGGATACTCACAGTACTCTATGTACTATTTTCGATATTTTTCTACCCGTATACCAAATTTCATCGAAATCCGTCCAGTAGATTTTGCGTGATTGAGTAACCGAGTGAGGATGTTTCAAACTCACAAATTCAGAAACTCACATCCAAACTTTCGCATTTATAATATTACTTATATTATTAATGGCCATTTACTTATATTATTATTGTGAATTTCCCACGTGAACAGTGCTTTCTCCCGGGATGAAAGGTACTCTATGTCCTTCTCGGTACTTCTAACTATGTGTATGCGGAATTTCAGGAAGATTGGTTCAGTAGGTAAAGCGTGAAGAGGTACCTAACAAAAAAATTAATAAACAAACATCACAGACCAAAAACACATCTGTCAATCAACAGATCAAAAACGCATCAGTTTTTTTTGACCTTTTTAGGGTCGTTGGTGTCTATGGACTGCGTGATTGCTTACCATCAGGCAACCCGCAAGCTCATTTGCCTACCATTCTATAAAAAAGGTCATTTTAGCATTTTTAATAATAGGATTAGGATTATATTCAAGGTATAGTAGGATTATTTCTCTAATCTCTATCCCCAGGACTATTTTCAACAAAACCGGCGCCTGGCGAAGGGCATAGTGGAAGCCTTGCAGGACTCCAACTTCGGCGAGGAGCTGCTGTTCGACCTGAAGAAGGAGAACCAGGTGTACCTCAACCGGACTATGTCTCTGGTCATCAAGTATATTGTCAAAAGGTAAAGGACGCTTGGTGAATTTCGTTATGGTTATGGCAAGTGAAAAATTTGGTATTTATTTTCTTTTTCTTTGAGCGAAAGGTATAAAAAAAAACAAGTCACACGGTTTAAAATATACACCTTAAATTATTTTTCTTTCAAAATAAAAATTTCGCGGTAGACCTAGGACACACAGATTTGGAAGGAAATGGGGGAGACCTTTGCCCAGCAGTGGTACGAGTTCGGTTAGGTTAAAAAAAAAATCTAACTATATGGGTGAAATAAGTACACTGTCATACATCACATAAAGGTTGCAATCTTAAAAGCATGGGCTTAGTACAGTGTGACTGACTGACTTTATTAAAATGACTTCCTATGCTGAAACAACTTCCGTGCCGCGTGCGGAAGTCCTTGTTGCTCTATGGAAACAACGATATCCTCGTCTGTTTTCGTCAAGCGTTTTATTCTACACCACTAAACTATCCGAGGAATTGAATACGGCAAAAAGACCTACAAAAGTACAACAATTAATAAGTCTGGGTTTAAAAATATAAACGAGCACATTTCCCCACTTAAGCACACGACATTCTCCCATCTTCTCAGACTCGGGCAAAACAAAGCCGAGTCATGAGTTAACTGTCTACAAGTGCAACACACACTTGGCCCGTACCTCGCTCCAGGTCACTTGACCCATTATAACGACTACAAACACTCTAGCTTTAAAATATTAGTTTAAAAAGAAACCTTCCAAAAATATAAGCCAAAAAATGCACAGGTTAAATAGACATTGTTTTATAAAAAATGAATCATTTTGACAAACTCCACACAATACCTGGCTGTAAAGAATACTGGCTGTTCAGAAATAAAAAGTAAATCAAATGTAAACTAAAAATAAAAAGCAATAGCTTGTCCATGCCTTCGTTATTTATGGACATGCCCATCATGCCACATATTTATAAGTAGTGATGTGCCATTCCCGGGAACGAAGGAAAATTCCCGGAAACGAAGGGAACGTTCCCGGGAACGTTCCCCAAAAATGGAAATATTGGGGAATATTGCAATTAAAATTTATAATTGCGGTTTTTATCACTTCTAATATAATAAAATAATCTAAATACATATCCTCAGATAATAATTACAACATTTTTTTCAAAAATCTTCAATATTCCCTACTTTTCGGGAACGTTCCCTGGAATATTTCCAAATTTCCGGGGAATATTCCCGACTTATGGGGAACATTCCCTTGTTTCTGGGAACGTTCCCTCAAAAGCTGGAATTGACTTTATAGGATTACTAGCTTTTACCCGCGACTTCGCCCGCGTGAGTTTCGCTTAGATAAATAGTAGATTGTTAAGTTGGTCCCACACTGCGAATATTAACCTGTAACGTAACATTTAAAGGTTTGATTGTGCGTACATTACAATATGCCTGTCACAGAACATTCTCCGATTCGATTTTGATTTTGCCATTTTTGAGGTTTTGATTTCAATAGGTCCACATTCGCAAAATGTCATTTTCGCACAAGGTTACTTGCGCAAAAGGTCCTCTTTCACAAAATGTCATTTTCGCAAAAGGTCGCATTCGCAAAACTTCACTTTCGCAAATGGTCACTTTTGAAAAAGATCACTCTCGCAAAAGGTCACTGCTTACGTTTATTTCGTAAAAGGTCACTTTCGCATAAGGTAACTTTTGTAAACGTGTGATCCGTTGTGATAGTTATCTTATGTAGAAGTGACCTTTTGCAACCGACCAATAAATCTAAAATTTTATTTTCACTTTCAAAATGACAAAGTTTCATACTAACTTCCATCCCTTGCTTATTGCTATTAGGTGTGTTAGCGATTCTGAGAAAGATGTATTCTGTGAAAGAGACATTCTGCGAAAGAGACATTTTAGGACTAGAGAACATTTTGCGAAAGAGATGCGTCTGGGCCTATTTTATAAACACAATAAATAAGTGCTATTTATTTTTTGTTAACAGGTAAGTTTTGCATAAAGTCACTTTTGCAAAAAGACATCTTCGCAAAAGGTCATTTCAACTTTTGCTAAATGTTACCTTTGCAAATGGTCAATTTCGTATAAAGTAGCTTTTGCGAAAGGTCACATTCGCACAAAACG
Organism: Ephestia elutella; assembly: GCA_018467065.1. Taxonomy (NCBI): domain Eukaryota; kingdom Metazoa; phylum Arthropoda; class Insecta; order Lepidoptera; family Pyralidae; genus Ephestia; species Ephestia elutella. The sequence continues at coordinate 21,649,387 of CM031578.1, forward strand.
TCACTTTCACAAAAGGTCACTTTCGCAAAATGTTATTGATGTTATTGATATAAGGTAACTTGCGCAAAAGTTTACATTCGTAAAAGGTCACTTTCGGGCATTCTGCGAAGAAGACGTTGCGAGAAAGAGACATTTTGCGCCTGAGCAAATTTTTTTAATACAATGATGAGGTAACTTTTTTTTATAAAAGATGAGTTTGCTCTTGACCACAATCTTGCCCGAATGATTGCAAAATTTTTTATCAACTTTTTTTTTGTAGCTATAACAAGTCCATGCTAGGCAAAAGCCTCCCCACTCTCTTTCCATATGTCCCTATCTCTGGCCTCTTCTATTCACTTTCTGTTGAATGTTAAGTTCATCTGACCATCTTGTCTTGGGCCTTCCTCGTTTTCTGTGCCCATCAGCTGGAACCCAGGTTTTATTAACAGATAACTTTTTTTTATTGTATTAAAGATGGGTTTGCTCTTGATCACAATCTTACTCGCGGACAGAGATGAGGTCTACAGTGTAGCGAGCTTACCCAGAAGTAGCTAATTTACTCTGGTTTTAAAGAGAGAGTCAGGCTGTATGTGCTCGGGAAAACGCAGGTAGAGAGTTCCATTTCTTTACTGCGCGCACGAAAAGCTGGTGCTTGCGCGGGGAATATTAACCAAGAAAGGATGATAGCCTGCCATGCATCTGGACATAGGGTTAGGCGTTATGAGCTCATGCAGCTCATGAGCACACTCCCCAAAGTACAATCGGTCGAAAACCGACAACTCCATACAAAACGGGCAGACAGAAAGGCAACTTTTAGACGATGAGATTTGGCACTGCGTTTCACCGAATCCGAAGTGACCAATTGGTACTTTGCCGAGCCATCCCAAAGTTCACTTTTGCAAAATGACATCTTCGCAAAAGGTTACTTCTGCATGGTTACTTTCACAAACTGTCACATTTATAGATGGTTGCATTTGTAAAATGTCATCTCACAAAAGGTCACTTTCGTATAAGGAAACTTACGCAAAATGTCACTTTAGAAAACGATCACTGTGGATGTGAATGTGACATTTTGCAAAAGAGACATTTTGCGAAAGTAGACCTTTTGCGCAGGTGACTTCATGCGAAGGTTTCTCTTTGCGAAAGTGTCATTTTGCGCAAAATGTCACTTAAGAATACAATCACTGTGGATGCGAATGTGACATTTTTCAAAAGAGACATTTTGCGAAAGTGGACCTTTTGCGCAGGTGACTTCATGCGAAGGTGTCTCTTTGCGAAAGTGTCATTTTGCGAAGGTGTCCTTTTGCAAAAGTGACATTTTGCGAATGTAGACTTTTTGCACAAGTAATTACGCGAAAGTGACATTCTGAAAATGGCATAATCAAAATCGAATCAGTTAATGTTCGTCAGTGTGGGCATATTGTAATGTACAATGAGCAACTTTAAATGGCAAAACAATGGTAAGTAATGGTAAAATGTTGGATACTATTATCTAAGCAAAACTCACGCGGGCGAAGTCGCGGGCAAACGCCAGTAGCGTTTGCCCGCGACTTCGCCTCCTTCGCATCCTATAAAGTCAATTCCAGCTTTGTAAGGAACGTTCCCAGAAACAACGGAATGTTCCCCAAAAATTGGAAACATTCCCGGGAATATTCCCCGTTCCCGTTTCCGGGAATATTCCCGGGAACGGAAATTTGGGAACGGCACATCACTATTTATAAGCATTTGTGTTGCAATTTCTCGTGCAACTTATAAACATAGAAGAATAAATAATGTCGGATTAGTTTTTTTTTTACTTTATGATATAATCTACTTTTTGCAGAGAGGTAGATAACTACAGATCACGGCGTACCGACGCCATCAGTCGGCGGATCTACTCCTCTCTTATCATGAAGCTCATTGATATTGCCAAGGTAAGAAACAAGCACATAGGCACAGGGCGGGCGCTTCATAGAAACGGCGCGTCAAATATGCCTACTACTACTACAAATGAAACTGTATATCCGTGAACACGTCAGTAACACGTCAATGTGTGCGTTTTCATAGTCGAACGTCCCACAGTTACACAAGAACGGGGGAGAAGTGCGGAAGGAGCGGGGGGGTGCCATATTGCGGGAGGGGCAGGGAGTTTCCTTTCTGTACGTAGTACTAATATTAATTCTGTGACATAGGTTACGATAACTCCAAAACAATTAAACTAAACAACCAAAAAAATGGTTTATTAATCCTTTAATTTCGGCGTTTTAAATAACAAAGTTTGTACAATAGGCTCACTACCTGATCAAATGTAGTAAGTAACAAGTGGAAAATAATATCCAATATTACTACTGGTAGTAGTGTGGTAGTAACAGCTGCAATAAAGGGTAATTAAAGAGTTTAATTCTGAAGTTGCAACGTCTGTCCTCACGTCGGAAGTCAAACTCAATGTGAAAAACAGATACAAAATCACGTCTTTATACCTTAAGGCCATACCCAATCAGGATTTTCCGAAAACGTACTGTCTTTAAATTTCATATGTGAACCATGGGTTAGAAGTACTGAAGCAGAAAAAATATCCCGTAAAGAGAAAAATACTGAACTAGAATTATACTGAATCAAATTACAAATAAAATAAATAAGACTAGATAAAAAAATAATAATACATAATCCTGTTTATTTTCCTTTATCGTCGAAAATCACCGTAATTTAAGCGATAACAGTAGAATTTTTTTAAAGAATAAAATAAAGAATACAATTATTTAAAACGATACCGGTTTATTTTTTTAAATATATTTAGTGTTTTATAGTAATTAAAAGAAAACCTCTAAAATAATTACCCTAAGAGCCTAACGAAAACTCGCTAGCAAAAACACAAATTATAGAAAATTCGAAAAGTAACCTTATTGTGTCTGCTTTAAGGCGGAGCTTACGTACCGCCCCTCACCCCCTCTGATTAACCTTGGGTAGCGCCTTAAGGGGTAAACAGAGACAAAGCACAATAGTTTCTCCAACCTTTCTTCCCCAGGACCTCCCCCGCAACATCAGCGCCATAAATAGAATCGACACAGCCCATCGGTACTACATGTCGGTGGAGAGCCGCGACATGCACGACCAGATGGCCGACGTGCAAGTGTTCCACGCATGCGCTAGGCTTTACGACATCATGTTTACTGTAAGTCAGGGGCAGATAAACCACCCCCACCACCTTGATGATTGGTCATAATCATAAATCATTTATTACCAAGAAAAGTTACAAATTACAAGTACTGGAGCCCTGCGCTAAGTAAAAACTTGTGTAACAGGGACTCCTGTCTATACAATTGATACAAGTATGCTTACTACTTGGTAACATTAACAATTACTACTACATACAACCTTTTGTGTTGTGACTCTTGGCCTCTTCCCACAGCACTCCTCCATTTAAAATAATAATGCGGCTTTTTTCTCCTAAACTTTCACTTTTCAAAAATCTTCTTAAATTAAATTAAGTGTGTCTTGTAATATTTTTTTAAATGTGGTATCAGTTTCATCATGATTTTTGTAGCCCACTTGTTGATCTACCTAGTCATTATCAGGTCATCAGTTAGCCAATATGCTTTACTTTAAATCAATGTGATGTTGAAAGAATCATAGTTAGATTTGTTTACCCGTAGTTTAACCAGTTAAATATGGCTTGTACTTTGGATCGAGCTTCGTAAAGAAGGATAGATAAAATTAGATCGATTTTCTTTTCTTGCTATACATCCATATAAAATATTCATAAATTGACTGTTTTTACCAGGCACCAAGGATCCTATCCCACCTGGGTCGTCTGGACGATCTGACGCCAAGGACGCTGGTGAAGAAGTTGCAGGCTTTGGAAGTTAAACCAGTTCATCTGGCAATCGCACTGCTCATACAGGTATCTACTGTTATTTTTTGTAATTCTTAATTTCAAGGCTTTCATGAAAACTATAGACTCACGTAAAATGCCAATGTCTCCCTTACTAAAAGATAAGGTACTTTTTATCCTAAAATTCCTGCTATAAAACGAAAACCTGCTGTTCATTATATTTTAGATACAAAGGATAGAGAAAACGTTTACAGAATATAACTAACACCTCTTCACTTTACAGTACCATCTCCGCACCACAGTGAATTTCGCTCTCCGCTCCCACGCCATCGAGACCCTAGCTACCAAGCCAGCCATGGTTGGCCCCCAAGTTGTGGACACGCTCAAAGCCCTGGCCGCCCGACTGCTGCCCATATCGGAACTTCTTGATATCCATCTGGCCCATTACAGTCCGGTCTTTAAGGACACCTGTCCATCTAGTTGGCTCGCCATTGTCAATGAAAAAGCTGTTTCTGTAACTTGATCTCTTGAGTATTTTTTACCTTCATCTATATTACTTTTTACAGATACAGTATCACGTCTTTATCCCTTACGGGGTAGACAGCGCCGAGAGTCGTGAGACTCGAAGGCCACTCTTAGCTGGATAGTGGGCTTATTGATGGAATGGAGATATTACTTGTTGTGTTTGTTTTATAGTAAGTATACGAGCATGCAGGTTGCCTGATGGTAAGCAAACCCAATAAGGGTCACTGATGTGTTGCTGACTATGAGACCCATTCTTCTGATCACAATTACCATTATCATTTATCAGGTGTGAAGCAATATCTACATTTGTTTGTCATGTGTGATGGGAAGTGCGACGTTGCCTTGTGATCATAGGATTTACGATTTTGGGAAAAATCATAGTACCTACAAATAAATGGATTGCTTTAAAAAGAGCATGTAATGTCAATGATAAAGCTGTTACTATGAAATGATAGAACTGGAATACGTAGTACAGTCCGCGAGGCCTATGCTGAGCTTTGCATTTGTGTAACACACACGACTAATGAAGTGGGTTAAAATTTTTTGGAATAAAAATTACTTCACTGTTTTTATATATAGGTACCTAAATAAAATAGGATACTATTTTCTCATGTAAAGATTCCGTAAAGACCATTTTCAGTCTTATTTAAAGTTCCCGCGGACGAATTCGCTGGCACAAGTTAGTTCTATGTATACCTACCACGACTACTGGGTCGATAATCCTTGTTTAACGATCATAATGTGTTAAATGATGCGCATTTAGCTTGTTTCGTTCACTTATACCAAGCAGTTAAAAAACCATTTTTGAAGGACTTCCGTCCAAAATTGTCTTGGCAGACTTATTTATTCATAAGAACACTATTATTTCAAAGCGTTTGAAGTCATTTTTGTCGAGGTGTCATATGACGTAGGAAAACGTTTCCAGGGGCCAACTTTGGCGCCTGCTGCCAAGCACTTCCGGCCATTTCAGAACTGGCATACTTAGGTAGCCCTCCTCTATGGTTGAAGGGCTACATGTTGCCACGTGTCTCGTAGTGGTGTCATATGAGGTAAATATACCCTTAAAATTTTGACCGGAAGTAGAGGATTTTCTCAGTCATCCGGCCAATTTTCGTGAAATTTTTTTTTGCAGCCTTGGTCACCGGAACTTTTTTGATCTGTTGCCATGCATTTCATCATGGTGTCATGTCACGTAGGTAATTCATGGACGGGCTCAGGGACTATCAGCTTAGGCCTCGCGGACTGTACTAGGATACTTTAGAACTAGAGTACATTTAACTCGCATACTTTAGAACCAACGTACTTTCAGTAGCGGAGTCGATTTTTTGTGTCCTCCAGGTCGATAAAAGGGTCACCTTGACTACTAGATTCCAATGGGGCCAGTTCACTCGGCTTTAACCACATAACAGCTTGCAGGTGGAAACTGACCCATTTTATTACACATTTATCTATTTTGAAGAACTTTTGCAACATATTCATTCTCCAAGTGATATATTGGTCATAAATCGAACACAAAGGTGCGGTTTAATGAGTTCGCATTACTGGGAGCCGTTAAATCACCGTAATAAGACTACCAGTTACCGTTGAGTGTTGCCAGAAACTCTTATACCACTCTGGGTGTTGCAAGCCGGTGATCTTTCAAACGCACCGCTGTTTTGGGTTCCGTATAAAGTAGTAGGTCTTTTTTTATTACATAGGGCGGCAAACGAGCAAGCGGGTCATCTGATGGTAAGTGATCACCGCTGCCAATGGACAAGTGTTACACCAGGAGTATCACAGGAGTGATAAGAAGATGAAGTAACTTCTAATCTGTCCTAAATTTACTATCGTACATTTAGAACGTACATAATAGTAATTTATTTTTTCATAGCCATTTTTTGTTTCTTGTAAGGTTCACACTGGGAGTACAAAGAACAATAACTACTGTGACAATATCAATTAATAAAACCTATTTTCCTTTCTTTTCAATTTAATATTTGCTGTGCCTATCTAATATTTTTTTTATGTTTCTGCTTATTTAAAAAAAAAATTGTTTTAATTTTTTAACAACCGCACTACATCGTCAACCACGGAACCCATTCCTCCACCCACTCTAACTCGTGCTTGCCCAAATTTTTATTGAAGTCGGATTTATAGGTCATAAACTACTCGATATATCTCCCAATACTGGCGATTGGGCCAGGAAACCCAGTTGGGAATCGATATATTCTCTGTGAAGCTTACTTTGTAGTAAGTGCAGGGGCGTAGCTAACGCCGCCGACTCGTATCAATATAGGGGCACCTGGGCAACAATACGAGTACAATACAAAAATTATTTATTTGCACACAAGTTTACATGGTATCCTAACTAATATTATAAATGCGAAAGTGAGTTTGTTTGTTACCTCTTCACGCTTTAACTACCCAAGTAACATTTGATTCGGGTCTAGGTTGTAAAAAATGCCTTTAGGTTAGAAAATGGTCGTTAGAAGGTTATTGTTATGCTATCTGGTACTAAAAAGTATTTGAGAATGATTAATAAGTCTTAAAACTAATTGTTTATTACTACAACCTTCAAGCCGCGGACAAGAGTTTAAATTAAGGTAATTCTGACTCGTGTTTCAAGAGCATTAAGACTTAGGATCTCATAGTTGTCGTAGACTCCTGATTAGGTTCTGAAAAAGCTAGCACTATGCTTAATTGTGATCTAAAGGTTTAAATTTTAGGTTTGATATAACTATAAAGTTATGGAATGTTGAACTCGCCTTTAAGTAATTTCTAAAACTTACTATAAACCTTTAGGCTGTATTTAGTTGTCCAGGCAAACTAATTTTGACTGCTTGGTTAAAATCCAAACCAATAAGATATTGTTTATGAGCTGAAGGCATAATTAAAGTCCTTCAAGAATATTCTAAAGCTTTAAAGGCATCCTCAAAAAGTATCAGTTGTCTCCTCGACTTCAAAGCAACAGCATCGATTGCAAGATAGTGTTGCAGCAATAGTGTTGACAATCGATAGTATTGTCAATAGTATTGTGACCTTGAAAAATAGTCACACTATCGATAGGCCTATCGATAGTATCCATAACATCGATAGTATCCATAACATCGATAACATCGATAGTATCGATATCCAATAATTTGCAATACTATTGATGATAACCCAAACTATCGTTTATTGCTTTTCGATACTATTGATCTATTCTAATAAATACTATCGATAGTATCAATACTATCGATACTAATGACACTTATATTTCAACAAACAAACAATCGATAGTCAAACTATCGATAGTCCGGCAACGCTATTGCAAGATGAACCGGCACATTCGGCTTCTACAACCAAATCTTAAAAGCAACTAAATGTGCTCAGCGGTTGTTTTCGCGACTCGTTAGTTTTGAACTACTCCTGGCGATAACCTTAGAGCTGCGAAAATAGCTTAGTCGTTTTAACTAGCTCTGCGATATAACCCTTAGCTCCTAATTCGGCAAACATTAAAAGCTTGTAGTTGTTACAATCCTAAAAAGGTTAATTAAAATGCTCTCTAATAATTTGTTAATGACAGTCATATTTTTTTTCTGAAATAATTAAAAAAATTTAAGCTAATAGCAATATTTTATCCAAAAGGCAATATTAAGAAACGTATGCTGTACGATTTAATATATAATGCTTTTTCTTTGAATAGAAGTTTTATTTCCAATGCGATTTGCCACCAACCACTTCATTTTATACTCATATTGCATTAAAATATCTTCAAAATTTTTAATTTTCGAAAGGCCCGTCTCGTATAACCAGCCAATTATCCTAACATTTCACAATAAAGTGCTAGTCGCAGTATTTTTATAATATTGCCTGACTTCAACAAGCTCCAAATTATTTCGTTATGAATACATCACTCATATCTCGCCATTTTAAAATTTGTTACATGACAGCTAGGAAATCGCCATTTATAAATAAAGTATTTAAAGCCACGATTCGTGTTTTGTGTAAAAATATCTTAAACAGAAACATTTTAAAACCCGGGATTCTTGAAAAGGCATTTATTCAAGTCCATCAAAAAGGTTTTAAGTTGTCATAGGTTACATCCAAGATTAATTTATAACTTTTAAAGCTGTCTATACAAGGTTATATTAACGTTAAATTAAGGTATTCTGATAAGAACTATAGGTTTTGCTGTAGCTCTCGAAAAGGTTCTAAAACGTGGGCCCTTTTTGCACACAGGAGGTTAATATATGGTTAACATAATGTTATTGAGTCTATTAAGACTTACGAGTAGATTTCCATACAAAGGTTCTAGAACCTTTTTAAAATCTTTCTAAAACCTGAAATGTTACTTGGGTACTGAACCAATCTTTCTGAAATTTAGAAGTACGAAGAAGGCATAGGGTACCTTTCATCCCGGGAAAAAGCACTGTTCCCGTGGGAAATTCACGTGGGCGAAGCCGCGGGCAAAAGCTAGTAGATACATAAAGTAACTTAAAATTAAAATAAGGGAGGAAAATGCGCAAAAAGTCTGACTTATCGCCGTAAGCAATTTCCTCCAGGCAAGCAGTGGTCGTTCTGAAATGCCAGTAGTTTGTAGCTTTGAGACATAATATACTATGATTATATAATTTGTAAAAGAGCGTCCTTTGAAGACCAAATTTCAATAAAGAATTTTTGATTTTGAGTCAAGCTACGCCCCAAGTAGATGGCCCAATTTTCCACAGGACCTTGAAGGGTCAAGCTACGCCACTGGGAAAGTGATTCTATTTTTGGCTTCCTAGTCCTGGCTGTCCGTCCTACGTCAATACCCTCCCGCGGTAAATGATCTTGTTAACCGACTGCCGAATGTTATTGTGTGTTTTCAGGCTTATAATAAAAGGCTTTACACTCTGAGATTTCGGATAGCCAAGCATTCTTCATGATGTTGGTTATAAAACAGAAATAATGAATTTGATTAAACTTAACATGAAAATAGATATTATGATTTTATTATGATTTTAATTGATATTATGAATCTAAAAATACTTCTCACAACAAAATCTATTAAGCCGTTCAGGACATATGGTGAAATAAAGAAACTTACATACATACAACAAGCATACATATGTGAACCCTGAAAACATAACACTCCTATTTGTTCAGTCGTGTAAAAACAGACGAGCAATACAATACGACAGCAATCGTTAAACAGTCACTCATAATAAGCATTAAACTAACAACATCACACAACTCGTGATGAATAACAGAAAAGTGGAAATTAAATTAAGTATAACAGTCGTTAGTATAGTTTATTCTATAAATTGTATTCATTTCGTGGCTTCGTACCATATGCGCGGGCGCAGACCATTCCGGTACGATTTACGATCGCAGGTTATGACCACAAAATACACAATCGACAGAAAGGGAATATAAGTATTTTTTTCAAGTTTTTTTATTTTTTTTTATTCGGTTTGGTTTTATAAGTATATTTCCTTATAAATAAATAGAATTATAGATAAATCTTTATAAAATTGGACACTAAAAGATTTGTTTATCAACAGAGAGACGAACCTGCTGTAGAATCTTAAAATTTTGCTGTTTTTATATAGCGTAAGTGAGAATACCCATTGGTGAAAAACGAAATTCGTGCGGGCGACAGCGAGGGTAAGATCTAGTAAATTATAACACCAGAGAAATAAGCCTTATAGGCCATCACAGGCAATATTTTATAAATTCGCGCGACCCTCACTGATTGAACAAATAAATAACGCATTTAATCCTCGCTAAACCGCGCTTCGTATGCAACGTCACATCTGTTACACTCAAATTTGTGTTACGGCCTATTATTTTTATGAAAACATCGTTTGTTCTCACATAAAATATCGTATTTGTTCTGCTGTCAAACGGATAGTTGCACAATTTCGTCGCCAGAGCGGGCCTCAGTTCCGGAGATTCATGAGAAATGGCCGACGGACATTGTAGCTGCATTCTAGTATTTTAAATTTTGGCAATGGTTTTGGTAGAAGGATAAATTTTGCGAACGTTACTGTAGACTTAAATCCCTTACGTAGTCACGATATGTGTAATTCAAGTCAGTAACCGACTTCCCAAAAAAGGAGGAGGTTATATGTTTCGATGTATGTATGTTTTTTTTTATGTATGTTCGCTGATTTCTCCGCCTATAGTGGACTGATTTCCGAAATTATTGTTTTATTCGAAATAGTTTATTCCCAAGTTGGTCCCATTTTAACCACGTCAGAATCTGTTCGGTAATTTTAAAGATACCTAACAAAATATTAAAATTCAAACATTGGATTATAGAGTAAAAGCCCGCGACAGCATGCCCTTTGTTATTTTATGAAAACTCAAGATTCTCTATGCATGTCCCCAACACAGAAATAGTGATTAGCGACTATAAAAGTTGGATCATGATTGCTTAGGTAGATAATTTGTAGCAATCATATTTAAAGTTTTTAAGATTTTATTCCGAATAATATGAGAAATCATGCCATCCATTGCCAAGTCATTGGTGCAGATACAAACCCATGTCAGACATTGTAACTTTACTAAATTATAGTCATGTTTGTTTTATTATAATAGCTGAATTTAATAATACTTTGAGAGGTCCCCAAGGGTGCTTTCGACCTATAAAATTCACTTTTGCTATCCATATTACCTACATAAGCAACTAAGATTCAAACTTCATGAGTAGTCACTAATCTTCTTTACACGTGGATATACGTGAAATTTGACATCAAGAAACATTCAGCATTTTTGAAATAAGGCAGGTTGGTCGTCTCGGGCTCTTGGTCTATTTATGTGCCAAAAATTCCGTGGAATTCTGACAAATTCTGACATTTCAATCAAACTGACATAAAACGTTTCGATTTCTTAAATTTTGGCCAGTGAAAAAATAAGTTTAAGTTTTCATGACAACAAAACTGCGCCAAGTGCACTAAAAATGATAAAATAAAAATTTTTTCCCAAAAAAATGAACCGACTTCCATTGTAAAACTTAAAATCATGAAATAACTTAATAGGCAGATTAATCAAAAAGAAAATGTATTGACATGCTACCTACTGAATGAGGTGAAATCGGTGCAAAATTAAAAATTAAATCATCTAAATTAACATTAGAATCATGTGTAATTAAAATGCATAATACTTATCCTTACTCCTTGCACTTGGCACCGACTTCACCTCATTCAGTAGGTAGCATGCCAATACATTTTCTTTTTGATTAATCTGCCTATTAAGTTATTTCATGATTTTAAGTTTTACAATGGAAGTCGGTTCATTTTTTTGGGAAAAAATTTTAGAATCGATGTTTCTAAATTTCTTAGAAAATACCGATACTAGTTAGCAATTTTAAGCTGTGTTTTAAAATATTTGACATTAGTATTGTATCCATTTAGATAAATATTCTAAACTTTAGACCTTAGACGTAGATTTTTCAGTAGCAATAACAGACCTCCGTGGTTTTACTGTGATGCATAATATGTATATTTTTTGTATGTATAATGAAATGTATCACCATGTAGATCCTTACGCAGACTTATCTAAATTATGAGAGTCTATTCGGACTAGGAAGTTGTAATTTAGATTGGCTATATGTTGGTCTGATGAACTGACGGCCTTTGATAGACGGTGGCAGCAGCTAGCGAGCGATAGAGGTAGTTGGAGAGATAAGGGAGAGGCTTATGCCCAACAGAGGGACCTAGTGATAGTGGATTTTTTTATTGATGTCGTAATGGTGAAATTAAATCTTACAGATGCCTTCGATACATGCAAAATAGGGGTGGGACTATTTGTAATTTTAATGTATTTTTACTATTTTCTTACCGTTATAAATCTTCATTACATTCTTTCTCGTGGTTTAACGTCATCCTTTCTTATGTAATGTAATTACTTGGTGGTTAATTTTCTATTGTGTATCACTGAAAAAAATACTTATACACAAACAAACTTTCGTCAACCCATAACACAAAAAAGTGAGTACATAACTTTTAGCAATATATTTATAACCAAACACAGTTGGCTAATAACAGTTAACTTTTTGTTAAAATCAAGTTAACTTTATTTTGTCAAATTTTGGTTATTCATGAAATAGCCAAAGTAGGTTGGTTATCCTTTCTTTAAGTGTATTTATTTATTTTATTTTTATTTTATTATATATTATTTATTATTGTACTTAATATATTCCAATTTATCAATATAATATGTTATCTCTTCGTTGCATGGCTAATTAAGCCCATTTTCTCTTAGCAAGCCGATTCCCTGACTAAACACAACCGAACGAATTTAATTATAAAACAATTTCAAATCCCTTCGCCCAGTAACCTTAAAGACATACGGCCCTTTTCGCACCCTCTTAATAATAACTGCGTATTTAACAAGCGCAGCCCTGCACCCTTCCCTGTCATCACCGGTAGGGTTGCCAATGTTGCCATATATTAATATTCAAACAATATTTTAAAACTATTTGAAAAAAATTTAAGTAAAAAGTCGTTTTTATATTTAGTTAGTTTTTGAAATCCTAACTAATATTATAAATGTGAAAGTTTGTTTGTTTTTTTAATTTGTTTGTTTGTTACATTTCATCCCGGGAAGAAGCCTCGGGCAAAAGCTAGTAAATAATATAGGGAAAAGGCAAAAACAAGTCTTAAGGGTAAATGCAGCCGAAGATACTGAACAAGTTTTAGTGTAATCAAAATAAAATTTTGGTTTTTTTTTTATAACATAGGGCGGCAAACGAGCAAGCGGGTCACCTGATAGTAAGCGATCACCGCTGCCCATGGACTACTGCAAGACCAGGGGTATCACAAGAGTGTTGCCGGCCTTTCAAGAAGATGTAGACTCGTTTTTTGAAGGTTCCAATGTCGTATCGGTTCGGGAACACCGCTGCAGGAAGTTGGTTCCACAGTTAGGTCGTACGTGGCAAGAAGTGTCTTTTAAAACGAACGGTGGTTGATAGCCAGTTGTGGAGTAATTCAGTAATTCGTCCCATGTACCTACGGCCCATTTGGGACGAAACGCAGAAAATCAAAATTAATCAAAATTTCATTCTGCAATTCGTCCCATTCTTTTTTTGTATGGATATTTAAACCTTATCAACGCTTGGTACAGTCAGTGAGACAAGAATCAAAAACTTTAAAAAAAGAATTAAAAACTAATCTATACATATAATAAAACAGTAAAACTATTTTGTCTGTACATTTAGTATTTTTGACTGAAATGGATAGAGGGACACTTAAAAAGAATAATAGAAAGCAAAAAACATTTTTTGGAATTTCTTGTCTGTCTGTCTGTCTGTCTGTCTGTCTGTATGTATGTACGCGTTTCACGCAAAAACTACTGGACGGATTTGAATGAAACTTTTTTTGTTGTATAGCTATTAAGCCTGGGCAACATATAGGCTATAATTGATTTTGAAAACTGGAACACCTGATGAAGAACCATAGCAGAACAGCTAAACTATAAGAAATATGGAAATGGTGCCTTAACAAAAGTCGTTCAACCTGATGAGCATTTTCTGATGACGTATAAAAATTGAAGATCTGGAACATCTGATGAAGAACTGCAAGAGACCAGCTATACTATAACATATATGGAAATGGCGCCTTATTAAAAGTCGTTCAATCTGATGAGCATTTTCTGCTGACGTATAAAAATTGAAGATCTGGAACATCTGATGAAAAGCTCCAAGAGAGATTTTTCATCTAAGCGAAACTCACGCGGGCGAAGCCGCGGGCGACGGCTAGTATATCCATAAATCTTTTACAAATTGTTGATTATTTTTATCTTTATTATTATAAATAACATCTTTTATATTTATTACTGTTGATTTTTTATTTTTTATGTATGTAGAATAGTTTTTAAATGTGATTAATAATTATAAGACTGTAATAGAAACTCTTTAAAATTCCTTGTTTTGTGACGAGTATAATACATCGTAAATAAGAAACTAAAACGGACAGTAAGGCCTAATGTCATGTTTAGTTTACTAGTAAAAATACTTCTTGATTTTATGTTTTCTGTTTTTTTTTTAAGTCCTTTTCTCTATGCAACTATTCTATGATTATTACATTTCTTAATGAAAAATTCAATGTTTATTATTCCTACACTAACACTTTTTTTACTGATTGTACCATTTATAAACATGGAACGAATTGCAGAATGAAATTTTATATAATTTTGATTTTCTGCGTTTCGTCCCAAATGAGCCGTAGGTACATGGGACGAATCACTGAATTACTCCAGTTGTGTTGTACCAAAATACTAAAATAGTTATAATTTGTCTAAGGGTTCTGCCTGAAGTAAAATAATTTTATTTTTATTTATTATTTTAACGACAGCAAATACAGTCGGGACCAATGTACATAATGGTCACCGTTCCAAAACTGTTTTTCCTTCATGATTATTATGACTAACATTTAAGACCAGACTTTTTGATTCATCAGATTTTGCCTGATCTCTGCTTTGGCCCAGAACTTTATTCCCGTGGGAATTTTGAGAAATCATCTCTTAGTGAAATAAAAAAAAGGGAGAAAAAAGGGAGATATTAGAAGCACCCATAACCGGAGAGCATGTATGAAGAGAGTGATGAGTGTAGAGGAAGCAAGAGAGATCTGTAAGGATCGTAGCAAGTGGACATCGCTAGTCTCTGCCTACCCCCACGGGAAAAAGGCGTGATAATATGTATGTATTTCTTAGTGCTCCCCCACACTCCCTAAGGAACCTACATGTCCAATTTCATCTTCCTACACTCAGTAGTTTTGTCTGTACATTGTCTGTCAGTCACTCAGTAACGGAAGAATTTTATATATTTTGATAAATTGATAAAACCCTTAAACCTGGCAACCCTGGCTTGGAATATTATTTAATGGCAATTTGGGGGATACTTAGCTGATAAGCCGGGCCGGCATAAACTGTGACGTATCTTTGATGTGTGGTTAGATATTGCGGTTACGAGGCCTGACTCTTTCTATATTACTCGCTTATTTGGCCTTTCGTTCTTATCAAGTTGCAACGTCAATCAACCCATTCACTTTAGTATTTTTTTTACTAGTCTGTGGGTGTTATGTCCCACTACTGGGCAAAGGCCTACCCCTTTTTACACGACTGACCAAAAAAGGAGTGTTATGTTTTCAGGGTTCATGTATGTATGTATGTATGTATGTATGTATGTAATTTCTTTATTCCACCATAAGTCCTGAACGGCTTAACAGATTTTGATGTGAGAGGTATTGTTAGATTCCTTGCATTAGCCCGAATGACATAGGCTATGTAAGATGTCATTCGTGTTTTTTTTTCTATTTTTAAATAATTAGCTTGTTTGATGTTAAAGTTGCTAAATCACTCAGTACACTAATGTGGCATCGTTTATGTAAAAACCGCCAATGACAATCAAGGTGCGCAAATTCCTTATTTTAAAAGTTATTATTATTTTGATTTTCGCGTTTCCAAGGGAATGGAGAAGACCTATGTTAAACCACTCATTAACTTTGCTAAAAAAGCCGTAGAGTTTCATTCCACGTAACGACCACCTGCGCCGCGCGCGCCGTAGCGCCCGTAGCCCGTAGCAAAAATCGGAGTAAATAAAAAATATAAATATATAAATATATACGGACAAATCACACAGATTGAGTTAGCCCCAAAGTAAGTTCGAGACTTGTGTTATGGGATACTAACTCAACGATACTATATTTTATGACAAATACATATATAGATAAACATCCAAGACCCAGGCCAATCTGAAAAAGATCATTTTCCATCTTGACCTGACCGGGGATCGAACCCGGGACCTCCGGTGTGGCAGTCTGGCGTGATAACCGTTAGGCCACGGAGGTCGTCAAATGGTTTACATTTGTACTTAAACTCTATTTTTTCCTAATTGTCCTATTATGTAAACAATCTTACCATGTCTTTTTTTGATTTTACAACAATATTAATTAAAATAGACTTTTTAGGAAATTACTTTCGTGGTTAATATTTATTTCACTTTAGAATGTTTAGGTTTGAACTAATATTTGATTTATTTTCAACAAAATTCATTAAAAAGTACTGTGAAGATTGTTTACTTAATAGGACAAGTATGAAAAAACGGGCTTTATGTTGCTTTGATCATTTTTCGGTCGGAGTTAGAGTTTTCACACTTCTTTCATTTTTCATTGAAAGAAAATAAGAAAAAAAAGTGGAAAGAAATAAGACTTTTTGTCATCTAGAGGAAGAACGCTAAAAAACTTTTACATATGAGTTACTAAGTTACGTCATAATTAATTGGAAATAATGTTGCAATTAAAACTGTACAGATAATAAAACAGACCAACATTTTTTATGCAGAAACCCCTAAAAAGTGCGAGTCTAAAATCGCCATAAACTGAAAATGAGCCATCAAAACTGGGTAGGGGGGTGATTAAATAACCTGATTAATACTTTTACGTCAACGGAAACCTATCAACTTTTATTGCGTTAAGGTCACCGTCTACTGAGCTGTTTGAGACGTCACAAGGTCACCCTAATCCTCGATTTTCTTACATACATATGTATGTATCTATGTATGTACATAGAATCACGTCTTTATCCCTTACGGGCTAGACAGAGCCAAGAGTTGTATGACTCGAAGGCGACGCTTAGCTGAATAGTGGACTCTCTGATGCAATGGAGATTCATGTAGGTATAGTGACAGGTTGCTAGCCCATCGCCTATGAGTGGAGGAATCCCCAGTTTAAAACCCTTTCCCTCGATTGACTTTTACAATCTGCGCGGGAAGAGAAGCAGCTGGCACATTCTATGTTTTTTCTTCGCTCCCAGACCAGCATGGAAGCCATTTTCTCGAGATTTTTTATACCCTGATGTCCAAGTTTTTAAATCATCTAACGACAGAAAAACCCTTGCTGACCAAAAATCAATGAGTACCCTAAAATCCTAGCGTAAATCTCAATACTTAGCGATTAAGGGATTCGCAAGATTTATCGTCAAGAGTGGGTGCGCAACAATACAGAACGTTAATATATTAAAAAAGAAAGGACGCAAGACGATAAATATAGCCATGTCATAAACATTTTTTCCACTTATTTAATTCGAACGGAACCATAGGTATATGAAAATAATGTCTTCCACGTCTCTATTGAGAGCCCTCATCCACAAACATTTTTTTTCAATACTATCTATCTCCTATATACAGACATAGATTAGTAACAGTTTTATTATATACTAGCTTTTGGCCGCAGCTTCGCCCGCGTGAATTTTCCACGGGAACAGAGCTTTTTCCCGGGATGAAAGATCACTATGTCCTTCTCAGTACTTCTAACTATGAGTACCTATGCGAAATTTCAGGAAGATTGGTTAAGTAGATAAAGCGAGAAAAGGTAACAAACAAATAAACAAACTCACTTTATGATACAAAGATTATCAGACATCCAAAATTCCATTGTTAGTATACAATACGTGTTCAAATGAAGTTGAAAGGAAGATGGTCTAACACAACGCTATTATGATGTGCAAAATGTTTTAGACTAGCAATTCGCTCACACATCAAACTCTTGATAGTTCAATTAAAAAGCTTTTTAAAGCTATAAAAGTATTTTCGGCTACTGCAGATTTTGATCGTGAAAAATTAAAACGGAATAAATGGCTGAATTTAAAACACGAGAGACTATTTGAAATATAAAAGTAAATATCGGAAAAAATTAAAATACTTTTGGACGTCACGTCAATCCACAGATAAACTGAGTTAAAATCTTGACTTTGTTTGATATTTTTACTGCACTGTTTAAATTTCGGTAACTTGAAAACTAAACTACAGCAAATTGAGAACTAGTACAGCTGCAGAGAAACCTGGGTCAGGTTTATCTGCAGACTGTACGTACGGAATGCCTACATACTATATTGCATTGGATATAATTTTATAAAGTGAGCAAAAAAATGGAATGCTGTTTTTAATGCTTATATAATAGTTTTCCGAGGAAAAAATTTCGTAAGATTTTAACATAAAGTAAAAAAAAATTGTGTATCGTCTATTGTGTTGTGTAATTGTGTAAAATTGTGTTAATTGCATTTGCGATAAGCCCGCCTTTGCGCTCATTTAAATGTATTTACTTTTTGTCACTTCTTTGTATGTTCTTTTCTCTAAATGGTGCAATAAAGTGTGGATCTATCTATCTATATATCTATCTTGCTAAGTTCTCACTTAGCGTAATTATCAAGTTGGAGCATTTACCGTTCGACATGAATTTGTTAATTTTCACATATTTTCCAAATATAACGATCTCCTCTACCTAACCCTCGGGCGCCCAATTTTTCATGTTCCATCGATGGGCCCATTAAGTCCTACGGGGCCCCTGAGCCCGTAATGCCCTGATATAGGGCTCCGGAATTTTATCTGGACGCCCTGGCATCTTAATCGGTCCTTGCGGACGCTGTCAGCACCCGTAAATCTTGTGAGATTATTTGTTGGGTGTAAAAATAGGGATTGAATGATCGTCTATGTATGGAAGGTTGTGAATATGTAGAGATATCTAGCAATTCCGCAAGAGACTGCGGTGACCATTATTCATCAGTTGGTCCACGAGCCTATTTGCCTACTCAGTAGTAAAAAAAAATAGTTAAAAGTAGGGTTTTTAACTTATTTTTTTAAATATCACGCTTTGGTCACATACCCGCAGTGTGCAAGGATCTTCTCCAATAAGATTGGCTACATAAGCAACATGCGAGCTCACGAGAGAGCCCTGAATTCATGAAGTGGTCGCCATGACCGAAATCGGTCGGACATCATCATCAGTAAAATAAATAAAACCACAACCGT
The DNA here is from genome assembly GCA_018467065.1 of Ephestia elutella. NCBI lineage: Eukaryota > Metazoa > Arthropoda > Insecta > Lepidoptera > Pyralidae > Ephestia > Ephestia elutella. The sequence goes on from CM031578.1 coordinate 21,668,451, forward strand.
GATCACAATCGATCGAAATGATAAAATATGTGTAAATCCTCATGAAATTCGGTAGACGGGTAAAAAATAACGGGAATAGCACATAGGGTACTTCTTACCCCGAAATTCTCACGGGAGCAAAGCCTCGGTGTGGAACTAGTAATAAATATGTTTGGCTTCTATTAGCCCTATAACAGACACAAAAGTCTGGATTCTTCCTTATGGCAGAAGACGGCCGGGTCGACCACATGTGCTGGTGTCACTAATTAAACAAATTTGCCCAAGGGCCTACAGCCTTAGATCCACAGCTTAGATCGAGAGTCTTGGAAGAAGGAGTAAGAGGCCTTCGCCCAGTGCTGGGACGTAGATGGTTATTAGATAACAATAATTAGCCGCTTCATAAAATACCTGTCTCCTCTACAGACATAGATCACATAGAAAGTTACAGTATTATTATATGAGCTTCCATTTCATTGTTAGCATACAATACGTGTTCAAATGTAGTTGAAAGGTCAAATTCCTACTCAGGGGTTAACCCACAGATTTGCCCTTGCCTGTTACCACAACTAACATATTTAGAACTTTCGTGTGTTTGGTCTGCTTTAATTATTCGTGGTTTACTTCAACCACAAAACTGGGAGTGCCTGATGCTTCAATTTCGTGGAAATTTAAGTTTTCATCTTATAAATTATACTAGCTGTTGCCCGCGGCTTCGCCCGCGTGACTTTGGCATAGATGAAAAGTCTTTTTGTGTTCCAAACTGTTTCCTGTGTTCCAATCTTCGATTTTTATACGTCTACAGAAAATGCTCATCAGATTAACCAAGTTTTGCTAAGGCGCCATTTCCATATATGTTATAGTATAGCTGGTCTCTTGGAGCTTTTCATCAGATGTTCCAGATCTTCAATTTTTATACGTCAGCAGAAAATGCTCATCAGGTTGAACGATTTTTGTTAAGGCACCATTTCCATATTACTTATAGTTTAGCTGTTCTGGTATGGTTCTTCATCAGGTGTTCCAGTTTTCAAAATGAATTATAGCCTATATGTTGCCCAGGCTTAATAGCTATACAACAAAAAAAGTTTCATTCAAATCCGTCCAGTAGTTTTTGCGTGAAACGCGTACATACATACAGACAGACAGACAGACAGACAGACAAAAAATTCCAAAAATTTTTTTTTGCTTTCTATTGTTCTTTTTAGGTCTCCCTCTATCCATTTCAGTCAAAAATATTAAATGTACAGACAAAATATTTTTACTGTTTTATTATATGTATAGATAACTACTAGCCTCGCCCCGGGGCTTGGCTATCGTGGGAATTTCGGGAAAAAAGTACCCTATGTGCTATTCCCGGTATTTTTCTACCAGTATACCAAATTTCATCAAAATCCGTCCAGTAGATTTTGCGTGATCGAGTATCAAACATCCTCACAAACTCACAAATTTACAGACTCACATCCAAACTTCTGAAAATTAAGAATTTCCATTTGTACTGACATAACAGACCCAAAAACATTTAGTTATCACATATTCTCAAGCGTTATCTACCTCCTTCCTCGCACGAAAGTTCTTGCATCGCAACTTATGTACCATACTCGCGTACAATGCAACTTCAACAATAGTTCACAGAAAACTGTCAACAACCAGCTGATAGCATTGTATTTCGTACACAGTGCAACAAAAAAGACAGAAACAAAATGGACTCTATTCCTTTGGAATAAGGCTTCGGTGAAATAGCTTAATCTGGGGCGATGACAGAGATGTATTAAGTGGTTGACGTGTAATTTTAGAAAAGAGAAATTCTTCTTTTCTAGTCTGGAGGGCTATATTCAATAAGAACCGTTTTCAAATTCTGACTTTGTCTAAAGCTCCAGGAGCTTTAGACAAAGTCAGAATTTGAAAACGGTTCGAAAACGCTAAAATGTATGTGATGACATAAGGCCGCGCTAAACCACGTGGTCGATCGCCATAGTCATCGCAAATTCATAGAGAAAACGATTCGAAACCATAGAGTAACGAGTAACGAACTATTTTATCGCTTACTTCCATACACATTTGACGTTCGCTTTCGCTTTGATGACGGCAGAAAATTGTTTTTGTCATCTGTCGAAACGATTACGAATTTAGATATCGCATCGCTACGAATCAAATGAAACTTTGGATTAACCTGCAGTTGTGGCCACAGCAATTGCATTGTCGTTGGCCTCATTAAGGTAAGGTTAAAGATAAAAGGGCGATTAAAGGATAGCACAACATTCAATGTAAAGCATTGCTAAGAATTTGTTTAAATAAATATAAATAAATAAAATAAATAAATATATACGGACAAATCACACAGATTGAGTTAGCCCCAAAGTAAGTTCGAGACTTGTGTTATGGGATACTAACTCAACGATACTATATTTTATGACAAATACATATATAGATAAACATCCAAGACCCAGGCCTATCTGAAAAAGATCATTTTCCATCTTGACCTGACCGGGGATCGAACCCGGGACCTCCGGTGTGGCAGTCTGGCGTGATAACCCCGTTAGGCCACGGAGGTCGTCAAAATAGATACTTGCTTATAGCGAAAATTTAAATTACTTGTCTGAAAAAATAAATTAGCCAATCCTTACAATAGGTTTGACAATAAAGAAATTTTGATTTGATTTGAAGTTAAGGAGCTTCACAGTCCACTTCTATTTGGCTTAAAATACAATTCATATTTCTGTGGTTATAAGATACCAAAGTGAGTTTCTATTAAAACACTTTAAATTATTTAAAGAGTCGGTCTGACAAACTTAATACACTCATTTAAATGAATGCGAAATGACATCGCAAAGTCCAGCGGAATAAAGAGATTACAAGTTAAATTCCTTTGGAAATTTCGCATCGCAATTAAATAATTTTTAGCCGATTGCGGCGAAACCAAAATGGTGGGTTGTGTATTTGATTTTTGATGTAAAACATCATTGGCGCGCCTTGCCAAAAACTAAAATGTGCCTACTTATTTAAAGATCTCAATCAGGCACGGTTTAAGAAGAGCGGAGCCTCCTGGCACATGCATCTTTGATAGCCTAAAAGGAGACCCAACACTTAGTTGTAAGATCTGAATTTGTTAATGAAAATATTTTTTTTTGGCAGTAAAATCGACGTGAAAGCCGTACAGCAAATGGCATGACGCCGTCGTGCCACGAAGTTAACTTCGTTACCAATAAAGGTCACTTTTCCCACTTAACTTTATAATAAACAAAACAATTGTCTCCACAAAAGACTAGCATTTACCTCCGGTAAATTAAGACCCCTTAAGAAGACCATTATTTCGGTATAAGCCGAAATAATTGTTTGCTAACACCGTTATTATTATTTAAGGCCTCCTTAATTGTCCCATTAAACGGGATTTGAGTTCTGCTTCGTGGAATAAGGAAAAAGTCTTGTTTTTGTTACATGTTCATTTGGATTAAGACGGCTATCCATTGCTAAGATATGCTTAGATATACTGTGTACTAATAGCTTGTCACAGAAGGAAACGTAGGCTCTGCGCATATTTATGTAATGCAATTTCTTGACATCACGCCATTTTTTAAATAAATTAACAACACTTAGCGGTCAACAATAAGCTTGTTTCGGGGATCCGATGGACACAAACTCGGTAAATAAACACAACATAACCGCAGACAAATAACTGTGAAAATAAGTACATTATTTGCCCGCGCTGGGAATCGAACCCAGGAACTCCAAATAGCGGACGGGCATGGTAAATACTACGCCATGCATTGAGTCAGACTCCCTAGGTACCGCTTGAGCGATGAGGTTCTGAAAGACCTACGGAGCCTCAGAGCTGACAACTAGCGTGAGCTGGTGCAAGACTGCAAACAACGGCGTCATCTCGTATCGGAGGCCTAGATCCACTTTGGGTCGCTGCGCCGCAGTAGTAAGTAAGTAAGTTGAGACAGAAAGTGAAGAGATAAAAGATAAAAGGGATAGGTTCTGAGAAAAACTCCGGGCACCAAGTTGAAGCGCATGGGTATTCCACAGCAGAGGGAACTTAAGGGAACTTAGAGGGAACTTTACCTAACCTAACCTTTGAGTATATGTACTAAATGTTGGTGTTCACCACAAGTACTTGAGAGAAAACTCGTTTTGAAGCAAATTAACTGAACTTAAGATACTGATACTGCCAGATGCTGCTCAGTATCGACGTCTAAACAGACAGATCTCCAAGTCCTTAACTCGTGATTTACGCCAATTCAATACTGACCGAATTGAAGAGGCGATCAAGCGAAATAAGGGCTCAAAAGTGTTTGCAAGGGATCTGTCTGTTGGTCAAAGCCAACTGACCAAGCTGAAGACTGAGGATGGCAGAATCATTTCGTCGAAGCCAGAGCTGTTGGAAGAGGTTGAGAAATTCTACGGACAATTATACACCAGCGTACGCACACCTGTCAGTAATCTGGCCAAAGATCCAAGAGCCTGATTGACCCGACACTACACCGAAGATATCCCGGACGTCAGCCTTTATGAGATTAGAATGGCTCTCAAACAGTTAAAAAACAATAAGGCACCGGGTGATGATGGAATCACGGCTGAGCTTCTGAAAGCAGGTGGAACGCCGGTATTAAGAGCTCTTCAGAAGCTATTTGATTCCGTCATACTCGAGGGACAAACGCCTACGGCATGGCACAGAAGTGTGGTGGTACTTTTCTTCAAAAAAGGTGACAAAACCCTATTGAAGAATTATAGGCCTATCTCACTTCTGAGCCATGTCTACAAACTGTTTTCGAGAGTCATTACGAATCGTCTCGCTCGCAGGTTTGACGACTTCCAGCCTCCCGAACAAGCCGGTTTCCGAAAAGGCTTTAGTACCGTAGACCACATACATACGCTGCGGCAGATTATACAGAAGACTGAGGAGTATAATCAGCCATTATGCTTGGCGTTTGTGGACTACGAGAAAGCCTTCGATTCGATCGAGACCTGGGCTGTGCTACAGTCTCTCCAACGGTGCCAAATTGACTATCGATATATCGAAGCGCTGAAGTGTTTGTACGAAAACGCCACCATGTCGGTCCGTCTCCAGGATCAAGGCTCCAAACCTATCCAGTTGCAGCGAGGGGTGAGACAGGGAGACGTGATATCTCCGAAACTGTTCACCGCCGCCCTGGAAGATGTTTTCAAGCTTCTGGACTGGAGCGGACTCGGCATCAATATCAACGGCGAGTACCTCACTCACCTTCGATTCGCTGACGATATCGTAGTCATGGCTGAGACCTTGGAAGACCTAGGCACAATGCTCGATGGCCTCTGTAGAGCCTCTCAACAAGTGGGTCTAAAAATGAACATGGACAAGACGAAAATTATGTTTAATATCCGTGTCGCACCCACTCCTCTGAAGGTTGGAGACTCTACACTCGAAGTTGTTGACAATTATCTATACTTGGGACAAACAGTTCAGTTGGGTAAGTCCAACTTTGAGAAAGAGGTCAACCGTCGAATCCAACTCGGCTGGGCAGCGTTCGGGAAGCTTCGCGATATCTTCTCGTCCAAAATACCGCAGTGTCTCAAGACTAAGGTCTTTGACCAGTGTGTGTTGCCAGTAATGACATACGGAACAGTGACGTGGTCGCTTACTATGGGCCTCATAAGAAGGCTCAAGGTCACCCAAAGGGCGATGGAGCGCGCTATGCTCGGAGTTTCTCTGCGTGATCGAATCAGAAATGAGGAGATCCGTAGGAGAACTAAAGTAACCGACATAGCCCGCAGAATCGCGAAACTTAAGTGGCAGTGGGCGGGGCACATAGCTCGTAGAACAGATAGCCGTTGGGGCAGAAAAGTTCTCGAGTGGCGACCACGAACCGGAAAACGTAGTGTTGGCAGGCCTCCCACTCGGTGGACCGACGACCTGGTGAAGGTCGCGGGATGCGCATGGATGCGGGCAGCGCAGGACCGGTCGTTATGGAAATCCTTGGGGGAGGCCTTTGTCCAGCAGTGGACGTCTTTCGGCTGAGAGAGAGAGAGAGAGACTGAGCTATTAATTTACTTAGCTATACTTAGCAAATATATCGTACACAACAGTGGATCGACACCTTAATTCTAAGAAGTTAGCTCATTATTGGGGGCCCTTCGGCAGCAGGTGTGGGGGGCTCCCTTTAATTTTGTAGATCAAGAGTGGCGCTTTTCAATTAGAAAGCTTTTTGTTTTCACTACAATATACTGAAACATACTTACAGTCAACATCGCGTTACCCGAATTCATGGCAAATTAGCCGCTAACACTTCCACCGTTAGGTAGGTTAGGTACTTTAGCATTTTCCGACTTTGGCATTTCCCGACCTTGACATTTTCCGACTTTGACCTTTTCCGACTTTGACATTAAACGATGCATCGATAGCTTTTAGTTTTGTTTCCCTGTATCCGTGTTTCGTCTCTGTCTGTCTAATCAAATCTTCTAATTGGACTAGCATTTGACCTCAGCTTCCAAAATTAACCTAACCTAACCAAAATTTTGTTTTTTTATCCCCTTAGGGGTGTAATTTCCAAAATTACGCCGCTTAGAACCGAATATAGTAACAATAGTAGTATTACGCGTGGATGACGTGGACGAAGTCGCGGGCTTACTTTACTAGTAGTGACTAAAATTCTTCACTGCAGTCGTCAAGTTATTGCTTCGCACTTCCAAATGAATTGGAAAAGGCCCAAAACTCAATTATTCGATATCAAACTGTGTCGAAGGCAAATTTGAATATAAAATAAATAATTCATCCATCGCAAAACACTACGAACTCCAAAACATAAAATTATAAAGATATTCTTTCAAATTTGGGTTGAAAAGACAATCGACCAGTACTACTGCCAGACAATTAAAAATGTATTGTTTTGCTGCAACACACACATTTATTGATAATGGAAACATATACCTGTTTTTTTAATTGTCTCGTGTACTTATCTTTGTATATGTGTGTTTGTATTTGTAGCAGCAAATAATCGATTTATCTATTGTGTGCGCCCACCGGTGTCCACAGCACAGGGCGGGCGCTTCATAGAAACGGCGCGTCAAATATGCCTACTACTACTACAAATGAAAATGTATATCCGTGAACACGTCAGTAACACGTCAATGTGTGCGTTTTCCTAGTCGAACGTCCCACAGTTACACAAGAACGGGGGAGAAGTGCGGAAGGAGCAGGGGGGTGCCATATTGCGGGAGGGGCAGGGAGTTTCCTTTCTGTACGTAGTACTAATATTAATTCTGTGTCCACAGTGAGAATATAGTTTACAAAAAAGTTAGTATCACTAGCTGTTCCCCCGTGGCTTCGCGTGGTGTATTTTTTCTTTGCCGCGGTTCTTATCTTATGGGTTGATTTATAGAAAAAAGTAGTCTATGTTTGACCCCGGGTGTTCAATTCTATCCATACCAAATTTCATCAAAACCGGTCTAGTGGTTTAGCCGTAAAAGCGTAACAGCGTAGCAGACTTTCGCATTTATATTAATATGGAAGTATGGATGTAACATTCGAATCGAACCCATGCACGCACAGCATATCCGGCAGAGGGCAGATAAACAAGGCCTAGACCACGGGCAGAGGCAGAAAGTAAAGAAAAAAAGAAAAGGCCGAATAAATACAAAATTCAAAATTAAAAAATACTTTATTGAAACGTTGCTTTCACAAGCACTTTTCACGTTAAAAACTAATTACATAATTACCTATATTACATAAATCTCAAATCTATAAACTACTAGTATTTCTGAACGACCACTGCTAAACAAAAATGAACTTCTGCGTAAAAATTATCGCACAGACATCGTAAAGTTGGCTCATCTAGATAAAGCAAGACGCGATCCAATATTCGTGCGCCTTGCACCAGTATTTTATGTACAGACATTACTGGCTGTATACGACTTCGGAGTAAAAAAGTTGGGTTGACACTGGCATGGTGGTGCCGATTAAAAAAAAACATAAAATTATTTTAGATTCGGACAGAGTGTCCAAACTTATTGTGTCCGAATCGTCAGTTACCAAGTATTTGAATATTTTTTATCTTCTTTTCGAGGGCGTTAGATTCGGACCGGAGGCCCGAAGCATAGCTACTTAGCTAGTAAGGCTATATACCTACTGTACACTAAAGTCCTTACGTCCTTGTATAAGGATGAGTGCTAATAGTGTCGTGTATCGTGGACATTTGCTGTTGTGATTTATCAGAGTACCGACGAGGCCTCATGAGACACTTCCGCTGAATTAGGGCTAGGCTTCGGTACTAGTATAGTATTATATCATCTGTAGCTGAGGGCACTAAAGGTCAACTCTATATAGCTTGAGAGAGCTGTGTTATACAGGGTTATTTTTAATTAACTAGAATCCTTCCTAGGGGTGAAAGTACTCATAAATATGAACATCTTTTTGTATGGGACCGACTCTGAAATCTTAAAAAAAAATCGGCTGTTCCATAAATTTTGCAATATCAACTCGCCCAAAATGTATGGAACAGCTGATTTTTTTTTAAGATTTCAGAGTCGGTCCCATACAAAGAGATGTTCATATTTATGAGCACTTTCACCCCTAGGAAGGATTCTAGTTAAATTAAAATGAGCCTGTATAGGTATGTGTAAAATTGGACGCTGATTGGTATATAAATATAATAAATAAATATATACGGACAAATCACACAGATTAAGTTAGCCCTAAAGTAAGTTCGAGACTTGTGTTATGGGATACTTTTCTTCTTATTCTTATCGAGTCAATTAAGTATAGTTGTTATGGGTACTATAGTATTCTTCTTAGTTATTTGTGTCCCACTGCCTCTCCTAACTTCCTCCAAGTATATCTATCTTTGGTCTTTTCCTTCCATTCTATGTCAAACGCTCTCAAGTCTCCCATATCGTCTTGGGCCTTCCTCTTTTTCTCTTTCCAGCAGTTGGAACCCAGGTGGATAAAATTTGAGTGCATCTCTGCAGGTGTAAAATATTTTTCATAGACCATCACTTGCTTCCGGTGAAGAAAAACATAGTGAAGAAACCTGCACTCTATACTTTATCAGCTAGTGTGTGAAATGGAGAGGGCAATGGCAAACAAACGAATTTATTTGTGTGTTACACTCCACGACCCTCAACCATGAAGAATACGACTATAGAATTTATTGTACTTTTGATATTATTTGTCTGTATTTTAGACAATTTATTTGGTTATTGAATAAATGAATTGAATTAAATAGAAAGAGTAAAAGTAGCTGAATATCGTCAAGGATATACAAGGATATACGTGACAATGGTCTCACAACTAAGGATACCGAAGACCGTACGAAGTGAGAAGAAGAAAAAGTATGACAGCGGTCTCTTATGCGTATGCTGAGGATGCAACCGGGAAAACGCTCAGATAAGAGAGAGAGAGTAAACATACAGTCAAGCGTCATAAGTGCAGTCATACCTCGAAGACCTTATTACCTAGCCTTAATGATCATAATGCCTTGTAGATTCTGACTTGACTGCACTTTTGACTCTGATCATTAGCATTGTGTCTAACCACTGAGGCGCTTTGGGTCACACTTTGATACCCGACGAAAACGCCTTGAAGCGATTGGGGCTCGAATCCGGGCCTCAGCTGATAACGACACTAGTGATGGAAAAAGTGTTATTCATTCAGTAAGAGTTCGTTAGAGTCGAGATCTGTTAATCGAAATAGTTTCTATATGGACAGCCCTATTGCCGAGGAGCAAAAAAATTATGGTCATAGAAAAAGAAAGGGCCTCATAGTGCCGTGAACTTTTGAACAAGTGGTGTTTTTATGTGTGTTTTCTCCTGCTAAATTAACAATGAAGTAAGTGTTTTCTGAATAATAATTTGTTAGAAACTTATTACGTAGGCATCGTTTATAGATTCTTTTAACTTTGTTATAGCAAATCTGTTCAAAATAAGGAATATTTATTTTTCAAAATTTTTCGTGCCCCAGACATGGTCAGTAAATGTGATTATTAAGTATATAAAATTATTTCTACGATAAAAACTACATGTCAACTACATTTAGATATGTTATAGAAATAAATTAAAGCATTTATAGATCACTGTTTATTTCGGGAAATATAAGAAAACTTATTAATTCTGTATTTAGATGAAATAATGATGATCTATACCGCTGCGGGCTACGAATTGTTGCCCCAAATTGGCCATTAAAAATGTAAAGGTGTGTTGACTTGGGTTGTTTGTTTACATTTCATAATTCGGCGATGCTTAATTAATGGTGTTTGATTGACTTACAACTAAGTTAAAAAAAACACTTGAGTTTCGAGTGTAGTAATTTGAGGTGATGGAAAACTTGGAATTTCTATATTAGCCTCTATTCAGCTTTTATTAAAACTTATTTTCTTTTGTCATAATTAAGTGATCGAAGGTTCGTTATCGCACTTTTTAGGGTAGGTTTCCTTAAACATCTTTAAAATTATAATTGTTTTTCTTTACCAACGTTAAACTTTTTAGTACCTAGTAGTTTGTTTTTGCGTGTGACTTGTAGTCAAAGGTATTTTTCTCCCGATTAGGATAAAAAAAAACTTTAGACGGGACCCTCGATTTGTAAATTCGACTCACTCTTCAAAACACTTGTAGGATTTTATTATCAGCATCCTAAATTGTAACTTATTATACATATCTATCTTTGAATGCAGTTCGAATTTCAAACGTCGGGGGGGGGGGAGCGCCGCTAGTAGGTAAGTATCTAAAAAGTTTGCCGCCGTGAAACAACCTTTATCGTGTGGCTTTTGAAGCGCTCCGGACCCGAATCCGTGCCCCATTCGCTGTGATTTATGTGTACTTTGCAAGTTCATTTTGACGAGGTTTCTTTTGTTATTTGGAATAGTACAATAATTCAACGTGTTCACAATTTAATGTAGTTTCTCGTGTGTTATTAATCTTTCTGTACAATAATCTCATAGTGTTAAGATATGAATATTTGTAAATAGTGACGTAACGAGACGGTTGGAGTCTTCAATTACTTTTAAAAAGGTTTTTACAAATTTTCTTTTCACTTTACATAATGATATTATTATGTAAAGTCAAAGAATATATTGTTTTCCACGTTTATTGTCAATATTTTGCAAAACAAGTGAGTAGTTTACACGAAATCTAGGTTTATATATAGGTTGCGCGCTGCCATATTGGGTTGGAAACTAGAAATTGTTAGCCTAATTCTATAAAGATATTTAAGTTATTTCTTTTACAGGACAGATATTTTTTTTAACATTAACTGATTACGTGGTTTACGTGCTGTCTTAAATCATATGAAACCTACCATTTTTATTGCTTATATTGGAAAATATAAAACATTTAATGCAAGTGAATAAAATATTTACAAAATTGAAATTGAAACTTAAATAACTTGGATCTAAAACGTGATATTCATTTAAAAATGCATCTTCATTTATCGCCTAACTAATATATTTTATGATACTAGTTTTATAATTTTAATTAATTGCCTCTATTTTTTGTACTGACTCTAAAAGTGCAAAACCATAGCGCGCTATTTGCGGTTGGTAATTCCTGCCGATCAGCAGCGCTTTAGAGCCCGGTCATCGCGCGGCGGCAGCGCCTGAGTGGATATCAACAACAACACAAGTCAACACAGTTAATTAAAACAAATTCAAACATCTATAAAAACGGGCCGAGGAGGCCCTGATAAAGCCAACGAACCGTTTAATGGCAGCCCGCCACCGAGATCATTAACTGGCCGAAAACTGGCCAAGTGTTGTAAAAACTTGCGTGTAGGTACTTGTGGTAGGTAAAAATCGTTTGTCGGAAAACGTATTATCGATTTGATTTCGATGGTAGGGCCCAAAGGAGTTCTTGATTTCGAGTTGTGAAAATCCTCTCCTTCTACTCTCCTTTCTTACACACTCTTTCTCTATTCAGTCTAATTGTTGACTGGTAGAGAATGCCAATGAGAATATGGCGTTAAGTCCACCATTTGTAGGTACATTTTTTTTGTAACTTGTGCAATAAGTTTAAATTAATTAATTAATTAAAATCGCTATTTCTCATGTCTCAGCATGGAAAATGTATCTTAGTCAATAACATAATAATAACATACTTATGAACTAAATTTCATCACTTCGACATTTAGTACACAATTTAATACACGATATGATATTAAGGCAGAAACGAAACCGCTTGAAATAACTACTTACTCTATAACAAGAAAGAAGTTTTGGAAACGAAATTCTCGCGGGCGAAGCCTAGAGGAAAAGTATAAGAAATGTATAGTTATATTTAATTTGTTTGTTTCATGTCGAATGCTCACATCACAGGTTCACATTAACTTCACACAACATACCTAAATACATTAGCTGTTCGGGAAATCGAAAATAAATAAAAATAAAATAAATAAAATTCATTTATTTCAGGCACAAGAACCCATATAAAAAAAAAAATATATATATAAATATATACGGACAAATCACACAGATTGAGTTAGCCCCAAGGTAAGTTCGAGACTTGTGTTATGGAATACTAACTCAACGATACTATATTTTATGACAAATACATATATAGATAAACATCCAAGACCCAGGCCAATCTGAAAAAGATCATTTTCCATCTTGACCTGACCGGGGATCGAACCCGGGACCTCCGGTGTGGCAGTCTGGCGTGATAACCGTTAGGCCACGGAGGTCGTCAAAAAAGAAATTTCAAAAGAATATTAAAATAAAGATGAAGGAGCACCCATAACCGGAGAGCATGTATGAAGAGAGTGATGAGTATAGAGGAAGCAAGAGAGATCTGTAAGGATCGTAGCAAATTTAAATCGCTAGTCACTGCTTACCCCCACGGGAAAAAAGCGTGATATATGTATTTAAGAGAAAATAAATTTATTTAACCACAATTACTGTAATACTAGAAAGTGACTATTTGTAGTTATTGCGGTGGTGGCCGAGTGGTAGGACGCCCGCCTGTGGCTGCAAAGGTCCCATGTTCGAATCCTACCCGCGCTACAGGAGTTTGTATACCAATCTGACTCTTATATGGTAGTTTTCATCGACCACCAATTGCTTCCGGTGAAGGAAAATATCGTGAGGAAACCTGCACTCTGGTTGATGATTAACAGCTCGTGTGTGAAATGGAGAAGGCAATAGCAAACCACTCTATTAACATTGCCAAGACAGTCGTTGTGTGTTTCATTCCAAATAATGACCACGACCCTCAGTCATGAGGAATAAGACTAAAGAAAGAGCTAGTTAATATTTCTTTTAATGCCAAGGCAATAACTCAAATAGATACATAATAGCGTAATAAATAATTATGTCCCAGATAAGGTTACTTAGCATTCATATTGGACATAAGACGAATTTAAACAGGACTTGGCAACATATCCAAATATGAGAGATGCCTATTTCCTTCCTATCGCTTTATTTCATCTATACACGCACAGAATTAAGAATAAAATACATAGAAGTGATTCATTTTATGTAACTATACCATAGAGTTTCTAAGTAGTACTCCTACTCCTCCTAGTAGGAGGGGGTACTACTTAGAATACGAAGAAACAGACAATCAAAATTGGAATGCGTATAAAATTCAGATGGATTGAATTTTTGATTATGTCTTACTGTACACTTGATTTTTTGAGTGAGACCGGGGACAGGAAAAGGGCTGGCAGCTTTTTTGGCCAGAGGCACAGGGCGGGCGCGCCATAGAAACGGGACGTCAAATATACCTACTACTACTACTAAAAATGAAACTGTATGTCCGTAAACACGTCAGTAACATGTTACTGTCATAGCATCCCAATACAAACAAGAACGGAGGAGAAGTGCGGGGGGATGCCATAATGCGGGAGAGGCAGAAAGATTCCTTTCTGTATGTAAGACTTATATTAATTCTGTGCCAGAGGCTAAGCAAGCTTGGCAATGCAGCCAACCTTTTGGGCACGTTGCCGCGGGCCAACGTTCTTGATGGGCTGTTTTTTTTTTCTTAGTTTATTTTTATATTTAAATTGTTTTAGATTAGTTTCAATTATTACCTGAATAAAATCTAACGATGTTTAACAAAAAGGCGGCGGAGGGCATTTCTAGATGCAATAGTATTTCGATTTCTATGGCGCGAGCTATGAAACACTCATACGATATAAAACTGATATTTCCTTGCTCCACTTGCACGCTTTTATACATACTTTGTTTTTATTTACTCATCTGTTTTACAACTATAGCGAAATGTTTTGATATTTTCACGTCTTTATCCCTAACGGGGTAAATAGTGTCTTTTGAATTAGCGTGCTGGAGAATTAAAGGTTCTAAGAAGGCGACATGTTGACAAGGCCAAATGCCTAATTAATAAATTAATCTGACGATTCATCCCTTGGTCAATTGCTACGAAGTGCAAAACAATATTTATGCACATTGCAATCATGCAATATTTCCACAAATTTCAAAGTTTTTCGTCCTGAAAATAGAAAATGGGTGACATTTTTTCTTCATCTACGATTGAATGTCAAAAAATGTGCAAATCATACAAACAAAATGTACAGATTTATCTTACAAATAATTTTATTGTATTACAATCGGACGCCTTATCTAAGTCAAACAGGAAATCTTACGAAAATTTATGTCACTTTTCTTATAACTACCTCCTTTTCCTCTTAACATGTACCTTATTTATTTATAACAGAGTTGGGTAAAGTTGTTAAGGATTTTGTGTTTAAAATGGGTCAGCAGATTAATTTGTGTCATGAACGGTAGTTTCAAAAGACTATACCTTATTGGCATTTCGTTAATATTTTTATAATTCTGCAGTCGTCAGTACTTTTGTTAGGTAGGTACTTGTATTACCTTTATGTTTATTGTCATTGACTATGTGTTGTCCAATCCAACTATCCATCCAATCAACCCTAACTATCCTAACTAATATTATAAATGCGAAAGTGAGTAAGTTTGTTTATTTGTTAGTTTGCACCTTCGCGCTTTATCTACTGAACCAATCTTCCTGAAATTTCGCATGCACATAGTCAGAAGTACTGAGAAGGACATAGGGTACTTCTCATCCAAAAATACCCACCGGAGCGAAGCTCCGGGGCGCAGCTAGCTCTACATATTGTAAAAAGTTTACTCACATCTGCATACGAACATCCAGTCCCTACCTCCTTATGTCATTTCACAAAACAGCACATCTTTAATCAAAGAAAGTTAGGGCGATATGTCCGAAACATACAGAAATAGTATCACTTGTTTGCGTACAAACGCGTGCGTCCCGTGACGCATACCGATCATTTTTGACGGGTGGAGTAAACATATAACCTTTGGGAACCACGCGACTCGCAAAAACTTACTTATATGGCATCAATCGATTGAAGAATGTTTAGAGGCATCAATATCACTTTTCAAATTTATTTTATCAATATAAACTCAACAAATGAATTAATATAATAAATAAAGATTAATAATTGAAGTTTAATGGGTAATTACTAATATTTAGAATTCAGTAAGTATTTATATTGAAAAGTAAGTAAAAAGAAAAAATATGTTGTTTGTCTTATAATAGGTACTTATAAAAAAATATCATTGTTAAAAAAATTTACAGTTTGTTCTAAGAAGAAAGATTTATTTGTTCGAATTGTTTCACCATTAGCAATACATCGGGAATAACTAGGTTAAGTCTATAATAATAATACCATAAAATCCCTGAACGAATTCGCTAGTTTAAAATAAACTTGAATGTACCTGTGTACACTCTTGTAGGTAAACATAAACATAACACAAAAATCTTTAAAAAAAAAACAATCATTCATCAAATCATTATCAGTGCACAAAAAAATACTTGAACGCACCTGAAGGGCCGAAAGATCATCCGTCAAACTCCTGTCACCTGATTTTCGCGCCAAAACTCTTCGTTCACTTCAAACCATTCACTAACACAGGGCATTGTACGCGCACAAAACACTTAGGTCTTTTATCATGTAAACGTTGTTCTAATTGATTTTTATAAGGTTTTAGGTAGTTTATCGAGTAGCGACGCGCGTAGGTGTCGACTATCGCGTGAAAAGTTGTAGGGCAGACTGGACTGAACGGCGATGTCGCGGGCAATTCTCTATCCTACGGGCTTTCTTCACGAATTGTGTCATATTCGATGGACACTGGGCTATTTTTAATTGTCCCGAAAATCGGTTTGCTGTAAACTAAATCGACGATATTTTTTCGTGAGAGGTATTTTATTTGATCGCGTGTTACTTGCATTTGTATTTTGGTTAAGATGTTCTTAGTATGTTTCTATCTTCCGTCTATATATATCTATCTGAGTTTATATACTACTCAACAGAATAAAGGGTATACTCATTTTTAAAGAAAATTATATTTATAGACATATTTTATCGGGTTCTCTAAAAGTTAATCGCTTAGAAACTTTACAATGTATAAAATACTTGAAAGATTAGGAAATTAACTTTTCAAAATAAATAATTTACAATAACTATTACAGCTTTGATTTTAAATGTAAACTCAAGTAAACTGTTTTTTTTTATTCAATTTTGCTAAAGAACACAGCTCTGCTATTTAAAATGTGATCTAACTATTTGTTTTGCTTTTTAATTTGCAACTAAAATTAGGCTTCTTCGCTTTTTAAATGCAGCCTTTGTTTTTTTTTATATTTGCATAATGCTAGACGCAGCCGAGGCGGACTAAATAATTTATGCGGGGCTACGTCCGTCTACATTATTTCAGACAAGCTAAGTTTCAGCCTCAGATTCACACTGAACCATTATTATTTCCCGCTGGATAATGGATATTTCATACAAACAGACATGACAAGTATTTAACATTATTTCATTTCCGCTTGTTCCTGTCAACAAGAACGTACAAATACATATTATTATAATAGGTATATCGAGTTTATTGTAATTTAAATAACGAGCTAACGACATATTAACGAACTAACAGAATATTGTACTGTTGTTAGCGTGTTAAAATTATCTTATTAAAAGGACGCTGACAAACTGATTGACATGACAAATCAACGCAGAGTTGAAACCGCTGAATGTAGAAACTTAATATTTGGCATTCTTTATATTCTTTCAGTAAGAAAGTAATTTTGGAAATTCCACCCCTAAGAAGAAGGAATGGGTGAAAATAAAATTCACGCGGGTGAAATCCAGGGCAAAAAATAGTCAATAACGTAGGTTGTAACATTATTCTTCTATAGAACTTATTCTCTCTACTAGTTATTTTCTCCAAATAATAGTTACGAGTTAGATATTGCTTAGTCAGTTAGCCCTATAAGATTCGCTCGAATCACCTCGCTTAGAAGTCCATTTTATTGGCCGTCGTTAAGCCACAGGTGGTCACAAACCATTGACAAACAATGCCCTCCTGCTGTAATCTGTAATAGCCAAAAATAAAAGAGCAACACTATTTTTAAGCGGCCGTTTAGCTTTTACAGGCCCACTGCTGGCGCTACTACGGTTTCGTTCTTTGGGGCATTTTCGTGTGACTTGTTGCAGATATCACGGGAAAATACATATATACGGTGTGTGGCCTGTGGTGTGGCCCTAGAATAGCACCAACCCATCTCTTCCCGTGGGTGTCGTAAGAGGCGACTAAGGGATTTAAAACACCACCGGAGGATGGGCAGCAGCATCTTTCCGCGTACTATGCCATCACACTGCGATCGCCAACCCGCCTGCCAAGCGTGGCGATTACGGCAAAACCCCCCATGGATAAAATCCTTGGGGGAGGCCTTTGTCCAGCAGTGGACGTCTTTAGGCTGAGAGAGAGAGAGAGAGACATATATACTCAGCTTATATATTAACTAGCCGCGCCCCTGGGATTCGCTCCCGTGGAAATTTCGGGACAAAAGTATGTGCTATTCCCGGTATTTTTCTACCCGTATTCCAAATTTCATCGAAATCCGTCCAGCAGATTTTTCGTAATTGAGTAACAATCATCCTCACAAACTCACATCCAAACTTTCGCATTTATAATATTTGTTAGGATACCGCTCTTCAAATTCTGAGTAACGAACATTCAAACTTTCGCTTCCTAGTTTCCTACTAATATAATATTGTATAGTAAATGCGAAAGTTTGGATGTGTGTGTGGAGAGGATTTTGATAAAATTCGGAACCTGAATAGCAAATAGGTTTCTATCCTGAAATTCCCAAGGGAGCGAAGCCCCGGCGCGTAACTACTCTAAATAAGTGTAATAAAATTTGTGAGATATGTCGGATGAGAGATTGGATCTACAGAAATTTGAGCTTATTGACCGAGCGAGCGAAGCGAGCGAAGGTCTTTAATTGACCGAGCGAGCGAAGCGAGCGAATGAAGGGTTTTGGGCAGAAATAGAAACACCAGAGCGATTATAATGGATAATTATTTATTCCAATACGGACACGAAGAAAACACACATCAGCAGAAAAAGGAAGTGATCAACCCATAGACCGACAGAACAGAACAAAACGGGTTGACATTGACAGGTGACGTGACAGCCAATAAAATTATAAAATAAGCCAAATTCTTAGAATAGAGTATCAATAAAGACCCAATCTATTTATATTTCTTATGACAGTGTGTTTACTATTTAGCTCTAATACTACCCCTTAAACCAATGTCATAAGAACAAAACTAAATTAGAAATAGATAACTATCACTAAGTACATCTGAATTTATACTCAATACATTAGTATATAAAAGATAGTTACTACAATGTTGAAACATGAGTTTTGAAAAAATACATAAACAAAGCTTGAACATTATAAACACAACATGTTCACTTTTGTACATTAAAATTGCTACTTACAATTAAAGATTATAAAGACATAATCCTTTCACAAACTGATCATGTTTCTCTTTAGTTAAAGGTTTTGTCAACAAGTCTGCAATCATTAAATCAGTTGGAAAATATTTGATACATAAAACATTTTTCTTAACATTTTCTCGAATAAAATGGTGCCTCACATCAATATGTTTGGTTCTACCATGATACATACAATTAACAGTCAATTTTTGAGCAGATTGGTTGTCGTTATACAATGTTACTTTACAATTTATATTTAGTAATTCATTAAGAAAACTACGAACAAAAAGAGCTTCTTTACATCCATCTGACAGTACCATATATTCAGCCTCTGTGCTGGAGAGAGCAACAGTCTTTTGCTTTCGACTTTCCCAAGAAATCAATGAATCTGAACCTAGCTTAAAAATAAAACCAGTAAAAGACTTACGATCAATTTCGTTACCACCCCAATCAGCATCAATATAAGCAGTTACATCTAGACCTCCCTTCTGAAAGACTAACCCATAGTCTAGCGTACCTTTAAGATAGCGTAGGACACGCTTCAATGCTTTCCAGTGATGTTCAGTGTGACACTCATTAAATTGACTGAGCACACTCACAGCATGAGCGATGTCTGGTCGGGTGCATACTGCTATGTACATGAGACAGCCGACTAGATTCCTGTAATTAAAATTATCATTTTTCTTATCACATTTTAACAATTTGATACCTTTTTCTAGTGGAGTTTTTGTAGGTTTGCAATCCCCCATGTTGAATTTCTCCAAAACTCTTTTTATATATCCAGTTTGATCAAGAGTAATTTTATTCTGATATCTATTTACTCTCATACCAAGAATGTGATGTGCGGGACCCAAATCAGTCATTTTAAATGTTGACATAAGGTCATGCTTAACCTTTTCTTTCAATGTTGCATTGTTATAAAACAATAATATGTCATCAACATATAGTGCAATAATTATTAAGTCACTATGTGTTTTCAGAAAAAAAAACACATGGTTCTGAAGACATCTTCTTGAAGTTCATTTTCTGTAATAATACTTCATTTATTTTTTCATACCACATTTTTGAAGCTTGCTTCAAGCCATAAATGGCTTTGTTTAATTTATAGACAAAATGTTCTTTACCTTTTTGA
Organism: Ephestia elutella; assembly: GCA_018467065.1. Lineage (NCBI taxonomy): Eukaryota > Metazoa > Arthropoda > Insecta > Lepidoptera > Pyralidae > Ephestia > Ephestia elutella. Next base: position 21,688,302 of record CM031578.1, read on the forward strand.
ATAAAACCTTCTGGTTGTTCCATGTATACCTGTTCGTTAAGATTGCCATTCAAAAATGCAGTCTTGACATCAAGGTGATCAATGCTCATGTCAAATTCTACAGCGATAGCAAGAAGAGTTCTAATGGTTGAGTATCTTACCACCGGTGAGAAAGTCTCTTCATAGTCGACTCCATACTTCTGTGAATAACCTTTGGCTACTAGACGAGCTTTGTAGTTTAAAAGTTCACCATTGAGACCTCTCTTCTTTTTGAAAACCCATTTACACTTAATTGGTTTTTGGTTTTTCGGTTTCTCAACAAGAGTCCAACATTTATTGTCTTCAAAAGATTTATACTCATCTGACATTGCTTTTCTCCACTCAGCTGCTTCTGTGCATGCCAAAACTTCCTGCACGGTTTCTGGCTCATCATTGCTGCACAGATTTTTCACCAACAGGACAGACATGGAGGCCACATCATCACATAAAAATATTTAAACGTCATTATTGATGACCCAAATTCTTAGAATAGAGTATCAATAAAGACCCAATCTATTTATATTTCTTATGACAGTGTGTTTACTATTTAGCTCTAATAGCGAAGGTCTCTAAATCGAGTTGGGGGTGAAACACATTGTTTGTATGTATGTATGTATGTATGTTTGTACCGCGATAACTGCCGAACCGATGGTCCGATTTTGATGAAATTTGGTAGGCATGTAGGAAATATCAATAGAATTTTCAAGTTCGTTGGGCATCAAAATCGGTTCAGTAGTTTTTGAAATATTAATAAAAACGTCCGCGATTATCTAGCAAACGAAACCATAGCGTGTTCTAACTTTGGATAACGCCATCTAGATTTTATTTAGGGAACTGAATTATGTTAGAAAAGTCGAAATCAGAGTATATCAATAAAAACGCGAGTAATAATCGCGAGGTCTAAGTTCGCGGCGAACTACTAGTTATGGACCACTAGCTTTTGCCCGCGGCTCCGCCCGGGTGAATTTCCCACGGGAACAGTGCTTTCTCCCGGGATGAAAAGTACCCTATGTCCTTCTCAGTACGTTTAACTATGTGTATGCGAAATTTTAGGAAGATTGGTTCCGTAGATAAAGCGTGAAGAGGTAACAAACAAACTCACTTCCGTATAATACATTATATAACACATTTATAATATTAGTTAGGATTGAGTGTGTTCTTTCTGATTTACTTCTAGGCATATTACAATATTCCTTATCTGTGCTCAATGAACTCAATGTATATACACAAACCCCTAAAAAGTACCCCTTATACACCCCGCTTTTTTGCTAAAACGTCTTCAATGTACCGTTTTACAATAATAGAGAATACGACAAACAACACGTCACAAAGTAACTACAGTACAAAAGAATCCCTCGTAGCTTTTCCTTGAAACGAACTCTAGAGAGAGGTCCCCCTCAGTTTATTTTGCTACATTATAATCCTAATCCAAACTAATATTATAAATGCGAAAGTGAGTTTGTTTGTTTATTTATTTATTTGTTTGTTTTTTACCTCTTCATCTACTAAACCAAATCTTACTGAAATTTCGCGTACACATAGTTAGAAGTACTGATAAGGATATATGGTACTTTTCATCCCGAGAAAAAGCATTCATCCCGTGAGAAATTCACGCGGGCGAAGCCGCGGGCAAAAGATAGTTTTTCATAAACCTAGAACTACAGATGCAGATGTATTATACGGGGTAGACAGAGACAAGAGTCGTGAGACTCGAAGGCCATAGACTTATTGGTGGAATTGAGATTCAGAAATAGTGACAGATTATAATTTGCTAGCGTCGCTAGCCCATCACCTATGAGAAAATTCCAGTTTATACTCCAGTTCCTTGATTGATTTTTACAATATGCGCTGGAAGAGAAGCAGCTGGCTCTTTTTATGTTTTTTCTTTGCTCCCAGCCAGCAGGAAAGAAACAGGAACTATATTGAGCGAGCGGAGCGAACGAAACGAGCGAGAGTCTCCATTTCAAGACTGACCGATTTTTCTTTTGTCGGAATATATGTTTTGTTGGCTTGTTTGATCCAGGCTAAAAGGACGCATTTCTGAACGAATTCTTAAAAATCTTGATTTATTTGGAACTAGCTTTTTCCCGCGGCATTGCCTGCGTAAATTTCCCACGGGAACAGTGCTGTTCCCGTGGGAAACAAAAAATAGAGTCGAGAGCTAGAGCTAAAAATATTATTTTCACTTCTCATGCTCTGAAAGTGCTTATTTGTGCAGGATATAGGCTGCACAAAATCGAATTTTGTGCACAAGGGCATTAACGTATCTACTCATAAATGTATCTATATTAAGGCAAAGAAAATGAGCCATACAGCCAAACACGATAAAAAGTTCATAGACAGAATTTGTTATTTTATAATATTTACTTTCAATTTAATTGCCTTATATGTTTTTTAAGACATAAAAGATATTAAAATTAAAATACAAGTACGGTAGGGTATTTAATTAATTTAAGAAAAATATTATTACAAAATTAATTTAATAGTAGGCTGTATAGGTCTGCAGCCCAAGCCTATCAATGTCGTAGGATTAAAAAATAAAGCGGCGGGAAACAGCTCTTGTTTTTTCGTGCGTTTATTAATTTCTTCAATTTGATTTATTTCCTCGCAATCGAAGTGAAAAGCAGAGTTTATAACTCGTCCACAAAACGATTTTTATCCTCGACATTACTATCAGCCCTCGCCTTCGGCTCGGGCTGCTAAAAGTCTCGGATAAAAATGATTCGTTTTGTGCACTTGTTGTAAAATCTACTATTTTCATTTCTCATAGGTCGGAAAGAAGTGTATATTTGATCCAAGTATCGGTAGGGTTACCCTAGGGAGGGAATGGATTTTTAAAAATAGAACTTGATAAATTCCTTTAGGAATCGGCTACTGTCATAAATTTAGAAAAAAAAATCTATTGAACTGTTATTTTTTTCTATGTCTATTGGCTAAGTTCTAGGTTCTACACAGAAAAAATACCGAGTTTTAAAAAACTCTGAAGAACTTCGATGAAAAACATTTTTTTTTTCTGTGTCTTTGGATACTACTTAGCCAATGGTACCATTGAAAAAAAATCATTCTTTATAAAAGAAAAAAATTGCTGTATTTAGACTTACCGCTGTATTTTCTTCGTTTTTTTTCATATTTTTCTTAATTATTTAAATTAAAAATATTAGTATATTTATATACTTAATTATGATATTGTTAAAAAGAAGAAAATACATGGACTTTGTGATTGTATAATCAGCCATTGAGAATTTAAAAAAATCCTAGAACTTATAAGCGGCAGCAATGGCTCGCTCCAGCCGCCTAGTGATTCCATGTTCAAAATGTAAAAAAGACTAGGTACGAATATTTATTTCATAAGCTGTATCGGACGGGAATCCAAAATCTCGGTTTTATTGTCAATAGACTATTTTATAGTGTTTTTTGTTTACTTTCCTTATATTCGAAATGAACAGTAGAGTGCTTACTACGGGTGAATGACATCAATTCATACTCGGATTATAGCCGCCCTCGCTGCGCTCGGGCCCGTTTAAACACCTCGTATGATGTTCGATAAAAATGATTAAAATAAAAATGATTGCTTTACTAGGGTCGGATGACATCTATGTCATCCGACCCTAGTAAAGCAATCTACTATATTATTTTTATCGAACAAGAAGTGTCACACCTGTAATATATTTAATGCATGCAAAGCTAATCGAGCTCGTAGACTACTAGCTTATGCCAACACAGCGGGATATTGAACTTTGGTTTCCGGACTATAGCGATTTGGGAGATAAAGTCTTAGTATTTTGCCGAAACACTACAAAAAAAAATGTTTTTTTAGGTAAATAATAGTTGTAAACTTAAGTTTATCAAATGGAGGAGAGAGAGGGAAGCCTTTTACCGCACTACCTAGCATACATTTGAACAATTAAGAACTACTCAAAAAAAATTGAGCTCAGACAGAAATTAGGAAGAAATTAGGAATAAACTTGCCACAGAAATTTGCTCATATTGATGGTCAGATGTACGGACCGCTAAAACTAAAGATTTGCGTGACTGAGTAACAAACTGCCACAAACACATGCAAACTTTCGCAAATAATAACTTTTAAAGATTTTATAAAACACTAGAGCCCCGCCCCGGCTTCGCTCAGGAGATACTACATATATTGTAGCTTATGTCACTCAGGGATAATGTAGCTTTCTATCGATGAAATAATTTTTGAAATCGGTTCAGTAGTTCCGAAGTACAAACAAACTCACAAACTTCAAACACTTCTTCTTTAAGTGTGATAAAGCAACACGGACTTTCGCGCGTGGTGTCCATGTTACTCTTTTATAGTGATGCATGAAAGTTACTTGAACAATGACAAAGAAAAAATACATGACAATTATGAATCTTTGAGTAGCTAGCCAAGCTAGGCTGGCTTGCCTGGCTTCAATGGCCGAGGTGACGTCACGTGTAAAAGGGCAATTTGTACCAGGGCACCAGGAGTCGCGAGAAGCTCGTATTCCCACACCGCAGACAATTCCCGCCCTTAGCAACGGCGCATAAGACACCAAGTTGCATTCGCAATCGCATCCATAACAGACCACGAGACGCCTCCAAGCTGAATTTAGTTTTGGAGTCATTACAGCAAGGTCTAATCTTGCTTGACACGCCCCAAGTCGATTTAGCACGCTTCCTGAGTCTTTATACTTTTTTTTGTCAAGTATGACTATCAGGGAGTTTACAAAACTGCACTAAAGTAACCATAAGATAGAGTCCATATTTACACTTCTACGCAAATAGCGTTTACTCCCTTTTGGCATACAACAGTTTAATTGCACATTTCGAGTGCGCAGGGGTAGTTTTGGACGAAAGAGACGACTGTATACATCAGTCTCTCTCATTCATTATTTGATTAACGAGCATTCAGACTCTGAACGTGGCAACTAATTATCGAAAATCAAGATTTTTCCCACCTTAATTAAATGCTTTGGAAAAAAGTGCGTTCCAAAATTTGCCCTACCGTAAGGTAATAAGGAATTATTGAGTTTTTCGCCTTAGGGGGTAGAGTTTTCAGTTTTAATTGATTCAAAGTTTTGTCGCAATGGCGTTGAAGATGCAGTAATTTTCAAAGTTTCGACATTAAACCTAATTCCTAATGCGGAAAAGCTAACTTAGCTTTTGCAACACAACAGATATTTTTCATAACTACACAAGGCGTGCCCGCGGCATCGCTTCCGTGGGAATTTTGGTATTCTGAAAAGCTTTCTTTTGAAGGTAGCTATTGATAATTCACTGGAGTTTCATAGTCTATGCGATTTATTTGACTTTAATTGATTTATTTACTACTTATTTACTTTGATAGCTTTAATAAGCTCTTTTATTTTCTCGTACAATATTAAGTAAAGAATTGTGTACTTTATTCTATTTTTGTTACTATTTTTAGTATTTCTTCTAACTTGTTCTACTATAATACCTATTTTTTTAACTGCTAGCTATTGTGGCACTTTGTTTGCATAAGTTTGTCTATTCCTTACCTTTTTTTCCATCTATGAAGATTTTTAATTGGCTTTATGTTTCTTATTCACACTATTTTGATTTCTCATGCTGTAAGTCTTTTCGAAATGTAAAATAAAATAAATAAAACTTAATCAATTATATTCGTATAGATTTAATTCAGTCATTTATTTCAGTCAGACTGAACAGCCATTGGTCGATGTCCGTTTTGAAACATTGAATCTGAAAACTGATTTATTTTGGCAGTTATTGGTTTGTATTGCCGCGTTCGATTTAACTATTTTACACTAAAACTATTATATCTCTATCTATTTTCAAAAACGATAGGTCTTTAATTCCCTTACTATTTTCTTACAGATGGCAAGGACAAAAAAAAACAAGCAGCCTGCAAAATGCTTCATGACTAATTCCAGATGACTAATTGACTTGATAATAAAGCTGAAGAGTATATTTTACTTAGATTACGTAGTGTAATTAAATACTAATTTTATAAACTATGAATTCTATTGGAAAACATGTTTTTGGATAGTATAATATTCACAATAATAGTACAAGCTAGCGTTGCCATATTATTATAACTTTTTCCCGAGACTCTACCGAGGAATCTACTATTGTTTTTATCTCAGGTTCTAAACTGCGTGTAAAGATGAAATCTACGCCAGATTGTAAGTTAGACCTTTAGCTATATAATTTTGAAAACCTTGTCGAATTTCATTTAGTAGTATTTGCGTGACACTGTGGATGCTGATCTGCGTGAGCTGGGAGCGGTCAACTGGCGAGCCACCGCGCAGAATAGGAGTCTAGGCTCTCTCGTATCGGAGGCCAAGATCCACTTTGGGGTCACTGAGCCAGCGGACTAGTAGTAGTAGTATTTGCGTGCTGCGCGTACAAAAAGCGTACAAAAATTCTGAATAAAAAACATATTTTGGCTTCTATTGACCCTACAATGATCCCTCATAGGTTTTTTTTACACGACTGACCAAAAAAAGAGTGTTGAGTTTTCAGGGTTCATGTATGATGTTATGTATATACATTTCTTTATTGCACCATAAGTCTTGAATGGCTTAACAGATTTTGATGTAAGAGGTATTTTTAGATTCCTTGCATTCTTCAGAGTGACATAGGTTAATGTGAGTTGTCAGTCGTGTTTTTTAGTTTTAATAATTAGCTTGTTAAATATCGCGTAGATCAGTAACAGTTTTATTATGTCTAGATTTAGTATTAGTTCCTTCCTAATTATTCCAAAAGTTTGCCCTCTTTTCATCGGCAATTTAGTTCGGTAATCATATTATTTGTTAGTATTAGTACCATGCGCGTAACTAAAATTAAACGAATATAAATAACTTCGTAACTGAGCAGCAATTGAACTTGAGTTACGTATTCAATGGTAACCACTGCCAATATGACGTCTTGAACCAAATGCAACAATATTTACGACTAGTAGCTAACGTAGTATTAGAAGATACTATATTTGAAGTACTGTAAATAAAGATACACTAGCTGAGAACCGAGTCATCGCTCGTGCGGGAATTTGGTATAAAAAGAGCTTTATGTGCTTTTTCAGATTATACTGTACCTGTATTCCAAATTTCATCGAAATAAAAAAAATATATTATATACATATTTTGAGTTTGCGTGTACCACCCTAGACCTCATCTTTGCTTCCTATCAGGCAAGATTGAGGTCAAACGCACTTAAATCTCTAAAAAAAAATCTGTCCAATAGATTTTATGTGATTGAGTAACAACCTCGCGTATCAAATATACGTCAAAATCTGTTTTTTCGTGAGTGAAAAATTAATAAAGATTGTTGACCACGGCTGATTGAATTGATTGATGATAAAGAACTATAGCTAAGTAACGTAACCCAGGATTTTAAGGGGCTTTTAGTCTCTATACGCAATGTTCCTTACTCAATTCTGTCAAAACTCTTTTCAATGTTATAAAATAATGTAAATCCGTAATTGGCTTTCAGTGTAAAAGTTAAGAAACTATTGTAAAATTTATAAGAGCTGTAGATTTTGTGATAATAAAATAAAATAAAAAAAAAAACACCGAAATACGGATTAGTTTTATATTTTACAAGTTCCACGTTCAAGCAATATGTCTTTCTTACTAACCAACCATGTTGAGTCTAACCTTGCGTGATTTTCGTGACGTGTCTGTCGGGCCCCGGGCGGGCGTGTCGGCAGTGTCGGTTAGCGGGACAAAGTCACGTCCGTCACGTGTCCCGGCCCGACGAAGTACCAGGGGAGCAAAGCTTTGCAGGAGGTCCTCGCATCGGGCGTCGGACCACGGAGCTTAGAAAAATATGGAGAAAGTGCGATCGTATCATGGGCATAGAGTAAAAAACAATAAAATAACGCTTTTTGTACAAAACAAGCTTTTGCATGCGGCTTCGCCCGCGTGAATTCCACGGGAACAGGGCCTTTTCCCGGAATGAAAAGTACCCTATGTCCTTCCCAGTACTTCTAACTATGTGTCTGCGAAGAGAATTGTGAATTACAGGTTTAGTAGATAAGGGGTGAGGACGTAACAAACAAACAAACTCACTTTCGCATTTTTAAGGATTATCGTCACACGAAGATAGCCCTGTGTGGTGGGAGTAGCCAATCAAAGTCACGTTGTGACGGCTTGACGGAATACCAGGAACGCATAGCAAGGGCGGAGGTTCCGAATCGGGAGGCAAACTAGGAGCTCAGGAAAATATGAACAATGTGAGATGGATGCAAATTAGTACATCAAAGTAGATAAAGCATAGACACAGACTCAGGAGTCCGTTGAGATAACTACCTATAGCCACAGACATAATATTACCTAGACCCCGCAAGTCTCATCGCCGGTAACCTATCACAAACTAGATTTGTTTTTCTTCGATTTTTATTTGTTCGAAAACGGTATAACGAAGTTTTAAATGCCAAATGGGTTCTTTACAATATTTTCTGCTTATATAAATTCAATAAATATATTTTTCGTCTTCTGTAAAAACTATCGACCGAAAATCAAAATATGTAATTTTTATTTGAAAATTTATTTGGTAACAAGAATTTTATTTTCTAGAAGTATTAATGATAGAAATACCTTCTTCCAAATTATTATTTACACAGATTTTCAATAACTTTTATTTTATTAACAGTAATTTTGTACATGCAGGATTAATATATTATAATAAATAACACTTATTTAAGTAACAATAATATAAGTAACAATAATTTTATTTTCTAGAAGTGTTAACAATAGAGGTAACTTCTTCTAAATTATTATTCATACAGATTTAAATAACTTCAATTTTATTAACAGTAATTGTGTACATGCAGAATTAATATATAACAATATTCAAATTAATTTTGAAATTTCTTTCAATTATTTTATTTCACTAAGATTTTCTTTAATTTCATTTATTTTACCAGGCTAAATGATTTACTTAAGAAGATTAACACAATGTATTTAAACATTACGTATTTGGATAATTCTATATCACATTTGAATCTTGTGACAGAGCACTATAGGTAGGTTCAGGTTGAATTCACAACATGAATACACACAAACACAAATGTGTTTAAACCTACTGATTAAAACAAAAACCTTGTGACAGAGCGCTATAGGTAGGTTCAGGTTGCGGCGGGGTGGCCCTTGGGCCACCCCAAGCCGCACAACATGAATACACACAAACACAAATGTGTTTAAACCTACTTATTAAAACAAAAACCTTGTGACAGAGTGCTATAGGTAGGTTCAGGTTGCGGCGGGGTGGCCCTTGGGCCACCCCAAGCCGCACAACATGACAAACACACAAATAGAACATAACTACAAAGTATATACTCATATATATAAACATTTTGGATTTCAAAATTATGATTTAAATTATTTGGTATTTGTCATGTTGTATTTTAATAATAGGGAAAATAATTTTTAGGTTAAATAATTATTTTCTTTATGAAACATATAGAAATAGTATCATCGGTTTAACGTTAGGTTGCAATACAAAGCATATACCTTTCAAAAATATAACAATCGAAAATCGGAATTTCAACCAGATGGAATAAGAGATTTCGGTCAAATGAAAATATTGAAAATAAAAAAATTACGAAACGTTTTTGGTATTTTCAAATTCGTAACTAAAGAATTCTAGTTTGTGATAGGTAACCTGGGAACGCTCGCCATCCATGCAAACGATTCAAAGGTGGCGCCGCCGCCGCCCTTTACTTTCCAAATTGATACTGTAAGCAATTTTACAATACCGATATTATAATTGATTATTCGAGTTCATCGACAGAGGAATGAGAAAACGGCAGAGAAATGATAAATCATTAATAACTTGTCTTTTTCTCTACTACTGCGAAGCTAAAAGAAAGGTTAATGATTTTAATCAAGTTGGATAAAAATTACATTGTTTGTATGTATGCATGTTTGTTCTGCGATAACTCTCGAACCGTTGATCCGATTTTGATGAAACTTGGAACACACATAGAAATTACTAGCTGTCGCCCGCGTGAGTTTCGCTAAAATGAAATATCTCTCTGGGAGCTTTTCATCAGATGTTCCAGATCTTCATTTTTATACGTCAGCAGAAAATGCTCATCAGGTTGAACGACTTTTACTAAGGCGCCATTCCCATATATGTTATAGTGTAGCTGGTCTCTTGCAGTTCTTCATCAGATATTCCAGATCTTCAATTTTTATACGTCATCAGAAAATGCTCATCAGGTTGAACGACTTTTGTTAAGGCACCATTTCCATATTTCTTATAGTTTAGCTGTTCTGTTAAGGTTCTTCATCAGGTGTTCCAGTTTTCAAAATAAATTATAGCCTATATGTTGCCCAGGCTTATTAGCTATACAACAAAAAAAGTTTCATTCTAATCCGTCCAGTAGTGTTTGCGTGAAACGCGTACATACATACAGACAGACAGACAGACAAGAAATTCCAAAATTTTTTTTTGCTTTCTATTATTCTTTTTAAGTGTCTCTCTATCAATTTCAGTCAAAAATACTAAATGTACAGACAAAATATTTTTACTGTTTTATTATATGTATAGATTAATAGAATGTTTAAGTTTGTTGTGCATCTAAATAGGTCCAGCCGTTTTTGAGATATTCGATTTTTTATTTAAATACATATTCTATTTTAATTTTCGCGAAGGTTCCGTTTTTACCTTTTGAGGTACGGAACCCTAAAAAAAGATACATGACACAGAATATCATTCCTCTGTCATTATCATTCCTCTGTTTCCAAATCGATTAGGCTTTTAGAATCGATTAGGTTTTCTGTGCGGTACAGCACTATTTGCCTTTTTGACAGAAAAATGAGATTAGTGATCGTACCACTAAGCTTAACGACGTGTGAACGTATAGTTCGTTTTAACATTCATTGCGTGTTTTTAAAGATAAGCCCTACAACACTCCTTTTAAAAGCGGCAATGTATTTTAAATCAACAATACACACTCGCATACATAGTTTTCTTTGTAAAATCGCCAAATCCGTGCCGGGAACACAAAATAATTGTTTTTTAGTTAAAAACAACACCATTTTAAAACAAAATTACTTACCGATGAAAAGAAATGTTTCCTTTATCTCGTCCCCCTTTTTGTGTATTGTTTCTTCAACTCAATACCGCGAAATTAGGCATTTTTTACTTTTATAATACGTCTGACTGCGAGAACGTTCGACCGCGGACTGAATGAACGAGCGTTAAATAAAGTTGAATCATCTTCCTGTTTACACGCGAAGTACATACACTTGCGGGGTCTAGGTAATATTATGTCTGTGCCTATAGCGCAGTAAATAGACGAGAATCAAATTACAAACGGTCCAACAATTGTGAATTTTTTTAAATGTTGTGTAGGATTATTGTGAGTATTCAAAATAAAAAGGGCACAATTGCCAAGTTTCCGCGCCCGTAGTAATCTTAAAAAAACTAAAAAAAAAAAACTTTCTTCAGATTTAGGCTCATATTTTCGTTTAGATGCATTTTTGCTAGGAAAGTGTTCTACAAAATCTTGTAGATAATTAAATTTCCTATTATTTACATTTTACATTTTGTATCTAGGACTGATAGTTAGTGAGATGTGTGCTCAAAAAAAAAATTTAAAAATCTTATTTTTCTGAAATTTGTCAAACTCTTCACTTCAGAACGCTGTAATTTAGTTATGGCATATTTTAGGAGAATAAGTATTGGAACAAAATTTGTAGGGAATTTAATTACCTACAAAACGCATTTGCATTTTTCTTAACCAACCCTGCAGAATGGGGAGTAAAACTCAATATTAAAACTACGGAATATTGCTTTTTTTGTTATAATATTTTATTTTCTGCTAACTGCGCCTCGGGTCTTCGCTCCCGTGGGAATTTCAGGATATAAAGTAACCTATGTACTATTTCTGGCATTTTTCTACTAGTATACCAAATTTAATACAAATCCGTCCATAGTTCATTGAATAAAGACCAAAATAGAGCTAAGGGTAGGGTTTACTTAGAAATGGTTCAATAGTTCTGAATTTTTGATATGTTATTTAGGATGGTTAGTAAGTGTTTAAAATGCAAGAGGCACAATTTCTCCCCCCTTCCACGCCCGCCATATGTTGGAAAAACAAAAAAAAATTGCCACTTTATTCAGATTTGCGCTCTCACCTTCGTTTAGATGCATTTTAGCTACATTAGAGTTCTACACAATGTTGTAAAAATAAATTTCCTATAATGTACATTTTATATTTTGTTTCTAGGACTAATAGTTATGGAGATGTGCACTTTAAAAAAATCGCATTTTTGATCGCATTTGGAAATTTGACAAACTTTTTACTTCAGAGCGCTGTAATTCATTATGGCCTAAGTACTTTAGGAAAATATATATTGGCATAAAATTTAAAGGAAATTTAATTACCTACAAAACATATGTATTTTTTTTTAATCAACCCTACGGAGTAAACGTAAAAGTTAAAATATTACGTTTTTGCTATCATATTTTATTGTCTACTAGCTGCACCCGGGGGCTTTACTCCCATAGGAATATTGGGATAAAAAGTACCTTATGTGCTAGCCCTGATATTTTTCTACTAGCATACCAAATTTTATCGAAATCCGTCCAGTAGATTTTTTATGATTGAGCAAGAAATATCACATCCAAAGTTTTTCATTTTAAAATCGGGTTTCTTTTCCAATCTTTATTGCTGATGAAGCAAATATTATCTAATATCTGTACTTGATAATGTCCACAGACACTTTTACAGTGTCCCGATCAGGTACCGGTTACTCACCTGCAATGAATCACACTATACGACTAGTAGCTAACGTAGTATTAGAAGATACTATATTTGAAGTACTGTAAATAAAGATACACTAGCTGAGAACCGAGTCATCGCTCGTGCGGGAATTTGGTATAAAAAGAGCTTTATTTGCTTTTTCAGATTATACTGTACCTGTATTCCAAATTTCATCGAAATTAAAAAAATATATTATATACATATTTTGAGTTTGCGTGTACCACCCTAGACCTCATCTTTGCTTCCCATCAGGCAAGATTGAGGTCAAACGCACTCAAATCTCTAAAAAAAAAATCTGTCCAATAGATTTTACGTGATTGAGTAACAACCTCGCGTATCAAATATACGTCAAAATCTGTTTTTTCGTGAGTGAAAAATTAATAAAGATTGTTGACCACGGCTGATTGAATTGATTGATGATAAAGAACTATAGCTAAGTAACGTAACCCAGGATTTTAAGGGGCTTTTAGTCTCTATACGCAATGTTCCTTACTCAATTCTGTCAAAACTCTTTTCAATGTTATAAAATAATGTAAATCCGTAATTGGCTATCAGTAAAAAAATTAAGAAACTATTGTAAAAATTATAAGAGCTGTGGATTTTGTAATAATAAAATAAAATAAAAAAAAACACCGAAATACGGATTAGTTTTATATTTTACAAGTTCCACGTTCAAGCAATATGTCTTTCTTACTAACCAACCATGTTGAGTCTAACCTTGCGTGATTTTCATGACGTGTCGGGCCCCGGGCGTGTCGGCAGTGTCGGTAGCGGGACAAAGTCACGTCCGTCACGTGTCCCGGCCCGACAAAGTACCAGGGGAGCAAAGCTTTGCAGGAGGTCCTCGCATCGGGCGTCGGACCACGGAGCTTAGAAAAATATGGAGAAAGTGCGATCGTATCATGGGCATAGAGTAAGAAACAATAAAATAACGCTTTTTGTACAAAACAAGCTTTTGCATGCGGCTTCGCCCGCGTGAATTCCACGGGAACTGTGCCTTTTCCCGGAATGTGAAGTACCCTATGTCCTTCCCAGTACTTCGAACTATGTGTCTGCGAAGAGAATTGTGAATTACAGGTTTAGTAGATAAGGGGTGAGGACGTAACAAACAAACAAACTCACTTTCGCATTTTTAAGGATTATCGTCACACGAAGATAGCCCTGTGTGGTGGGAGTAGCCAATCAAAGTCACGTTGTGACGGCTTGACGGAATACCAGGAACGCATAGCAAGGGCGGAGGTTCCGAATCGGGAGGCAAACTAGGAGCTCAGGAAAATATGAACAATGTGAGATGGATGCAAATTAGTACATCAAAGTAGATAAAGCATAGACACAGACTCAGGAGTCCGTTGAGATAACTACCTATAGCCACAGACATAATATTACCTAGACCCCGCAAGTCTCATCGCCGGTAACCTATCACAAACTAGATTTGTTTTTCTTCGATTTTTATTTGTTCGAAAACGGTATAACGAAGTTTTAAATGCCAAATGGGTTCTTTACAATATTTTCTGCTTATATAAATTCAATATAGTAGATTTTACAACAAGTGCACAAAACGAATCATTTTTATCCGAGACTTTTAGCAGCCCGAGCCGAAGGCGAGGGCTGATAGTAATGTCGAGGATAAAAATCGTTTTGTGGACGAGTTATAAACTCTGCTTTTCACTTCGATTGCGAGGAAATTAATCAAATTAAAAGAAATTAATAAACGCACGAAAAAACAAGAGCTGTTTCCCGCCGCTTTATTTTTTTAATCTTACGACATTGATAGGCTTGGGCTGCAGACCTATACAGCCTACTATTAAATTAATTTTGTAATAATATTTTTCTTAAATTAATTAAATAACCTACCGTACTTCAATTTAAATTTTAATATCTTTTATGTCTTAAAAAACACATAAGGCAAATAAATTAAATGTAAATATTATAAAATAACAAATTCTATCTATGAACTTTTTATCGTGTTTGGCTGTATGGCTCATTTTTGTGCTCATTTTCTTTGCCTTAATATAGATACATTTATGAGTAGATACGTTAATGCCCTTGTGCACAAAATTCGATTTTGTGCAGCCTATATCCTGCACAAATAAGCACTTTCCGAGCATGAGAAGTGAAAAATATATTTTTCGTCTTCTGTAAAAACTATCGACCGAAAATCAAAATATGTAATTTTTATTTGAAAATTTATTTGGTAACAAGAATTTTATTTTCTAGAAGTATTAATGATAGAAATACCTTCTTCCAAATTATTATTTACACAGATTTTTCAATAACTTTTATTTTATTAACAGTAATTTTGTACATGCAGGATTAATATATTATAATAAATAACACTTATTTAAGTAACAATAATATAAGTAACAATAATTTTATTTTCTAGAAGTGTTAACAATAGAGGTAACTTCTTCTAAATTATTATTCATACAGATTTAAATAACTTCAATTTTATTAACAGTAATTGTGTACATGCAGAATTAATATATAACAATATTCAAATTAATTTTGAAATTTCTTTCAATTATTTTATTTCACTAAGATTTTCTTTAATTTCATTTATTTTACCAGGCTAAATGATTTACTTAAGAAGATTAACACAATGTATTTAAACATTACGTATTTGGATAATTCTATATCACATTTGAATCTTGTGACAGAGCACTATAGGTAGAAAGTTCAGGTTGCGGCGGGGTGGCCCTTGGGCCACCTTCAAGCCGCACAACATGAATACACACAAACACAAATGTGTTTAAACCTACTTATTAAAACAAAAACCTTGTGACAGAGCGCTATAGGTAGGTTCAGGTTGCGGCAGGGTGGCCCTTGGGCCACCCAAGCCACACAACATGAATACACACAAACACAAATGTGTTTAAACCTACTTATTAAAACAAAAACCTTGTGACAGAGTGCTATAGGTAGGTTCAGGTTGCGGCAGGGGTGGCCCTTGGGCCACCCCAAGCCGCACAACATGACAAACACACAAATAGAACATAACTACAAAGTATATACTCATATATATAAACATTTTGGATTTCAAAATTATGATTTAAATTATTTGGTATTTGTCATGTTGTATTTTAATAATAGGGAAAATAATTTTTAGGTTAAATAATTATTTTCTTTATGAAACATATAGAAATAGTATCATCGGTTTAACGTTAGGTTGCAATACAAAGCATATACCTTTCAAAAATATAACAATCGAAAATCGGAATTTCAACCAGATGGAATAAGAGATTTCGGTCAAATGAAAATATTGAAAATAAAAAAATTACGAAACGTTTTTGGTATTTTCAAATTCGTAACTAAAGAATTCTAGTTTGTGATAGGTAACCTGGGAACGCTCGCCATCCATGCAAACGATTCAAAGGTGGCGCCGCCGCCGCCCTTTACTTTCCAAATTGATACTGTAAGCAATTTTACAATACCGATATTATAATTGATTATTCGAGTTCATCGACAGAGGAATGAGAAAACGGCAGAGAAATGATAAATCATTAATAACTTGTCTTTTTCTCTACTACTGCGAAGCTAAAAGAAAGGTTAATGATTTTAATCAAGTTGGATAAAAATTACATTGTTTGTATGTATGCATGTTTGTTCTGCGATAACTCTCGAACCGTTGATCCGATTTTGATGAAACTTGGAACACACATAGAAATTACTAGCTGTCGCCCGCGTGAGTTTCGCTAAAATGAAATATCTCTCTTGGAGCTTTTCATCAGATGTTCCAGATCTTCATTTTTATACGTCAGCAGAAAATGCTCATCAGGTTGAACGACTTTTACTAAGGCGCCATTCCCATATATGTTATAGTGTAGCTGGTCTCTTGCAGTTCTTCATCAGATATTCCAGATCTTCAATTTTTATACGTCATCAGAAAATGCTCATCAGGTTGAACGACTTTTGTTAAGGCACCATTTCCATATTTCTTATAGTTTAGCTGTTCTGTTAAGGTTCTTCATCAGGTGTTCCAGTTTTCAAAATAAATTATAGCCTATATGTTGCCCAGGCTTATTAGCTATACAACAAAAAAAGTTTCATTCTAATCCGTCCAGTAGTGTTTGCGTGAAACGCGTACATACATACAGACAGACAGACAGACAAGAAATTCCAAAATTTTTTTTTTTGCTTTCTATTATTCTTTTTAAGTGTCTCTCTATCCATTTTAGTCAAAAATACTAAATGTACAGACAAAATATTTTTACTGTTTTATTATATGTATAGATTAATAGAATGTTTAAGTTTGTTGTGCATCTAAATAGGTCCAGCCGTTTTTGAGATATTCGATTTTTTATTTAAATACATATTCTATTTTAATTTTCGCGAAGGTTCCGTTTTTACCTTTTTGAGGTACGGAACCCTAAAAAAAGATACATGACACAGAATATCACTCCTCTGTCATTATCATTCCTCTGTTTCCAAATCGATTAGGCTTTTAGAATCGATTAGGTTTTCTGTGCGGTACAGCACTATTTGCCTTTTTTGACAGAAAAATGAGATTAGTGATCGTACCACTAAGCTTAACGACGTGTGAACGTATAGTTCGTTTTAACATTCATTGCGTGTTTTTAAAGATAAGCCCTACAACACTCCTTTTAAAAGCGGCAATGTATTTTAAATCAACAATACACACTCGCATACATAGTTTTCTTTGTAAAATCGCCAAATCCGTGCCGGGAACACAAAATAATTGTTTTTTTAGTTAAAAACAACACCATTTTAAAACAAAATTACTTACCGATGAAAAAAAAATGTTTCCTTTATCTCGTCCCCCTTTTTGTGTATTGTTTCTTCAACTCAATACCGCGAAATTAGGCATTTTTTACTTTTTATAATACGTCTGACTGCGAGAACGTTCGACCGCGGACTGAATGAACGAGCGTTAAATAAAGTTGAATCATCTTCCTTTTTACACGCGAAGTACATACACTTGCGGGGTCTAGGTAATATTATGTCTGTGGTTAGTGCTAACTCTGTATAATAGCGCAGTAAATAGACGAGAATCAAATTACAAACGGTCCAGCAATTGTGAATTTTTTTAAATGTTGTGTAGGATTATTGTGAGTATTCAAAATAAAAAGGGCACAATTGCCAAGTTTCCGCGCCCGTAGTAATCTAAAAAAAACTAAAAAAAAAGATTTAGGCTCATATTTTCGTTTAGATGCATTTTTGCTAGGAAAGTGTTCTACAAAATCTTGTAGATAATTAAATTTCCTATTATTTACATTTTACATTTTGTATCTAGGACTGATAGTTAGTGAGATGTGTGCTCAAAAAAAAAATTTAAAAATCTTATTTTTCTGAAATTTGTCAAACTCTTCACTTCAGAACGCTGTAATTTAGTTATGGCATATTTTAGGAGAATAAGTATTGGAACAAAATTTGTAGGGAATTTAATTACCTACAAAACGCATTTGCATTTTTCTTAACCAACCCTGCAGAATGGGGAGTAAAACTCAATATTAAAACTACGGAATATTGCTTTTTTTGTTATAATATTTTATTTTCTGCTAACTGCGCCTCGAGTCTTCGCTCCCATGGGAATTTCAGGATATAAAGTACCCTATGTACTATTTCGGGTAATTTTCTACTAGTATACCAAATTTAATACAAATCCGTCCATAGTTCATTGAATAAAGACCAAAATAGAGCTAAGGGTAGGGTTTACTTGAAAATGGTTCAATAGTTCTGAATTTTTGATATGTTATTTAGGATGGTTAGTAAGTGTTTAAAATGCAAGAGGCACAATTTCTCCCCCCTTCCACGCTCGCCATATGTTGGAAAAACAAAAAAAAATTGCCACTTTATTCAGATTTGCGCTCTCACCTTTGTTTAGATGCATTTTAGCTACATTAGAGTTCTACACAATGTTGTAAAAATAAATTTCCTATAATGTACATTTTATATTTTGTTTCTAGGACTAATAGTTATGGAGATGTGCACTTTAAAAAAATCGCATTTTTGATCGCATTTGGAAATTTGTCAAACTTTTTACTTCAGAGCGCTGTAATTCATTTATGGCCTACTCTAGGAAAATATATATTGGAATAAAATTTGAAGGAAATTTAATTACCTACAAAACATATGCATTTTTTTTTTTATCCAACCCTACGGAGTAGGGGTAAAAGTTAAAGTTAAAATATTACGTTTTTTGCTATCATATTTTATTGTCTACTAGCTGCACCCGGGGGCTTTACTCCCATAGGAATATTGGGATAAAAAGTACCTTATGTGCTAGCCCTGATATTTTTCTACTAGCATACCAAATTTTATCGAAATCCGTCCAGTAGATTTTTTATGATTGAGCAAGAAATATCACATCCAAAGTTTTTCATTTTAAAATCGGGTTTCTTTTCCAATCTTTATTGCTGATGAAGCAAATATTATCTAATATCTGTACTTGATAATGTCCACAGACACTTTTACAGTGTCCCGATCAGGTACTGGTTACTCACCTGCAATGAATCACACTATAAATGGGAAAGTTTGGATGTGATATTTGTTGCTTAATCACACAAAATCTACTAGACGGATTTCGATTGTACATGGTATAAACACCCGCAATAAGAATAAACTTTATACGCCCTGCTTTAGGCTTAAAAAGGTTCGGCGGTCTTTCGTGGGTCAAAGTGTAAAAATGTTCAACAAGCTCCCTGACCAGGCTATAAATTTGCCTATGCAAAAATTTAAAACATATCTTAAAAATACTTTGATGAATAAAGCGTATTACACAATAAGTGATTATTTGAACGATAAAAAAGCTTGGTCTCTCCCTACAACTTCGCCACTCCACACTTGATTGTATTCTTTTGTTATTGTGAATAATAACCTTTCCTTTCTTTTTTAAATTTAATAACATTGACATTTAATTGTTAAACATGTACGTGTATTGTGATCTTCAAGTGACTGAAAGTATTTATTTTTCTAAAATGTTCAAACTGTTGACGGCGTCGTGGGCCGGGTCGTAAGGTTCCCTCTATTATGGTTGAGCTTTGCGATGGCTGACCCTCGCGTCAACTCGTGAACGGGTGTTGCCAGGGGGATCCTGCTTCGATCCTGATTCGAATTGTATTTTTAATTTTTTGTTTTTAACCAATTTATTGTGGTTACTTGATCACAAACATAACATGTTTTATTATATTATTTTATTTATTTTCTTATATTTTATTTTTGACTGTACACAATCTAGTGTATGTATAAAGTTAATAAATAGCCCCTCTGGCATATTAGGCGACCAAGACTGTTTCATGAGTTTCTTTCGGCATTTCTTCTCAACAGTGGTCGTTCCGAAATGCTAGTAGTTTGTAGCTTTGAGACATAATATATTATGATTAAATAATTAGTTATCGACGTGAAAAAGAGCCTTCTTTGAAGGCCAAGTTTCAATAATAATCTCGTGGCTCGGGACCCTGAATGTGGATCTATAATACTTTTTCTTTTTTGATTGTTACATTATAGTGAGTGAATGTGGTAAACGCCATACGATTAAATAAATAAATAAAAAATTTTGACTTTGACTTTGACTTTGATTAAATTTAGTATACTAGTAGAAAAATATCAGGACTAGCACATAAGGTACTTTATATCCCAAAATTTCCATGGGAGCGAGGCTCAGTTAGTAAAAAGTAAAATATTATAGCAAAAAACAATTTCCGTTGTTTTATCATTTAGTTTTACTCTCCACCTTGCAGGGTTGGTTAAGAAATATGAAATTGCGTTTTGCAGGTAATTAAATTCCCTACGATGTTTGTTCTGCTACTTTTTCTCCTAGAATAGGTCATGACTGGATTACATCGTTCTAAATTAATAAAACTTTTTTCCAAAAAAAAATGAACCGACTTCCATCATAAAACTTAAAATCATAAAATAACAATAAAGAAAAATGTATTAGCATGCTACCCACTGAATGAGGTGAAGTCGGTGCCAAGTGCAGGACTATGTAATTGTTTAGCTAGGCATTTTGTATATATACATGATTCTAATGTTAATTTAGATTATTTAATATTCAATTTGGCACCGACTTCATCTCATTCAGTAGGTAGCATGCTAATACATTTTTCTTTATTGTTATTTTATGATTTTAAGTTTTATGATGGAAGTCGGTTCACTTTTTTGGAAAAAAGATTTTATTTTATCATTTTTAGTGCCTTTTCATTTTCTTTAATAAAAACTTAAACTTTTCTTTCACTGGTGGCCGAAAATAAAGAATTAAGAATTCGAAA
The DNA here is from genome assembly GCA_018467065.1 of Ephestia elutella. Classification (NCBI taxonomy): domain Eukaryota; kingdom Metazoa; phylum Arthropoda; class Insecta; order Lepidoptera; family Pyralidae; genus Ephestia; species Ephestia elutella. The sequence goes on from CM031578.1 coordinate 21,709,287, forward strand.
CTTTTTATGTCAGTTTGATTTGAAATGTCAGAACATGTCAAATTGTCTATTATTTTTGGCACATAAATAGACCGTGAGCACGCGACGACCAAACCTTCCTTATTTTAAAAATGCTGAATGTTTCTCTGCGTGGTATATACGGGTAAAAAATATTAGCGACTAGGTATGGAGTTTGGATCTTAGCTGCTTATGCAGGTAATATGGATAGCAAGGATGATTTTTATAGGTATAAAAAGCACCCTTGGGAGCCTTCCAAAGTAATATTAAATTCAGCTTTTATAACAAAACAAATATAACTATAATTTAGCAAAGTTACAATGTCTAGCAGGGGTTTATATCTGCACCAATTGCCTGGCAATGGTTGGCGTGATTTCTTATATTATTAGGAATAAAATCTTTAAAAAACTTTACTTTAAGGAAATTGAGTTACCATTTTAAATGTTATTGCTACAAATAATTTGCCTAAGTAATCATGATCCAACTTTTATAGTCGCTAATCGCTATTTCTATATTTGAGGAACATACACAGAAAATCTTTAGTTTTAATAAAATAAGGAAGGGCATGCTATCGTGGGCTTTTGCTCTATAATGCAATGTTGGTATTTTTATATTTTGTTAGGTATCTTTAAAATTACCGAACAGATTCTGACGTGATTAAAATGGGACCAACTTGGGTATATACCATTACGAATAAAAAAACAATTTCGGAAATCAGTCCACTGTAGGCGGAGAAATCGGCGAACATACATAAAAAAAAAACATACATACATCGAAACATATAACCTCCTCCTTTTTTGGGAAGTCGGTTGAAAAAGATTGACGAATGTTTGAAAAATGAGATTTTTTTTAAGGCAAAGGATTTTTTTTCTCGGAAACTGTCAGTCCTAGAAACAAAATGTAAAATGTAAATAACGGCAAATTTAATTTTCTACAACATTGTGTAGAACACTTTTCTAGCAAAAATGCACTTAAAAGAAAATATAAGCGAAAAACCGAACAAAGTGGTGATTTTTTTATTATTTTTCCAATTTGGCGGCGAGTGCAAAAGCTATTCAATTGTGCCATATTTATTTTAAATACTTACAACCATCCTAAACAATAATATAAAAAAAAATAGTTACTGGACCGCACGTAATTAACCCCTAGGGAAGGTTCGCTCTATTTACTGCGCTACTACTATAGATTGCTATAGGTACCTCTACCTACTATCAAATAGTGAGGGATAAACCCTGCCTTTTGTGGTGGGGAGCAGTCACGTTGTGTCAAACCGACGGAGAATCAGGAGCGCATAGCAATGGCAGAGACTCCAAGATGGAGTCATACGAGGAGCTCAGAAACATTTGGAAAAAGTGCTATACGATGCGAGGACAATACAGACACAAACTCACAGTACTTTTTGTTGAATTTTGTTGAAAATTAATCAAATATTAGTTCAAACCTAAACATTCTAAAGTAAACCACGAAAGTAATTTCCTAAAAAGTCTATTTTAATTTATATTGTTGTAAATCATAAAAATACATGGTAAGATTACATAATAGGACAATTATAAAAAAATGGACTTTACGTCTACGTTCTGTGCCTTATTGGTGGTAGTAGCACAGAAGCATTGCACAGAAGATAGTCAAATCAAAGGCACAAGTTTTGTCGGCCGACAGTGTACCAGGAGAGCATGGCAATGCCGAAGGTTCATCGGGAGGCATACCCGGACCTCAGAAAAATATGGACAAAGTTTTATTCTATATTAATTTTTAACTGGATTTAAAACTTATAAAGCCAGGTACTTTAATAGCCAGGATTGTCGTAAAAGCACAGGCACGCACAGGTATGAATGTACTAGTCAAAAATCGTACAAAGCCGCAGGAACAGCTAGGTTTATGCTTCTCAGTGGGCGATTACACGTGCCAGGTGTGGGGCAGATCCTCGCATGGCCGGCAGGTGGACGTAGCTCTCAATGAGACCTGCCGTATAATAACTGGATGTTTGAAACCGACCCCGACAGAGATGCTGTATCCACTTGCTGGTATAGCACCTCCTAGTGTCCTGCAGAGAGATAATTGGTGCCACCGAATGCAAGTCCCAGCTGCAAGATTGCAAATACCCTCTGCATAACCACTGTTATGTCCCTCAAAAGGTTAAAAAGCCGCAATAGTTTTATGAGAAGTAAATAATCAAAGTATGAGAAGTTTTGGAGCCCTTGACAGTGGTGTAAAGGAGGCTAGATCCACACTTTGGGAGAGAGGCCACGCTGTAGCCAACTTTGTTACCCCGCGAGAGGAACTACCCCCTGGCCTGGAACTGACCTGCCTTGGCCTACCTGGAAGACGCTCAATAGGCTGATTAAAGACAGCCTGGCTAGGTTGTGGTTTATACCTAACTCACAAAATGTGTGCGAGTGTAGTGTCTCTCCCCAAACTATGGAGCATTTGTTGTCCTGCCCCCTGTGCCCTAGCACCTGCACTCGGGATGACCTGATGGCCGCCACCGATAAGGCCGTAAAAGTGGCGGAACACTTTTCGGGAGCAATTTGATCGTTGGAAGAAGCTATTTACTCCCAATATTCTGCCAGAGGAACTTTGAGATGAAACCCTGAAAAAAATTGGAACTTTGTGTTGATATTTGATATATATTGGTTGATATCATAGAGCAACACGGACCGCCAGAAGTCCTTGTTGCTCGAAGGTTGAAATGGATTCTAGCAGTCAAAGTCACGTTGTGTCAGACCGATGGAGTACTAGGAACGCATAGTAATGGCGAAGATTCGGGAATCAAGAGTCATACATATTATATAGATTACTATTGAGTCATACCAGGAGCTTCATATACATATGGAAAAATACGATGCGGAATATGCGGATCAGTGTCACAATTAAGATTGAAAACAGAAAATAGAGACCAAATTGCCCCAAGTTTTGCTATTAAAAATAATAAGTTATTTATCTAAGTTTTCACTTATTTGATTAGGTAGGTATTGCAGCGTCCTCTGTTGTTACTTGACGTGAAAAAGTGGTGTGTAGATTTATTTTCAGAATAAACTTTTGATTTTGGTTTGATTTTGTTAACAACATCTATCAAAATTGAGCATCAATCTAAAGTACATCGCTAATAAACCCCACAAATCCTTAACAGAATATAAAATGGTCAAGTTATTTTGAACTAGCTTTTGCCCGCCTTCGCTCGCGTGAAGTTCCCATGGGAACAGTGATTTTTCCCGGTACGAAAAGTACCCTATGTCCTTCTCAGTACTTCTATGTGTATGCGAAATATCAGGACGATTGGTTTTGTAGATAAGGCGTGAAGAGGAACAAACCAACAAATAAATGAACAAACTCACTTTCGCATTTATAATATTAGGAATTAGGATTAGTAATCGGGAACTTCTTCTATCTAGCTAATGATTCTTGATTAAAAGTATAACAAGCATTGATTTTCACACGAATCACACGATGCGTGGCGTGATTCGTGCGTAACGCGATAGGTAGGACCGGTCCGCACACACACGCCTAGTTCAACGGACGTGTGTGGGCCGTAGCAACAAAATCACGTTGTCTCGGCCCGACGAAGTACAAGGAGCGCATAGCATTGCCGGAGGTTCCGATATCAGGAACTAGCCAAGGAGCTTAGAAACTTTGAATGTGCGAATGTGTCTGTAAATCTTTGTTCTGTGCCTGTAGTAGAACTATACCACTTTTCTACAACGCGAGAAAACTTGCTCTGAGGAAGCAATCCCACATCATGCGTGTCTCGACGTCACAGAATGAACTTCAAGCGTGGTGTCAACACGGACCAATATCAGTAAATCATTCAAGAACTTTGCGTCGTCAAAAAAAAAATACACTTGGCGTCGTTGAATACAAAGTCACGTTCTGCCGGCCCAATGGACTACCAGGAGTGCATGGCATCGCAGGAATTATAGAAATCGGGACAGGACCAATGGAAAAAGTGCATGCAACACGAGAAAATCCAATCAGAAAAGTTTTATTTCATAATTGCAACGCCCTCTATTAAGTACAATCATCTACATGCCAGCTAAGTTACTCTGCTCTGCACGGATTTTTCTACGGTAGTAAAAAGGGCATGGATGCGGGCAGCGCAGGACCGGTCGTTGTGGAAATCCTTGGGGGAGGCCTTTGTCTAGCAGTGGACGTCTTTAGTAAAAGGGGCGATTTTTTAATAAATTTTGAGTATATGTTTACTATACAAAGTCACGTTCTGCCAGCCCAACAGTGTACCAGGAGCGCATAGCATTGCAGGAAGTATAAAAATCAAACATATTTAGAAAACGTGCGATGCGTTTTACGAGAACATAATAGGTGAATGAATTCACACCGTGTGGTAGTCAAAGGCAAAGAAACAATACACGCGAATCAAAGGCACGTTTTGTTGGCCCAACAGTGTACCAGGAGCGCATGGAAATACCAAAGGTTCATCGGTAAGCACACCAGAAGCTCAGAAAAATATGGACAGAGTTGCATTCTATTAATTGCATAGAAGTTGAAAAAAATCATTTTAAATGAAATTTTTGAACAATTTTTGACCCAAAAAGTTTTATTTGATAATTGCAACGCCCTATATTAAGTACAATCATCTGCATGCCAAGTTACCCTGCACAGACTTTTCTGCGATGGTAAAAGGGGCGACTTTTCATGAATTTTGGGTATATTGACGTTTACTGTACAAAGTCACGTTCTGTCGATCCGACAGAGTATCTGGAGCGCATAACATCACAGGAAGTATAGAAATCGTGAATGGAAAAGTGCATGCAACAAATTGTAATGATGAATGTAATCCGTTCCACTAAAATTATACAAATGGTGATTTAGAAAAACATGAGAAAAACCATGCAATGAGAAAAGTGTACTTGTTAATTGCAACGACCTCTATAAAGTATAATCATTTGCATGCTAAGTAACCCTGCACTTACTTCTATGCGTTGTAAAAAGGGGCAAATTTTCAATGAATTTTGGGTATATTGATATGAGGTTAACTATACAAAGTCACGTTCGGCCGGACCGACAGAGTACGAGGAGTACCAAGACCAATGAAAAAGTGCATGGAACAAGTTTTAATGATGACCATAATCTGATCCACCGTACATTATACAATCGGTGATCTAGAAAAACATGAGAAAATCCGATCGGAATAGTTTTATTTGATAATTGCAGCGACCTCTATAAAGGTACAATCATTTTGATGCCAAGTTACCCTGCACGGATTCTTCTGCGGTGGTAAAAGGGCGATTGTCTAATAATGAATTTTGGGTATATTGATATGACGTTTACTGTACAAAGTCACGTTCTGCCAGCCCAATAGAGTACCAGGAGCGCATAGCATTGCAGGAAGTATAGAAATCGGGACACGACGACCAACGGAAAAAGTGCATGCAACTGTTGCATTGCAACATTAGATAACCCAATCCAAAACAATCATCTGCATGCCAAGGTACCCTGCACAGACTTCTATGCGATAGGAAAGGGACGAATTTTCAATGAATTTTGGAGTTGAATATACAAAGTCACGTTCTCCTGGCCCAATAAAGTACCAAAAACACATAGCATCACGAGAGGTATACAAATTGAGAGAATTAATAATTAAATATTATTTGATCATCATTGCAACGCCCTCTATAAGTACACAGAACAACATGTCAAGTTGGTCTGTATTGGCCTCTATCTGGCAGCATTAGCGACGAATTTTCAATAACTTTTGTGTAGGTTGATATGACGTTGACCGTACAAAGTCACGTTCTCCCGCCTCGACAGAGTACCAGGAGCGCATAGCATTGCGTGAAGTTCAGAAATCGGGAGAAGGACCAATAAAAAACAAGCAACAAGTAGAGTATATTGACTTACCAAAACTTATTAAGATTTTATTTAAATACTATTCTATCGCTGATTTCCCGCAGATTTTGCGCTGACGCAGCGCATCATTCCCGTAATCCCGTCCGACCTCTATAATTATACAAGGTCATATGCCACTATTTATATAACCTTTGTACTTCAATCTATGTATGATTTTGGTAACTACACTAATTATCTTAACCCCAACTCTCTCTCTCTCTCTCTCTCTCTCTCTCTCAGCCGAAAGACGTCCACTGCTGGACAAAGGCCTCCCCAAGGATTTCCATAACGACCGGTCCTGCGCTAACCCCAACTACAACAAAACAAATAAGAACATACGAGTATATGTTCGACTGAATACCTAGAAATACTTTAAAAAATCAAAAAAATGCAACGCCCTCTATAAGTACACAAAACAGCATGTCAAGTTGCCCTGCATTGTTCTCTATCTGGCAGCAATAGCGGCAAATTTTCAATTAATTTTGTGTAGGTTGATATGACGTTGACTGTGTAGAAAGTCACGTTCTACCAGCCCGAGTGCCCGACTGAGTACCATGAGTGCATAGAATTGTAGGAGGTACAGAAATCGGGAGAAGGACTGATAAAAAATGTGCAAACAATAATATTTATTGATTGTCAAACCTTTATGACCAAACCATAGAGCTAGAAACAAAAAGTCTGACCAGGAATATAAAATTAATATTTGCCTCTCGCCATGTTGCGGAAAGTAATAGAACTAATTTCTTATACTGGCAACTAATTAAAAAACCCATCTGTCATTTCTCCTGCAAAGTTTGACTTTTAATCAAGGGCGGATCCAGTTTTTTCAGGGAAGGGCACCGTTTTCCATTCTCGAGAATATTTCCGAGAAATTTTTAAGAAATTTTCCGCTTGTTCTTTGAAAATTTCGAGAACGTCACATCACTAATGGTGGCGGATTATTTTTTTGGAAATACTTACTTGTACGAAACTATTACTACTAAATCTTACTTACAACTCGAATCTTAATTTGGTATGTAGGTACTGTTATGGAAGCTGCCTCCACAGTATGTACACAAAATAGCAGTCGGGGGAGGGGGGGTGCACGTGCCCCCGTTCTACCACCCTTTAAATCCGCTACTGCTTTCAATGATGTTGCAATATAAAACGCATAAGTGCTGCCTCTAATTCAAGAGTTTTTATATTTCTGGTCAGGCTTTACTTAGAGACAAAGACAGCTGAGGAAGCGGGATGTCAGATTTAAAGAATGAAATATTTTTTTATGTCTATGGGCCAAATATTGTGCAAATTATTTAATTTTGCCATTTCGAGTCGAGATGATAATGATTACCAAACCTTATTTAAAATATCACTGGATTTCCTCATTCTGTGCAGAGCCTCACTCCCTTAACGACCCCTAGATAATACATGGTCATATAACTTTTGAAATTGACTATGAATGATTTTTTTATTATAATATTATTATCCTAACCACAACTATAACAAAACAAATAATGTTATGAGTATCTATTTGTGTTGAATAGGAACTATTTTAATGGTAAATTGTACCTCATTAGAACGTATGTTCTATGTTGTTTTTAAAATGTTTGACACCTTCGCTTTTATGCTGTCTAACAATAAATGCACATCCCACAGGATCAAGATATTTTATTTAATTCCATTGCTATATACTCTGCTACAATGGTTATGGGCGCATAAACCAGGATTGGTAGCCAAATATTTCATCCAACGTGAAGAAATAAAATATCGGAAAAACGTAAGTACAAAAAAGTACAAGTTTTTTTGTTGACTGCCCATACTGCCGTATTGAGGGATAATAATGACTACTATGAGGATAGAAAACCTCGATAGGGAAAATTATGACTCATGGCGGATTCAAGTGCAGGCAATTTTGGTCAAGAATGATCTGTGGGATTACGTAGACGGAAAGATTCCAAGACCAGCAGAAGTCGCAGAGGAAGCGATGTGGTTGTCAAAGGATGCGAAAGCGAGGGCTGAGTTAGTATTAACGATGAACCCGAGTGAACTTAGACACATTAGAGACTGCCAGACTTCTCGTCAATTGTGGTTGAAATTGGAAGCAATTTATGCATCAAAAGGACCAGCCAGAAAGGCGTCCTTGTTAAAACAGCTAACCTTATACAAAATGAACGAAGGTGATGATATTCACACCCATTTGGCAAATTTTTCGATGCGAAAAATAAACTTCATGATATGAATATCGATATTCATGATGACTTAGCGTCGATTATGTTATTATATAGCTTGCCACCAAGTTTTGAAAATTTTCGCTGTGCTATAGAGTCGAGAGACAATTTTCCGGACCCTGAAGTATTGAAAATTAAAATTATTGAGGAGAATAATGCAAGAAATGCGGGAAATGATAATAAGGTATTCATCGCAAAAGGAAAGGGTCGAAATAATAAGGAAAAGACAAAAATCGACGAAAAACAATTTGAAACGAAAAAACAATTCATAATGAAATGTTTCAAATGTCACCAAACTGGTCACAAAGCCTCGGAGTGCAAATTCAAGAAAGAAAAGAAAGATAGTGTAAAGTATGTGTCTAAATGTGATATAGCTTCTAAGAGTGATGACGAGTTTATAACTTTTAACTCTTTTACAGATAACTGTCTTGCTGCAAACTGCGAGCAGGAAAAATGGATCTTAGATAGCGGCTGTACAAGTCATTTGTGCGGTGAAAAATCATTTTTGGAAATACTTTACAACCTACTTCTGAAAAATTGAATTTGGCTACTAATCAGAGTGCTCTCGTACAAGGTAAGGGTACGGTAAGATTGTACGCATGCAACGATGATTCTAAGTACGTAATTGAGTTATTAAATACGTTATTCGTTCCTGATTTGAGAACTAACTTGATCTCGGTTGCTAGGATCACTGACAAGGGTTTCTATGTAACTTTTAGAGACGACAGTGCCATAGTAACAGATTCTAAAGGGGATGTTAAGCTAGTTGCAAATCGACAGGGTAATTTATATTACGTTAACGAACGATGTGCTCGAGCTTTTGCGATTTCCAACGACAAAGTTGATATTCAAGTATGGCACGAGCGTTTAGGTCATCTTAATATGAAAGATTTATTGAAGCTCATTAATCACTGTAACTTAAGGGTTAAAACAGATATGACAAATGTCAAGAAGTTACATGATTGCGAAACATGCATTCGCGGTAAGATGAGTGCTAAACCCTTTACTAGTTCTAGTGGACCTTGTGACGAAGTTTTAAAAATAGTCTATTCTGATGTTGTAGGGCCGATGAAAAATACAGCTTTAGGAGGTGCAAAATATTTTGTGACGTTTATTGACGATTGTACAAGATGGTGTGAAGTTTACTTACTAAGTAAAAAGAGTTCAGTTTTTACGGTTTTTAAAATATATAAGCAGTATGTAGAAAATATTACTGGTAAACGCATTAAATATTTGCACACCGATAATGGTGGCGAATATTGTAGTAGGGAGTTCGACGACTTCCTGGAAAAGGAAGGGATAACTAGGAGACTTACAATTTCCGGAACCCCTCAACAGAACGGAATTGCAGAAAGATTAAACAGGACACTTGTCGAAATGGCAAGGTGCATTTTGTTATCATCAGGGCTGTCACCAGGTTTTGGGCTGATGCAGTGGTTACTGCATGCCATATTAGAAACAGATGTCCATCTAGCGCGATCAATGGTAATATACCATATGAGAAGTTTTTTGATAGACCTGTACAAATTCATTATTTACAATCTTTTAATTCCAGAGCTCCTAGAAGACAGTTTAAATAAACTATTGAAAACTGAAGAGGATAGTTTGGTCAGGGAACGAGCTAGACAAATGCTTACTGACATAGCGGCGGGTGGTAACGTTTGTAAGTTATCAAAATCTCTATATGGTTTGAAACAATCGGGCAGGCAATGGAACATAAGATTGGACGAAAAACTGAAGAAAATGCAGTTGAATCAATCTTTGAACGAGCCTTGTTTATACTTCAAGAATCTCGAGGACGGAAACAAACTCTTTGTTTGTGTGTACACCGATGATATTTTAATCGCAAGTCAGAAAAAAGTTTTTATTGAAAGCTTTAAATCTGAATTGGCCAAGGAGTTCGAATTAAAGGACTATGGAGTTGCAAAGTTTATTTTAGGCATAGATATTGTCAGGAGTGACAAGAGTTTGAAGTTGTCACAGACTTCATACATTGATAAAATTGTTGATAAATTTGGACAAAAACATTGCAAAGAAATACATATTACGCCAATGGAGGTGGGTTTAAAGTTACAACCCATGCAGGAAAATATCGATAAAAGCTTTCCGTATAGGGAATTAATAGGCTGTCTTATTTATTTATCCGTAGGTACTAGGCCGGATATAGCCAATGCTGTAGCAAAGATGGGTCAGTATGTGGATAATGCTGATAAAGGATGTTGGAAAGCAGCTATACGGATTTTAAGATATCTTAAAAGAACCAGGGAATATGGTCTTATCTATAAAAAGACAGGTAAGTCTTTAATAGGGTATTCAGATAGCGATTTTGGAAACTGTCATATAGATCGAAAAAGCTTTTCGGGAAATGTTTTTATATTGGCAGGTGCTGCGATTTCTTGGAAATCACAAAAACAAAAGTGCGTTGCTACCTCAACGTGCGAAGCTGAGTATGTTAGCTTAGCTTTAAGCATGAAAGAAGCTATTTACCTTAACAGCTTATTAAGTGAGATAGAGTTACATAACTTTAGTAGGGTGACGTTGCATGCGGACAATCAGGGAGCTATTACACTTGCAAAAGATCCTGTTTTTCATGCCCGCAGTAAGCACATTGACATAAAGCATCATTTCTTAAGGGATACATTGAGAAATAACAAAAATATTGTATTGAGATTTATTTCTACTGATTTGATGCTGGCAGATATCTTAACGAAATCGCTGCCAAAGCAGAAATATTATTTATGTGTTAGCGGTTTAGGTATAGGTTAGGATATTGTTAGTGCTTATTTTTTTGGTCATGTTTTTTGGTTATTATTTTACTTTATCTTACTGTTAGTTTTATATTAGGTATTAATAAGAGCTTCTACGGTACAATTTAAGGAGGTGTGTTGAATAGGAACTATTTTAATGGTAATTGTACCTCATTAGAACGTATGTTCTATGTTGTTTTTAAAATGTTTGACACCTTCGCTTTTATGCTGTCTAACAATAAATGCACATCCCACAGGATCAAGATATTTTATTTAATTCCATTGCTATATACTCTGCTACAATTTGTTCCACTGAAAACTAAAAATGTACAGAAAAGGTTTATTTGATCATCATTGCAACGCCCTCTATAAGTACACAGAACAATATGTCAAGTTGTTCTTTATTAGTCTCTATATGGCAGCAATAGCGGCGAATTTTCAATTAATTTTGTGTAGGTTGATATGACGTTGACTGTACAAAGTCACGTTCTCCCGCCCGACATAGTACCAGGAGTGCATAGAATTGCAGGAGGTACAGAAATCGGGATAAGGACCAATGAAAAAAATATACATTAAATTTCTAGGCATGAATAAGTATAGTTTTCAAATGGCAAAAATCCTTTCCGTCATTTTATGCAATGCCAAAAATTTTAACTAAAATTTCTGTAGATTAAGATGTTAAAATTTTTATATGGTTTGTTGTTTTAATTTTTAATTTGTAGTGTCCGATTTGAAAAATTCTTTCTGTCTATGATTACCGCATTTATGAAAAGATGGCGCTATTTAGAATTCCGAAAGATAGACCATAAAAATGAGATCACAAAAACTACATATATAATTTGCTTTTACAACGGTGTGTGGTGGGCATAGCAAGCCAAAGTCACGTTATTCCAACCCGACCAGCTACCAGGAGCGCATAACATTGCAAGAGACTTTTACCGAAAACCAAAGAGAATGTAATCACTACGTATTAAGAGACGGAACTCCCATACAAAAAAGTGTCCGTACAAATGTCAAAATGGAGGTACCGATAGAGATGCACTTATGCGAGGAACTGCAGGTACGAATGAGATGGAAATAGTCGGCCTTCAAAATGCTACTCCGTTTCGTAGATCAGTTTTTTCCTCTGAAGTTGCGACCACCTGCCAAAAACGGGAGACCAAAGAGCTTAGGATCATATGGAAAAAATGCAAGCATATCTAGCTATTCTAGTTAGGTATTAGAAAGTTTAAAATTCCTATTCAAGCAATGCTAATTACACTTAGATGCTTTAGTAGTCGCTAATTCGCTGAAACTCCCTGATGATAAAATAACCGTACACCGATGATTGTGTTTATGTGACAAAAATAAGAAAAAAAATGAATTCTTAGGAAAAATTAAGTTTTCGACATCAAAACAACATTTACTCAACTCATAGCAAAAACTCTATTTGCTTCTAACTCCCCGAACGCATACACAGGATACAGACAGGAGGGGTGTGAGACAGAGAGAGCAGGATGACAAAGGGAGAAGAGTATTGAAATGATAAGTACTATTCATACAGTGATACATAGTTATTAGGAGAGCATAACGCCTGCAATATTTGACCGTGAAAATTAGGTTAACGGTGTCATCAGATATAGGTTTACGATTAAGTCTATATTTAACTCACTGTCATTAATTGTTTCTTAGCCTATTTTAGTTTAAATGATTTGTTTTGTTCTTTCAATAAAATGAAATATTCAAATAATGAAAAATTTAATTAAATATTGAAAAGTAAGATATAGACAAAACTTCAACTATTCAAAAATTCTTTCAATTCATGATAGCCATATTCATGAGCATGTTTATAGGCTACTAGCTTTTGCCCGGCTTTGCCCGCGTGAATTGCCCACGGGAACAGTGCTTTTTCCCGGGATGAAAGGTACCCTATGTCCTTCTCAGTACTTCTAACTATATGTGCGCAAAATTTCAGTAAGATTGTTTCAGTAGGTAAAGCGTGAAGAGGTAACAAACAAACAAATAAATAAACAAACAAAAAAACGAACAAACAAACAAACTCACTTTTGCATTTATAATAAAAGTTAGGATTAGGATTCAGAACCCTGAAATTCCCGTATGAAAAATAAAACATGTAAATATAAACTTTAGTTTCACATATATATAACTAGCTTTCGCCCGCGGCTTTGCTCGCGTGAATTTCCCACGGGAACAGTGCTTTTTCCCGGGATGAAAGGTACCCTATGTCCTTCTCCGTACTTCCAGCTATGTGTATGCGAAATTTCAGGAAGATTGGTTCAGTAGATAAAGCGTGAAGAGGTAACAAACAAACAAATAAACAAACAAACAGACAAACTCACTTTCGCATTTAAAATATTAGTTAGGATTTAGTAGGTTATTAAAGTCCGAATGGGTTTCAAAATCACCAGACCCTATACACATGTATCAGTTTGTAAACCATATCCTTAGACGTTTAATTGACATCCACTACCGGCCGGGAATCGAATGTTGACCCAAAAACCTTGATTTGGTGGCAAGCCCCTGTCACAAGGCTTCTAATACCGTGCTTACAGCCGCGCCGCATTACAGCGGCTTACAAGATTCCGCGGGTGTCCTGTCCTGCTTTACTATAAGCATGGAAATATGACAAGAAACAAATAATCAATATTTATAAAACTCTTTCGTTGCTATTGAGTGACTGGCAGACAACGCACAGCTAAAAATAAAGGGCGTAGAAAGCTGAGGTATTTAGCTTCTTAGGGGAGCACTAAAAGGGGATTTCCCGAATTTCCTACAGCCACAAACGCTATATTATAGCGCATAAGAAAAGTTGCGGGATAGCTAGCCCACACGTCTACACTTCTACATAAGAGAATGTTTGTATGTAAGTTTGTTTGTAGCGCGAAACCTTCGGCAATACTCAACCGATTTCAAAAATTCTTTATTGTATGATAGCCTCGTTCATGAGTCTTCTTTTCAGCCTTTCTCTACCAAATAGTTGGTGTAGGCCTCCTTCAAACCTCGCCATTTTTCTCTGTTTTGGGCAGTGAGAGTCCAGTTGTCGTTCATGAATAATAAGTTATTCAGAATCGGAAATTCCCATGCCATGGAGCGAATCCCCGCAGCACAGCTAGTATATATTTTTTTAAATATATTTACTTGTTTAATGCATCCTGCTCTACGTATATTTTCCTATGAATAAAAGAATAAGAAATGCATTTGTGGATGCAGTTTCCAATGGAATTGGGTTGTGTGTACATGTTTGCGGTTTGGGAGTTACGATACCACAGTCACGCACACGGGCCATATATAAAAATGTAATTCAACTCCATTTTGGACTTATGCGATGCAAACACTAGTTTTCTATTGCAACTGTACCAATGTTCCCATTAGAATTTCGGGATAAAAAGTAATTTATTACTATTATATACTATTTTAGATATTATTCTACCCGCGTACAAAATTTCATCAATATCCGTTCAGTAGATTTTTCGTAATTGAGATAAATGCAAAAATGATGAGTGTCATTTATCCATTCTTAGGTTAGGCCACTAAACCATTTGTGGGGACATTTAAATGTCTTATACCTGTTACATTTCTGAGTATTATGAATTTGATACAGAATATTTCTTTGTAGGGAGCTCTTGGCCACCTAGCGGCGGTAGCTGGCACTAAAACTCGTAGCGGCGCGTAGCACTGCTACGAGAACCTTTCGTAGCGTTGTAATGCTTGTTGAACGCTGCTTGACATGGTGCAGTCTACTTTCTCTGCAACATTGTATTGCAAGTGTCAAGAGATGGTAGTAGTAGGTTTTATTAAAGAAAAAAGTTGGTCTGAGATAGAAAAAACTCAGCGATTATTTTTATGCTACGATGGTTTTTTGTTTACTTTAATGACGAGGTGGTGAAGCCAAAATAGGATAATGATATAATACAAGTTAATAATAAATATCGATGCGAAGCTGTGCCACTTCGTCTCGAAAAAGTCTGCCACCTCGTCCATGTTAAGGGCAGAGATTGTGTTGCTAATTTCCGTAAAAAAGACGTTGCAATTGGGATATTTGTAATTTTAACTTTCATATATTAAGATATTTAAATACAATGTGATGTGTTGTTTCGAGTCTCACGACTCTTGGCTCTGTCTACCCCGTAAGGGATAAAGACGCGATTCTATATATGTATGTAATTTTGTTTATGAATAAAATGAATTGAATACTATACTGCCTGCATAGAGCAACACTGACTCGCGCTCCTCGGAAGTCGGAAGTCCTTGTTGCTCGAAGACTCGCTGTTACAAGGGCCAAAGTTAGTTCTGTTTCTTGTTTCTACTTATTATATCCTGATTGAATATTGAATCCTAATTCTATTTATTACCATTGACATAGTGGCTTAAACTATCAGATCTGAGTCAAAAGAAATGCATGAAATAGTAATCATAGTCACGCTTATTCTGAGGAAGAGGGTGAATAAATAGACGGCGTTAGACCATATTAAGAACATCAGTGGATGTTCTAAATATGGTCTAACGCCGTACACAGTGATGTAGATCTGGCACTTAATGTGAAGCCCCACTGCTCCGTTGCATTGCGTTGCGTCGAATAGTGGATTTTAAATTACTTTAGTACTAAAAAATGTGGATCATAAATGACACTACTGTGAAACTAAAATCAATCAATCATCAATCAACGAGGCATCGAATCCTACTGATACGTATACGAGTTTGTGAATCGACCTGCAGTTTGATCACGTCCACCACGTCCTGACACGTGTTCTCGTCGATGGCAGAGATTACTTAATTATTGTCTACCTTCAAGGTATCAGAAACCATCAGATCTGAGTCAATTCTTAGGAAAGAGATTAAAAATACGCTATACTATATATATATATATATATACCACTTTGATTACTTACCACCACAACCACTTAAGATCTGACACGAAAAAAGGTGCATGGTGGAGATTCTTAATTAATTTTAAGGATCATCATCGGAGTAAGTAAAAGAAAATAAGGTATCAAATAAAACACAGTAATAATAAAAATCTATGTGAAACTATGCATCCTACGTCAAGCTGTGCCACTCCAGCATGAGCTCGCACTCCACATCGTACGGCTTGATAGCGTCCACCTGCAGCGTGATGACGTCCACCACGTCCGGACACGTGTTCTCGTTGAAGGTAGAGATCAGCTACTTATTTAGCTACTCTACCTTCAATTTAAGAGAAATCATCAGATCTGAGTCAATTCTGAGGAAGGAGATCAAAAATACGCTATACCATACATCTCAACCACTTTAGATCATCACTGAAAAAGGTGGATAAAATTACTTAGTTCGTAAGTTAACGAGCTATCGAAGTAAGAAAAAGAAAGTAGGGTAATAAATAAAACACAGTGCTAATAAAAATCTATGTCAAACTATGCATCCTACGTCAAGCTGTGCCACTTCAGCATGAGCTCGCACTCCACATCGTACGGCTTGATCGCGTCCACCTGCAGTGTGATGACGTCCACCACGTCCGGATACGCGTTCTCGTCGAAGGCAGAGACTATAGCTACTTATAAATGAGAAAAATAAAGTAGGTAAGGTAATAAATAAAACACAGTTGTAATAAAAATCTATGTCAAACTATGCATCCCACGTCAAGCTGTGCCACTCCAGCATAATCTCGCACTCCACATCGTACGGCTTGATTGCGTCCACCTGCAGCATGACGACGTCCACCACGTCCGGATACGTGTTCTCGTTGAAGGTAGAGATCAGCTACTTATTTAGCTACTCTACCGTCAATTTAAGAGAAGTCATCAGATCTGAGTCAATTCTGAGGAAGGAGATCAAAAATACGCTATACAATACATCTCAACCACTTTAGATCTATCACTGAAAAGGTATAAAATTACTTAGTTCTTAAGTCAACGAGCTATCTAAGTAAGAAAAAGAAAGTAGGGTAATAAATAAAACACAGTGGTAATAAAAATCTATGTCAAACTATGCATCCTACGTCAAGCTGTGCCACTCCAGCATGAGCTCGCACTCCACATCGTACGGCTTGATCGCGTCCACCTGCAGCGTGATGACGTCCACCACGTCCGGACACGCGTTCTCGTCGAAGTCAGGAACCTCGTCGTAGTACTCCACGGAGCTGAACAGGTACTCGCTCGCGCGCCGCTGTTTGTCGTCCTTCTTGGACTGGAGCACAGAATTAATATAAGTACTATAATGGACTATAAAATAGAGACTGGCGCGATTTTGACGAGTCGAGTCGAGAGTAATGCACTTCCGAGCTTGGCGCTCGCAATATATGATACTTAAATGGTTGGCTGGAAGAAATTGCATTTCCCGCCTTTGTGCTCATTTATATATTTACTTTTGATTACTCTTTGTATGTTATCAACCGACTTCCCAAAAAAGGAGGAGGTTATATGTTTCGATGTATGTATGTTTTTTTTTTTTCTATAAATGGTACAATAAAGTGTTGATCTATCTATCTACTTATAAGTATAATAGCCGCGCCCTGGGGCTTCGCTTCCGTGGGTATTTCGGGATAAAAATTACCCTTTCTGCTATTCCCAGTATTTTTCTAACCGTGTACCAAATTTCATCGAAATCCGTCCAGTATATTTTGCGTGATTGAGTAACAAATGTCCTCACAAACTCACTTCCAAACTTTCGCATTTATAATAATAGCAGTAGGATAGTAGAATGCGCATGACTACCTGTGTGAATTTAATTTAAACTCATTTCGCTCTTAGGGGTTGATTTTCGAAAATTCTTTGTATTCTCTTATATAAATAAACCTCCCGCAAAATTTCAAGTTCTACCTTCAGCGATTTCCTCTGTTTGCCGATTGGATAAGGAAGATTAGCCATGATCCACCACAGGGGTCCAATACGGCTACAAATACAGCTAGGACCAATGGCTTACAAAGAATAAGTTATGGCATTTAGTGACGTTGATAATTATGTAGGTACTTGTAACTATTCAGTCAGCCATCTCCCGACGCCAATAGAGTCGCAATTCCAGAATTTTCCTAATATAATAATATCTTGATTTGTCAGGCCATAAAAATCCATATCCTTTATTAATTACCTTTGTTCATATTATTAATTTATATTTTGAGTCATCGAATCGAAACTAAATACGTCAATACCAATACCTAAATACGTATTTTTTTATAAACTACAATAGAAAAATAACACCATACCTTTACTTTAGGTGTGGTAGCTGCATTAGTCACTTCTAATTTCTCTTGTTTCGTAACATCGGCTCCCAATTTAAATTCATCGGATTCAATTGATTTATCACCCTCCGTGGCTAACGTAGAATTGGTATTATCTGTGGTTTCATCATCCATAGGCTCACATTTTTCAGGAATCAAGTCGTTTTCGTCCACGGGTATAGCATCAGCTGACACGAATTTAATGCGAGATGCATCATTAGCCAGCATTTTTTTATACCTCCTAACCTTATCCTCAAAAGTTTCTTTACAATGTCGTCTTCCACCTACCAATTCTACATCTCTCAAGTGAGATATATGAAACTCATAGTCGTCTAAATCCTCTAGAAACCTCCTCGGCAGCGGTTCGTCAAATTTACGTAAACTATCACCTTGATACGTGTCTTTTTCTTCACTAACTTTTTTCTTATCTACATCCGCGTTCACTAGTATCAAGTGTGTAATAATATACACAAAAATATACATGTTATATACCTATAAATCGTTCGCATTACTCGGGTTCGTATCAGTTTGTGGAGTGAAATTTTAATTAAAATTTGTTTTGTCGTAGTTAACGGAGCGTGTGATAAGTGCACGGGCACGGAAGCCAATAAAAACAAATGAATGAACTAGTTACGCCCTGGTACTTCGCACCCATGGGATTATTATAATTTACGAATGGTGTATTAAGTACAGCAAAAATCAAATACGTAAAGGGAGGTTGTCAATCCATTCTACAACCTCGTAGTCGGCTTCATGGATCTTCAGAATGCCGCCATCTATGGAATACAGGGCAGTGATCAGTGAGGTGTAGAATACTTTAGATACCCACTCTATGTCGCCACATAGAAGAAATTTAAGAAAATATGTATGAGTCTACTGACTCATGCATATTTTCTTAAATTATATTTTTTAATATTTTTTGTATTTGTAAGTACGTATGTATGGTTTTTCACTATTTCTCAGACTAGTTCAGTTACAGTATTATTGTAACGTCACCGTTACATTTTTGCAACGGTGCAAAATCGCACACGCAGGCTACTGCAAACAGTAGCCCTTGCACCGCGGACCATATAGGTCATATAATAAGTGTCCTCAATTTTTATACTTATCATGTTGTAATATCGAACGTTTGTGCAACTAAATAAATTGTGACTTTTATCCTGACTTTCTTATATAATCTCCTATACACTCCCTCGCGACCAACAAGGGCTATTCAACATTATTATAGGTAGAGATAGAGATAAAATCAAGCGATTAATGTATTTCTTACCAATTCACTGTATGTACAAAAAATCATATGATTGGTCAATTTAACATTACTTCAACTTCACTATACAATAAACCTCCCCAAATGAACCAAAGATCTCCAAACCCCGTAATTGTTTCTATCTTTATAAATCTCCTATCCCTTCATCTAAACTGTCCCTATCATTTCTATGCAGACGATTTGCAGCTTTATACAAAGACGAGCGTAGATAATTTAGACCGGGCAGTTTCTCTGTTAAATGACAATTTGAATAGAATTTTGGCGTGGTCTCATGAGTATGGGGTTCAAGTTAATCCGCAGAAGTGTCAAGCTTTAATTGTGGGTAGCACCTATCAATTAAATCACATTGAGTCAAGTAACATGCAAGCACTGAAATTTGATAGTATTGAGATCCCATTTAGTCCGGTAGTTAAAGATCTCGGTCTCTTCATTGATAGTAATCTCAACTGGAACACACATATCGTCGAGGTCAGTCGTAAAGTATATGGTACCTTGCACTATCTTCAGCGGCTAAAACACTTCCTGCCCGTCAAAACCAAGGTTATGCTGGCCCAAGCTTTAGTACTTCCCCTCATTGATTACGCTGATGTGTGTTATCTGGACATAACTGAAGAACAACTGAACAAATTAGAAAGACTTCAGAACAATTGCATCAGGTTTATTTTTTGTCTCCGGAAATATGATCACATCTCCCAATTTCGTTCTCAGCTTAAATGGCTACCTATTCGCCAGCGCAGGAACCTACATCTATTATGTCAACTTTATAATATTCTTAATAATCCCCTTGCCCCTGCTTATCTTAAATCTCATTTCCAACTTCTAGGTTCCACTCATGAAAGAGTCCTGCGCTCTTCTAGCAATCTGACCCTTTCAACCCCTTCGCACCATACTGGTTTCTTCTCCAACTCCTTTGCCGTTGCTGCGGTCAGATTGTGGAATGCACTTCCTGAATCTATCAGAAGAGCTCCCAGCCGTGCTTGTTTTAAGTCTCTCGTCTATAAATTTTACCTGACCGAGTCACAAGTGAATGCCTAATGGATTAATTTGAGTCATGCTGCGTATATATAAGTACTTATTCATACACATAACATATATATATATATATATTTATCATATGTATTTATCTTAGTTTATGTATTTTATTTTTTATTATACAATATATAGTCAATTTATTTAAGTATTTGCACCCACTTAATGTTCTCTGAATAACCCTAAGGTAGACTGGTAGAAAATGCTGTAGCATTAAGTCCGCCCATTGTACTGTAACATATGTTTATGTGCAATAAAGTTTAAATAAATAAATAAAAATAAAAAATTGTAATAAATAGTTTTTTATTATTAGTGCACTTATTTAAGATATCAAGACCTTTTATACCCAAATACTGGAAAAAAAAATTATCCCTCTACAATCTTAAGTAACAATAAAACTACAACAAAATCTGGTAATTGTAAACACAGAGTAAGGAATACAAGTGAGACCGTCCATTAGCATCGCTGGCAGATCGTTATCTTTACGCTAACTAATCCATTCAACTCGCAACTACCCTCCAAACACTGGGAAAATACTTCAATCATACGGTTAGAGTAGCTTTCGTTGTCTGTAGTATAGCGCGAGTAGCCAAGATTTTTTTACATGTTTTTGACAAGTGTTGCCGACAAGTATGCAGAAAAGAAAAAAGGAGGCAAATATGAATAAAAAATAACACAGAGTGTGTAATTAAAAAAAAGTATTCAATACTTAGCCACGGCCATGACTTCACTTTGCTGAAAATTTTGAAATTCTGATTAGTCTATATAGCCCTTTTCATGGATAATTTTTAAAATAAATAGTAGTAATTTTTATTTTATATATGTATGTTTATATTATTTGCTTTCATATTTTATGTAGTATATTTATATTTATGTATATTTGTGATATTTATACAAATTTAGTCACTTTGTGCACCCATGACATACTTATTTCTGTTTATCCCGAAGGTTGACTGGTAGAGAATGCTGTTAGCATTAAGTCTGCCTTTTATAATAATAATAATAATATATCTTTATTAACCAATAAGTACAATTACAAAAGTTTACATTTGAATTAAGTAAAAGCACATTTTTTAAAGTTCAGTTTGACTGTGGACCCTGCACTAAGCGATGCTTGTATCGCAGCGTCCGATTTTATACCATTATATTATTTTGGTTTAATAAAGTTTTAAATGAATAATTATTTTTAAAATCCGAAAGGTAGTTCTAATATAAATATAAAAGTTACGTTATTTGTTTGAAGTTTATCTCTATAAGCTCGTTCAAACAAATAACGTAAATCTTGAGATTTATTTATATTAGTATAGACTTTTTTATTCAAAACACTTTTTAAATAATTCATTGGTTATTATGAGAATAGGTAGTTTTTAGGTTTAAAACAAAAACTGATTAGGCACGTTGTCGCAGAGTAACGTCTTGTCGGGGCTGTCTATCTATCTCAGCCGCAAGACGTCCACTGTTGGACAAAGGCCTCCCCCAAAGATTTCCACAACGACCGGTCCTGCGCTGCCCGCATCCATGCGCAACCCGCGACCTTCACCAGGTCGTCGGTCCGCCAAGTGGGAGGCCTGCCAACACTACGTTTTCCGGTTCGTGGTCGCCACTCGAGAACTTTTCTGCCCCAACGGCTATCTGTTCTACGAGCTATGTGCCCCGCCTACTGTCACTTAAGTTTGACAATTCTGCGGGCTATGTCGGTTACTTTAGTTGCGTGATCGAATCAGAAATGAGGAGATCCGTAGGAGCTACGGATCTCCTCATTTCTGATTCGATCACGCAGGGAAACTCCAAGCATAGC
Source organism: Ephestia elutella (assembly GCA_018467065.1). NCBI lineage: Eukaryota > Metazoa > Arthropoda > Insecta > Lepidoptera > Pyralidae > Ephestia > Ephestia elutella. Next base: position 21,731,365 of record CM031578.1, read on the forward strand.
GCGCTTCATCGCCGTCTGGGCTGTACAACTTGAAATTTGTAGTTAATTTTCATTTTTTAAACAAAATTAATAGATAACTTTAACACACAACACTCACGCGCGCTCTACAGGCAACAGCTACGCTAACTTCCAATTAGCCCCCCACCCCGCGGGGGATGAAAACAGCCCAATTACCTCTCAGCAAGACCTCACCCTTTAATAAAGCCTCGTTTGCCCAATCCGAAATAAAGACGGATAAATAATCACAATTTTGAAATGAAAAGCCCCAAATTAGCATGTCGTTTGAATAAATTGACAGATAATGTGACTCGGAGACCTCGATTTGTCTGCTTGTAAATCTTTTGGGAATTTTAAGCATTTTATTGCTTAAGTTTTTGTATGTTGAGAAAATAGAATACAATGTCAAATTATTGAGTCCAGCTCAGAATACAATGTTAAATTATTGAGTCCAGCTCAATAATTTAACATTGTATTCTAGTCTACATTTTAATACTTTTGTGAATAACTTCGAGGATAAACGTTTTTGACCTCGACTCAGCATAATTTTTAATTTAGTTTTTTTTTTATTTGACGACTTCCGCGGCGTAATAGTCATCAGTCACCACCACCACGCTCGTCCGCCATCAGGCAAATATTTGTACTTGTTTTCACAGGTATTTGCCTGCGGTTCTGATAGTGTTGTGCTAGTTTCAGTGTTTGTGTCCATCGGAACCACAATACATATGTGGGCCGTTGAATGTTGAAAAGAAGTGATGCTAACAATTACAGTTACCTTTGACCCTCTCAAGTGGTATATGGTACTATATCATAAATGTGAAAGTGAGTTTGTTTATTTATTTGTTTGTTTGTTACCTCTTCTCGCTTTATCTAATGAACCAATCTTCCTGAAACTTCGAATAGTCAGAAGTACTAAGAAGGCCGACACCTTTTACCCCGGGAAAAGGCACTGTTCCCGTGGGAAATTCACACGGGCGAAGCCGCAGGCAAAAGCTTGTTCTTTGACATTTTTAAACTAAAAATATCTTAAGTCGAGCGCTGCAGCCGCTGATCTCCCTCCGACGCGCTAACAAGCTGGTAAAGATGCAAATTGACAGCGGTTGGCAGCACTGCTCCGAAATGGCGCCACACATTAGCATAATTTGTTTGGAACGCAATTGTTTGTTCCATTTGAATGGGGCGTGATTGAAAATCTGAGGGTGGTTAGATCATTTTACTAATCTATATCAATAACAGCTCTATTACTACTATTTTGTACATTTATAATAGGAGATAAAACAGAAAAAATGGGAAGTATTCAAGGTTGAGATGGTATGGACACGTCATGAAATAAACGAAGGACAATGTTATACAGGGATCATAAATTAAATGGAAAAAAAAACGTTAAAGAAACGGAAAAATATTTTCAGCATAACAATGATAAAAAGGTGACAGTATAACGAATATCGAACCATGAAAAATAGAGAAAACTGATTGTGAACTGTCCCGACCCCACATAAAATGAAATAATGTAGACGGATGATTAATTAAGATCTAAAAGAGGAAACTGTATGTTTTTTCTTAGTTATGAAAGTCCCACTGCTTAGCAAAAGCTTCCCCTAATGTTCAGTACACGTGTCTTTCGACTTTTCTATCCAGTTCTTATCAGTTTTCTTTCTTAGTTATACATACCATTTACGTATTTACATGTAAGTATCTTTAACTATTTATTAATCTACAGTTCTTAATAAATTCTATTTTACTCTAGAAGCTACCTCTAATTTTTAGATTTACTAAAAAACAATAAGTATTGCACATTTTTCTCGCATGACTCAAACAAGATTTTATAATAAATCATTTTCACGGCTTTTGTATTACCACTTTTCCATTTTTAAACACTTACTACTTAAGGCCAGGTCCAACCCCACATTCGAAATAATTGTAATTTTTCATGAAGAAATTTACCTAATTAGAGTTTATTTACGAAGTGTAAAAATAATACAGGATATAGATTATGTTCTCTATTAAGGTTTCAATCGTGTACTTTTTAATAAAAATACATATTTTCGGCTTAATTAATTCATAAAGGCATCGAAAATTTAGAAAATATTTCAGCTTTCAAGTCATGAAACTTAAAATTTTCAGCGATAACATATATATATATTTTTATATAATTAGTTTATATACATGCTATATTAAAGTCTTAATCGAGCACTTTTGTTTTAAAACTAATATTTTTAAAGATATTTGAGAAATAGTTGCTAAATCGGTACAAAATCTGTTCGATCCTGCCAACGAAAGTGAAACAACATTGTGTTGTGCAAAAAAACACGGCGCGGTTAAGCGCATATGAATTTTGTTTTTTGCAGCTCAGGTTGGACCTGGTCTTAAGACGTACGATTATTTTCTCGAATCGTTCCATTTACAAATGACAGTGCATGTACGCAGGGTACGGCGGCAGCAGCGCGCACGCCAGCGGCAGCGCATGCGCGGACAGCTCCCGATCTCCTGTCGCGGCTTGCGCTCGGAGCTGCTCAAGCCGCAGCTGGTTTTGTCTCTTCCATTTTGTCCTGGAATAAAAATATGTTATAATATGGGAATTGATAAATGGCGCCCAACGTGGAACTTATTAACGTTGTCTTAAATTTGGTACCACGTTGGGCGCCAACCATCAATATCATTTTCTTTAAATATTTTTGTGACATTTTCATATAAATATATTTATTTAAAAAAACAAAAGTGGGTAACAAAATATAGTAACTGACTATAAAACACCTCATTTTCTCATTTACAGCGTATGATTAGAATGTTTAACATGTTACCACGTTGGGCGCCATTTTTTTTTTTTTTTGTTAATCCTATTTTATATGATAATCGAGTACAGACTTCTCCATCGCTGAAAATAATTTATTACCAATCTTTGTTAAACTGACCTTCGATTCTGATACCAAGTCTTAACTTGCGTCTCGCTAAGACTCAGAGCATCAGCCACATCGCCCCTATCAGCTACACTTAGATACTTCTGGCAACGGAACTTGCGCTCCAAGTAGGCTAGCTGCGCATGCGTGAACGCGGTCCTGCGTCGGCGCGGCTTGCGCCCGCTGTTTGATTGTGCGGTCGGACGTGATGATGATCTCTCTGTAGTTAGAAAAAATATGATAATTTCACGGCTTCTCATATTTGCTAGATATTTTATTGGTACACTATACCTTTTTATTTTCTAAAGTTTAGTATATTTTAATTTAACAGCCTTAAATAACGTGCTTTATATATCTTGTCTTTTAAAAGAGTATTCACTATTATTAGTCCCACTTTGGAATGTAAAATTTAAGAGACAAAATGGTATGATGAATTATGTATTGGTATCAATTTGATTTTTTCAGTGATTCTGAACTGTACTTCTATCAAAAATTACCTGTATTATCTTGTGTATCTCTCTGAGAACTTCCAGCAATAACTGACGCTGCAAAACCAGCAAGAAGTTGTGATTGGAAAGAACCCTTCGATAAATCCATAGACCTCCCATAAATACTCTCAGAAAGACCACCCGCTATGTGCCCAAAAGCTGAACCCCCTTCATGCGGATCCTCTTTATTGCTATCTCTTTCAGCACGATATAAATGAAAGAGACCACCATCGTATAACTTCATGCGATCATCTGTACGATTATCAAATTCATTATCGTCTTCTTTGAAAGGCGAATTGAAATTGGAGCTCGATATTCGGTTACTCAGATTATATTCATTGGGAGAAGATCGGTCATCTTCGGTGTCTTTTTTCGGATAATCTTGATTGGAATCACAGCTATACTGCGCCTTTTTTGGAGTGGACGTTTCGCTTCTGTTATCGCCTACTGATATATCATCCTCAACGTCAGACGCTTCCAAGTTTTGACTACATCGAGAGGGGCACCTACCGGAATCTTGATCTTTGTGAACAGTACCTGAAACAAATGAAGTCCAAGTCAAATCATTAGACCTCAAAAGAAGAGGTTAAAACTTCGCTTGACACTAAGACTTGACACTTAACTAGGAGCACAAACGGAGGACGCACAAAGGCGGGAACTCGCATAAAGAGCTCAGTTTTAAAAAAGGAACGGCCATAGACACGAGTTTCTGCTCTAATTAATGCCTGGGGGCGTTCCGTTTCGCTCTCGAGCAATTGAATGCGATCTCTGTGAATGGTGTTTTAGCGCGCGGAGAAAATTCTTGTCTATGGTTCGTGTTTGTGTCTTTTAATTTGCGTGAAAATGGTGAAGAGTGGGCATTCGGCATTGAAGCCATAGTACATTTCAGTGTTTTTCCTTCGGTAAACTTTTGTGCGCTCGGTAATGGCGTACGGTCACGATTACTTGTTATTTTGCGAAGTGAAGAGGGGACTGGAGTGTCTCTCCTCTCTCTCGTTATAATTTTGCATAAATATGGTTTAGCCTTCACTCGTCGAGGATGCCGGAGAGATCTTAATGTTTTCGCATGGATATCCCCAACCAAAACATCGTTAACGAATACATGGAATAAGAATATTTTGCTATGACTGTCACATATTTTTTATTACTATTTGCTCATTTATTTTTAAAAAAATCATAATTTGCAACAAACTTTGAATAATATAATAACTTTGAATAAGATCATCGCTATATTCAATCTATTTGCATAGACATAATTTGTGGCTGCATGTTTGTTAATTAATCACGCAACAATCTCTGTGCAGACTTTTATTAAAATAATTTCGGAGAGAATAGTTAACATTTTCTTTTTAGGACCTGGAATAATATGGTTTACTTTTATTCCGGAATTGCCAAATTATTTACAAAAGTTTTACCACCCTGTCTTCGTTATAATCATTAAGAACAACTGCTATAAGAAAACAATAAAATCAAAATATGGCCGGGTAACTGTGACCAAGAATAAATTTCGCGCTGTTTTCCGACGGCATCATTTACAATGTAAATGTCCGACATTTGCTCTTTTTCCCTAAAAACCTTGAGGTTGCCTATTTTTTAGCATAATTAAGTTTACGACGGTTTTTTTTATCTTCTTTTTTTTGGATGGATAAGGAAATTTGGATGGAAATGAAGAAGACCTTTGCCCAGCAGTGGGACGAGGTAGCTTAAGTAAGTTACTTACGTTGTTACATATCTCCGAATTAAAAAAAAATATTGTTGGAAGTATTTGATAAAAAGCGTCCTCAAGTGCCATTTATTATAAATATTTATTTCTCCTCCTCCTTTTACCTCATGGCTGAGGGTTGCCTTTACGTGGAATGAAACACACATAACGACTTTCTTGTCAATGTAAATGGTGTAGCTTGCCATTGCCTTCTCCATTTCACAAAATAATTTAATTTGATTTAAAATATCAATGGGTACCTATTAAAAACACTTACATTATTGTATATTAACATAACAGGTTTTTATCCCGAAGTTCTCACGCGGACGAAACCCCGAGTGCAGCAAGTAGCGGGAAAGAATAAAGTTTTAACATCGACCAATAGAAAGAAGTCTGGCCCTCACCGGGCAAAGTTGTTAGTTTTAACGAGCACTTATCACCAGCCAGCCGACCGACGGCCGTAAAGGTAAAACTGTAGACAACTCTCTTTTAAGATTATATAACTTTATATAATATCGTCTCCTATTGTTAGAAATACCAATTTTAACGTAAAAACTTAACTTTTTTGCAGACAGGTTAAAAATAGGGGTGTAAATCGACAATACGTCGGCGAGGTTGAAGTGCATACGTTATTTTGTGTTAAAGTTTTTATTTTGCATTATAGTATTCACAAATTCTAATAAGAGCAACCGTTTTAGTCGGATTAGGGCTTGATAAAGCTTAAAATATGATAAAAATATGTACCAGAACAAGTCTTGTATATCTTTGTAATAAATTTTATTAATACACACTCCTGCATCTCATTGAAATTCTACATTAACAAAAAAAACAATTGCAACAAAATAATTCCCAATAAAAAAAAGAAAAAGTCAAAACGTTCGGCACGCGTGCGGCGCGTGCGCGGTCAAGTGGCGCCATACTGTGTTCGAGAGCATATGCAGCATACACATTTTTTTCTATGAAAATTATGCAGTGCAATGATTGTTAGCGATTGTCGGCGATTGTTAGCGATCGTTGACTATTGGGATTTAATGAGGCCAACACCACTTCATTGTGAAGAAGTTTCCTAAGTCAAAAATTAAACTTTTAGGCGGGATGATATAAATGATTTAAATAAATAAATACGTTATTTTATCAGTGTTTCTAATATCGAAGAAAGCATTGGTGAAAGAATCACAAAAAACTTTCCAATCGTTGAAATTATACATGTGAAAGTGTTGTTTATGTATTTTCATTACTCATACTCTGAAAGTAAGTCGGAAGTTGCCTGAGGAGCGTGGTGAAAGTAGTACTTTTCAGCCCTAGGGAGAATCGTTTTCAACTGACAGCTGTCAAATTATTAAAAAAAAACTAGTTCTATTTTCACCTTATTCTATTGAACCATGTTCCGACTTTCTCTACAGCCATTCAACATATTATGGAAAATTGAAATAACATACAGTTGAAATAACATGAAGTTAAAGAATATATTTTTTCATGATTTTTTATAACATAGATTTTTTTTATCATTTTTTCCATGATGGAACCAAATGAAAAGAATCTATAGCTAAATAGTTGGTCGGCCACAGAAAAAAAATATGCTGGAAGCTAAAGCCGCAATCCGATCTTGTTTTTTTTCAAGTTTAGAGTTTTGTTTATGCTTCCGTATAATATACTCATTATTTCTTTAGCTAATTCATGTTTTTATTTTTACTTTCCTTGTATTCGTAATGAAAAGCACAGTGTTTACCTCGGGTGAAAGACTTTTTTAAGTCCCTCGAACTATTGGCGCCCTCGCTACGCTCGGGCGCCAAACCCCGTCTCGGGACTTAAAAAAGTTACTTTCACCCACTCGGTATCAATGTACTATTGTTTGTCCGTTTTTCATGTCAAAACAGTACAATGAATTGATGTGATTTTTTGTGTGGAGAAAGAGGATTGTTATATATGAATAAGAACTTTCTATAGGTAACTACACGCATATAAAAGCTTGAATCAAGAATACAACCAGTTAAAAACCAGCAAATTTATTATTTTTGTATTTTTTAAACCAGCCTTAGCCAGTGGCTTCGTCCTCGAGGACGTCGTTTTTCATCCCCTTAAGACCCATACAATTAAATTAAAGCAATCAGCAGTTGCTTGCAATTATTCAGTTTCCTCCAGCTTATTGTACCTCTCCGAGAGGTGGGGCCTGGGGTCTTGTAGTACAGGTTTTTTACCTAGTTCAAGCTCCAGTCCCCACAAAATTGTACGGTCCCTAGATACTAAGCTTTGCCTGTGTAAGTGCTACAATTAATTAATTTTGTGGTGGAAAAATAAAGGATTTTATTATTATTATATTATTCAAAGTAAACTGTTACACTGCATTATTGCTCTTGTATGTATAAAAAACTTGAACTATCTAAATCCTTTAGTGGTGGAATTTACAACATTCCTTTTTACGAAAATCGTGCTCGCCTACGCTATAAAAAGAATCTACATGTGTATATTTCTATGTTCAGCTGTTTCGTTTCTGCGTAGATACACCAATTAGAGCGTCCAATCTATACATATAATAAAACAGTAAAAATATTTTGTCTGTACATTTAATATTTTTGACTGAAATGGATAGAGGGAGACCTAAAAAGAACAATAGAAAGCAAAAAAAATTTTTTGGAATTTCTTGTCTGTCTGTCTGTCTGTCTGTCTGTCTGTCTGTCTGTCTGTCTGTCTGTATGTATGTACGCGTTTCACGCAAAAACTACTGGACGGATTTGAATGAAACTTTTTTTGTTGTATAGCTATTAAGCCTGGGCAACATATAGGCTATAATTTATTTCGAAAACTGGAACCCCTGATGAAGAACCATAACGGAACAGCTAAACTATAAGTAATATGGAAATGGTGCCTTAACAAAAATCGTTCAACCTGATGAGCATTTTCTGCCGACGTATAAAAATTGAAGATCTGGAACATCTGATGAAAAGCTCCAAGAGACCAGCTACACTATAACATATATGGAAATGGCGCCTTAGCAAAAATCGTTCAACCTGATGAGCATTTTCTGCTGACGTATAAAAATTGAAGATCTGGAACATCTGATGAAAACCTCCAAGAGAGATTTTTCATCTAAGCGAAACTCACGCGGGCGAAGCCGCGGGCGACAGCTAGTTTAATATAAGTGATATACTTATATTGTAAGATATCAAGACTAGTGCTTGGTATCAGTTACCGGAGGGCGCGGTGTCACGCTAAAGAGCCCAGCGGGAGCCCGCGCTAATTTGTATGTCTGTGTGTTGTCCGTGCTCTAGTGTTGTTTCTGTTGATTACGATGATGTTAGGTGAATTGGAAATCTTTAAGTTTCTTCTTACTTATTGCATAACTAGCGCCCCGCTCGGCTTCGCTCAGGAGGAACATACATAAATTGTAGTATAATCTGTGGTATAATGTAGCTTTCTATTGGTGAAAGAATTTTTAAAATCTGTTCAATACATACATACATACATATTATCACGCCTTTTTACCGTGGGGGTAGGCAGAGACTAGCGATTTCCACCTGCTACGATCCTTACAGATCTCTCTTGCTTCCTCTACACTCATCTCTCTTTCTTATACATGCTCTCCGGTTATGGGTGCTCCTAATATCTCCCTTTTTAAGGAGGTCCGCAATCTGATAGTTTCGAATATTACCCCCTACAAACAAACAGACAAACTTACAAATACTTCCTCTTTATGATATAAGTGTGAAGTGTGATATAAACTGTTTGCTGTGAAATTTTTATAAGGATTGTAATTCATCCAATAAAACATTTCAGAGAGCCAAACTCAAAAGGGTCTATATAATCTACGAATGTAAATAATAGATAAAGTCAAGAATAGGTACTTTGTTTGTAGGTTTTTTGCGTTAAATCAATCAATCAAAGATTAAGTTGTAGGTTAAAAATAACTTAAGTCAAAAAAATTAGTTACTCTTTCAATTTGTATTTCCAAAAAGTACACCTTCAAAAGAAATCAAGAACATGCACCTACCTACTGTGGCTATAGCTGAAAATCAACGGGTGCTCTTTGAGCACCATTACCGTTAAGCTGTGACCATGTGTATGTGCGTATGTGTTGCAGCAATATATTATCACAAATTATTATTTTCTTGTACGATTGTTGATGTTCTATGTGTGTTATTGTGTGTGTACAAATAAAGATTTTATCTATTTAATATTGGCGCTCTAACAAGGGTGGATGCTTAGGTCCATCACTCACTAATTACTAAGAACCATCGAGATATTATGTCTAAGAACTTATTTTTTTATCGTAGCACGGGAATAACAACTGCTGCTGCTACCATAGTATAGGTAGCTACTGTTACCATTATCATCGTTATCGTCATTATGTATACAGCAAAATCGTAGGCTTTTTTCTTAACAGCTACGGGAGAGTTACAAGTTTATTGTAAATTTTCTACAGAATTGCTATGCAATTAAAAATATTGAAAGAAAAAATATTTATTCGGCACACATAAAATAAACAAACACAAAAAAATACAGTTATATCAATATATGCACCAAAATGGACTCCACTCAGCAAACTGTCGTGGCAAGAACTACGACGCTGGTCTTCAGTGGATACCAGAACAGTAAAATAAAAAATAAAACAAAATAATAATCAGTTTGGATGACGCTGCATACACAATGTGTTGGTAATAACAAAACAAGTGGAATAGGTACCTACAATAAGAATTAAGAAATGAAAAAAGGAAAATATTGGATGCCTCAAGTTACAGTTTTTTGAATGTTCAACAAGTGTCTTTTTAGTTTATCTTTAAAAATTTTAACTGTTTTCAAATATTCTTACCCTATTCCTACAAAATAACTTTATTGCATTAAAACATAACTTTCTATCTGAAAAAATATTTTTTTAAATATTCATTTCTCATCAAATTTGCATCCGCGAGCCTGCACGAACTAAAAACTCATGAAAATTCATATTCCTACAGTCAAGTATCTAAATTAGGTCCTAATGTATGCACCTGCATGCTGCTAGTGGATTAGCAGCTTATTACACTAGTGTAGACACACAGACACGCCCTTGAACACGTAATAATGCTAATAATTGTGCACTACACACTCGTTTTTTGAATATTCATTTTTGCACTGCTTCTGTTATACTGGTGAATTGGAAGAGGCGGTTAGTTATAGTTATCTATACTTATACTAGCTTTTGCAAGCGGCTTCGCCTGCGTGAATTTCCCATAGGAACCGTGCTTTTTCCCGGGATAAAAGGTAGCTATGTCCTTCTCAATACTTCTGACTATGTGCATGCGAAATTTCAGGAATATTGGTTCAGTAGATGAAGCGTGAAGAGTCGCATACATGAGCAAGGCTGTAGGTTATTTAGAATCCCATGAGAATGAAACCGCGGGGCACAGTTAGTAATTATATACAAAATTAAACGCTGACTGATTTGTATATCAACGCAGAGACGAAACAGCTTAACATGGGTCTTTCTTTATATACCTAATGTACTAAGAATTTAGTTCCTACATACATAGAATCACGTCTTAACCCCTTACGGGGTAGACAGAGCCAAGAGTCGTGACTAGAAGGCCACGCTTAGCTGAATAGTGGGCTTTATGATGGAATGGAGATTCAGGTAAAATGACAGGTTGCTAGCCCATCGCCTATATGAGTGGAGGAATCCCCAGTTTAAAGCCCTTTCCCTCGATTGACTTTAAGAATTTAGAGCTATATTATAATATATTTGTAGCACAAGGAAATTAATATCGGAAATTCCACCCTAAAAGGGGGTGAAAAACACCCTTAAAGGGGTGAAAACCCACATGCGCGAGTGCGCAGCCATGATCACTAGTTGGAAATAATTTCGTAGTAGAAAAGATATAAACGCCCTTACTCGTAGAGGCTACAATTTAATCGTGCTACGCCGTAGCTTTAGACAGCATTTGCCTACGCCGTAGTATTTGGCTACGCCGTAGCATTTAGCTACGCCGTAGCATTTAGCTACGCCGTAGCATTTAGCTACAGAGTGGCAGCAGACTCAAGACACCAATATAAAACTTAAACTTAGTTGAGAAAATACTTACTTTTTAAATCTAAACGACGTAATTTTATTACGGTATAGTAACGTCAAATAACGACCAAAATCAGTCGTAGTTCAGTTCTATGATTTAAGATCAACTATTTAATTGTACTTTATGATAAATAGTTTACACGTCGGGGTTACCAATGTAACTGTTGGTTAGTTACGAGTGCGTTTTGGGTGACGTAGAATAATACTCGTTATGCGTTGGAAAATGGTGGTTTTTAAATGTACTAGATTTTATTATTATTTTATATGTACTAGATAATTTTATGACTCATGTACCTCTAAATGAAAACGCTCGCCAGGCATCAGTTCGGGAGACATGGAGAGCCACAGTGCTGCGCGTCTCCAAGCAGCATGCCTGACCACGACTGCTCTGTCAAGAGCGTACGAAGAAGTTCATATGACACACGTGATTAACATTCCCTTACAGTTTGATTGATTTGTTAAGTTTTAAGTTCAATGTAAAGTGAATCCCAGTTCTTCGTGTAATAATAGTGCAATATATTCATCCTAATAGTTCACGAGCTGCATTTTGATTTCTTCAGTGTAGAAGTTCCATTTACACATACCTTTTTCATAAAAGTACCATCACGCTATGACGCTAGTATAGGATTTGTTTCATGTTAAATGAGTTACTTAGAAAGATTTCCAAACTACTTTTTTTTTACTTAAACCAATGGGTATTGTGTGAGATTCGAATAAGATCTATCAACGCACAGCCCAAACCTATGGACGGATCGGGCTGAAAATTGGCATGCAGGTAGATGTTATGACGTATGCATGCGATAAGAAAGGATTAACGCGAGCGAAGCCGCGGGCGCCAGCTAGTTAATCTCTAGTTAATCTATATATGTAAGGAACTATTTTCTATACAAAACCTATAATAAATTTATAGTTTACCTGGTTTCCGGCAATTTCAGCTAAAATAAGCTTAGTTATTCAATGAAATAACCAAAATTCTATAATTACTTTAAAATAAATAGACAAAGATTGCTTATTGTGATTCTCAATGACTGGGTTTACCACGGGAACAGTGCTTTTTCCCGGGATGAAAGGTACCATGTCTTTCTCAGTAGGTACTTCTGTGTATGCGAAATTTCAAGAAGATTGGTTCAGATAGAGCGTGAATAAACAAACAAACTCACTTCATATTTATAATATTAGTCAGGATTGCGCCCCGGGGCTTCGCTTCAATGGGAATTTCGGGATAAAAAGTACCCCAATCGCTATACCCGGTGATTTTCCATCCGTGCGCCGTGTACCAAATATTGAAATCCTTTCAATAGATTTTGCGTCGTTGAGTAACAAAAATACAAACTTACATCCACACTTATTAGGTAGAATTTTTGGGCAAATAAGGGTATTGTATTGTAAATAAATATTACCTTATAAAAACAGACCTAAATCGTGTTTTAACCCAAATAAAAGCGAAACGAGTTTGTCGACCTCATCGCGCTTTGTCTATTGAACCAATCTTCCTGAAATTTCGCATACACATAGTTAGAAGTACTGGGAAGGACACCGTTCGTCCCAGGAAAAAATACTTTTCCCGTGGGAAATTCATGCGGCCGAAGCCGCGGGCTGAAGCTAGTAGGTCAATAAATTAAATAGTAAAAAAACATAGGCAAAAACAATTAAACCTACCCAGCACGGCAGCCACTCCAGGCCTCAGCACATCTCCAAGCAGGTCTTTGATCAGAAACGATTTGTGACTGTCCTGCATTCTTGAATCCATCACCTTTTATATATATAAGAACTCTTTATATAAGTCTATAGTTACCCGTGATAACTTTTCAATAGTTTGTCAGTATTGTGTAAGAAAACTTAAAGTATTTGGCGTTTTATTTTCATAGTATTTATTTCAAGATCACATCATTTTATTCTCACTAAATGATTAGTTAATTTAATCGCAAAACTTGTTATCGTATGGATGAAAACTTTTTAAAATGTCTTTTTGAAAAGTCCGTTCGATTATTCCAGTCGGAACGGTTTAAACAAAACTATATCAACTAATTTCTCAATAATAGTTATTTAGACTTAGTTGTTATGAACTTAGATGTCAGAACTGATGCACCCAGCGCATCCGAAACGACTGTCCGCCATTTTCAAAAAAACGCAGCTCAATCGCGAAAATCTTTTCATTTAACTACGCCCTCCCCTAACCGACATTACATACATTTTCTTGCGGTTTCGGTCCAAAATACCGCTTAAACGAGCTTTAAATCGGCGTTTAGCATGCGCAGTGGTTTAAGGCGGAGCTTTAAGCTCCTCCCTTGAGGATTTCGACCAATGATGACGTAGGAAAAGTTTTATAGTTGAGTGAATTCTAAAGCATCGAGACGAAAGCTGTAGTTATCGTGTTTTTTAAAAGGCCGTTTTCAATGTAAATCGAAAAGTTAGCGAGGTAAAGAGCTCGTGGACCCCCAATTAAATTGATATGAGGTCGTGGAGTGGCTGGCGGCCGCCTGGAGGATACTTCCCGTTTTTGGTATTTATTTCTTTCATTTTTGTGCTTCGCGTTTCTTTTCTTTTTATTTTGGAATTCCAGTATTAGCTGGAGATTTATTGTAATTGTCTGTAGTCTGTTTAAACGTGTTTATTATTTTTTGTAATTTGTTATTATTTTTTTGGCGAAGATCCACTTTGGGGTAAAAAAAGAGAAAAAAAAAGAGAAAAAGAGTAAAGAAAAAGAGAAAAAAAAGGAAAAAAAAAACATTTTTTTCTAAGAGTGAAAAATATAAAAACATGATTTGATCAAATTGTGACTTCCCATTTGATTTACATTAGGGAAATGACCTTTTAACATTATTGTATGTTTACTTACCCACCAGGGTGATACTCGTACGTTGGACTAGTGCACTAGTGCACCGTTCGTTATTTTTGCATCCTGCTTGATTTGGGATTTGATGAAACTCCTGGAATTTGATGAATTCCAGGAATTCCATCTATATCAATCCACTTTAAATAGCGGAACATTTTTTTAGTCTTTAATTCATAATTTAATGGAGTGGTTTTCCATTGCCTCCTCCATTTCACACACTAGCTGATAATCATCAGCGATGTTTTCCTTCACCGGAAGCAAGTGGTGGTTGATGAAAACTAACATTGGTACATGAGTCGGATTGGTATACAAACTCATGTAACAGGGGCTGGATTCGAACATGGGACTTTGCAGCCATACGCGGGCGCACTACCACTCGGTCACCACCGCTTCCTGCAGCAATACAAGTGTGAAAACTGCATCATCATGCGCATATAGATTAGAAAGATTTTATCTTAATTACGATTTTCAACCGACTTCCCAAAAAAGGAGGAGGTTATATGTTTCGATGTATGTATGTTTTTTTTTTATGTATGTTCGCCGATTTCTCCGCCTACTGTGGACTGATTTCCAAAATTGTTTTTTATTCGTAATGGTGTATTCCCAAGTTGGTCCCATTTTAACCACGTCAGAATCTGTTCAGTAATTTTAAAAATACCTAACAAAATATAAAAATACCAACATTGCATTATAGAGCAAAAGCCCGCGACAGCATGCCCTTCCTTATTTTATTAAAACTCAAAATTTTCTGTGTATGTTCCCAACATAGAAATAGCGATTAGCAACTATAAAAAGTTGGTTCATGATTACTTAGGCAGATTATTTGTAGCAATAACATTTAAATTGGTAACTCAATTTCCTCAAAGTACAGTTTTTTAAAGATTTTATTCCTAATAATATTAGAAATCACGCCATCTATTACCAGGCAATTGGTGCAGATATAAACCCCTGCTAGACATTGTAACTTTACTAAATTATAGTTATATTTGTTTTATTATAAAATCTTAATTTAATATTACTTTGGGAGGCCCCAGGGTGCTTTTAATACCTATAAAAATCATCCTTGCTATCTATGTTACCTGCATACTCAACTAAGATCTAAACTTCATACCTAGTCGCTACTATTTTTTACCCGTATATACCACGCAGAGAAACATTCAGCATTTCTAAAATAAGGAAGGTTTGGTCGTCACGGGCTCTCGGTCTATTTATGTGCCAAAAATAATAGACAATTTGACATGATCTGACATTTCAAATCAAACTAACATAAAAAGTTTCGAATTCTTAATTCTTTATTTTCAGCCAGTGAAAGAAAAGTTTTTATTAAAGAAAATAGGTGTAGAAGCACTGAAAATGATAAAATATAGTAGATTTTACAACAAGTGCACAAAACGAATCATTTTTATCCGAGACTTTTAGCAGCCCGAGCCGAAGGCGAGGGCTGATAGTAATGTCGAGGATAAAAATCGTTTTGTGGACGAGTTATAAACTCTGCTTTTCACTTCGATTGCGAGGAAATAAATCAAATTAAAGAAATTAATAAACGCACGAAAAAACAAGAGCTGTTTCCCGCCGCTTTATTTTTTTTAATCTTACGACATTGATAGGCTTGGGCTGCAGACCTATACAGCCTACTATTAAATTAATTTTGTAATAATATTTTTCTTAAATTAATTAAATAACCTACCGTACTTCAATTTAAATTTTAATATCTTTTATGTCTTAAAAAACACATAAGGCAAATAAATTAAATGTAAATATTATAAAATAACAAATTCTATCTATGAACTTTTTATCGTGTTTGGCTGTATGGCTCATTTTCTTTGCCTTAATATAGATATATTTATGAGTAGATACGTTAATGCCCTTGTGCACAAAATTCGATTTTGTGCAGCCTATATCCTGCACAAATAAGCACTTTCCGAGCATGAGAAGTGAAAAAACTTTTTCCAAAAAAATGAACCGACTTCCATCATAAAACTTAAAATCATTAAATAACATTAAAGAAAAATGTATTAGCATGCTACCTACTGAATGAGGTGAAGTCGGTGCCAAATTGAATATTAAATAATTTAAATTTATATTAGGATCATGTATATAAAATGCCTAGCTAAACTTACGTAACACCCTTACTCCTGCACTTGGCACCGACTTCACCTCATTCAGTAGGTAGCATGCTAATACATTTTTCTTTAATGTTATTTAATGATTTTAAGTTTTATGATGGAAGTCGGTTCATTTTTTTTGGAAAAAAGTTTTTGCGTAGTATAGTCAAGCCATTTTGCAATATAACTTGTGATTTGTGTGTTTCATTCCACGTGAATCAATAAACAAAGAAGTTATGTTCGTCATAATCGCAACAATGGTACATTAGTATTATACAGTAACATTGAAACTTGTTTCATTAATCAATCCAACTCGGAGGTTTTCGAAAGGGATCTAAACGATATTGATTGGGAATCAGTGAAGGGAATGTCTTCAGTGGAGGGTATGGTTGACAGATTTAATTACCTTCTTTTGAATCTCTTGGACAAACATGCCCCGCGAATATCTTCTAAAATTAAAGCCGATAATTCTCTGCCCTGGGTTACGGACAACATTAAATTTATGATTCAATTACGTAACGAAGCTCATAATAATTATCGTGAATCTAAATCAGAAGTAAGTGAAAAATATTATAAATACTTAAAAAATCTAGTAATCACGAGTATTAATAACGAAAAACGCGCTTACTACAACCATATCGTAAACTCTAATGTGCATAACAGTAAAGTATTTTGGAAAAACGCCAAGGAAAAAATATTGATGAATCCCGGTAAAGGCGAAGCTCTGCCAGATCATTTTAATGATCCTGATGTGATTAATGACCACTTTCTTGATGTACCGGGTCCTAAAATGGTTCCACTTTCACAACTGTCTTATTTTGAGCATCACCGGCACTCGCCTTCTTCTTTTAGTCTGGAGCCCGTGAGCAAGAGTGATGTGGCTAGTTATATCCTATCTGTGAAGTCAAACGCGTGCGGTTGTGACGACATAAGCCGTGATATGGTATTACTCACTTTGCCACAAACCCTTGGTATTATCACACATATTATTAATACTTCTATTGTTACTGGTATAGTCCCGGAAACATGGAAACAGGCATTGGTCACACCTATCCCCAAAACTGGTCAACCTACTGATCTCAAAGATCTTAGACCAATTAGTATACTCCCTTTCCTGATGAAAATATTGAAAAAGCTGTACAAAGCCAAGTCTTTAAGTACATTGAGGCAAATAATATATTACCGTCCTTACAATTCGGTTTTCGTAAAGGTCGTGGAACTGTTACCGCCTTGCTTGATGTCACGGATAATATTCTTGTAAATCAGGACACTGGCAAGGGAACTATCCTAACCCTATTGGACTACAGAAGAGCATTCGACAGTCTGAATATTCCCTTACTTCTTTCCAAACTTTCATATTACGGATTTGACTGTAATGCTATACAGTGGTTTAATAGTTATTTAGAAAATCGGTCGCAGTCTGTTAAGCTTTTGAAGGCTGATGGATCCACTGTGTTATCAGCTCCAAAACCAGTTACGAGTGGGGTACCGCAGGGCTCAATATTGGGACCACTCCTCTTTATTATTTACACTGCAGACCTCCCTGGCGTGATAAAGCACTGTAATTATCACTGCTATGCAGATGATGTACAGTTGTACATACCCTGCGATCCAACCGTAACTGAATCAGTGTAGAAATTAAATGAAGATCTAAATAACTCTGGTTCTGAATCCCCTAAAGTCGAAGTTTATGGTACTGGGTACAAGGCAAAAAATTAAATCCATATTAGAAAATAATATAAAAACAGAAATAAAGGGAACGGGTATTGACCACGTGAATGAGGCAAAGAATCTTGGCATGACGTTCGATAGCGAGCTGCGTTTTGAAAAACATGTCAAGGATCTGGTGAGGAACTGTTTTTATAGATTAAAAATCTTATATAAGATAAGACAATAGTAGAAGTACATCAATGAGAAGGCACGGATTACCCTATGTGAGTTCTCTCAAAGCTAAATTATGCAGATATTGTGTTCGGTCCACGCTTGTTGTATAGAACGCGTCGTCTTATTCAACGGGTCCAAAACGCATGCACTCGTTTTTTTTTTAATATTCCCCCACGTACACATATTTCACCATTCATAAATAAAGCATCAATGCTCAATATGGAATCTCGCAGGCAGTACCACTTGGCAACTCTTTTGTTCGATGTCATAAATTTTAAAAATCCGGATTACCTGAGAGGCAAGCTCAAATTCCTTGATCACCTTTGGTTCCTCGGAGTTCGAGACCTCCATTGGTGATGTATAGGCACAAAACTGTAGCGTTTACTGGCAGTTTCCGCTACCAAGCGACCAAATGCTGGAATAATATACCACCGCCAATAAGGTCACTTACTGTGAGGTCTACTTTCAAAAAACATTTTAAAGCAATTTTGTTGGAAAAACAGCGTTTAGTCGGTTAGGTGGCAGGAAACCTACAGACTCGGGGCATTTTATTTTATTTAGGTATTTCTTACCATTCCATTTAATGTTTAAATCTTTTCTAGTACACCAGTATGCTTCCGATGGGCAGCAGCGTCGGAAGCTCACAAAGCCAAAAAACTGCGCCTGCCAAGCGTGGTGAGTATGGCAAATCCCCCAAAATCTTGGGGGAGACCTTTATCCAGCAGTGGATATTTTGCGGTTGTAATGATGATGACACCAGTAACAGCTGTAACTTACGGTATACGCACCAGATATATTATTATTATTCTTTAGACGTTCGCCTTGGTGATGACTGAAAATCAGTGTTTGCTCCTGTAGGGGCAATTCAACCACTGAGTATACCAATTTGTATCACTGCGGCACATAGTAACGTCAAATTTTTTTTTAACTATATTTAGGAACTTTTTGCATTTAATTCATGTTATGTTTGTTATGTGTCTCAGCTGATACAAATAAACGTATTATCTATCTATCTAATTTATATCGTAAAGTATAGCAATATAAGAACTCCCTAGACTAAATATAGTTGTTACGACAGCGCCATCTAGTTATCTTAAACATAACTAGATAGCTTGACTGCATTTAGTGCACTTAGTGCTATAATGAATTTATTTTGCAGTGTGTTCACAAATGACGAGATGGCGTTGGCGAATGAACCATTAGATATATATTTTCGAAAACTATGTAAAAATCTCTCTTCCTTTCTGGCTTCGATCGAATAAACATTGTTAAAATCATTTTTATTTCTTTTCCTTTGGGCACCTATTATACAATAGTATTTGGTATAGGTAATCTGTAATTTTATTTTCAACACACTTGCTCGTAAAGTGGGTCTTATTACATCGAATTTAGGCCCAGAATGCCATATATTACGAAGGTATTACGAATATATTATGGAGGTGTTTGGAAATAAAAATTACCATACTGCGCTATACAAAAGATAGAAAACTAATGCGTGTAATGAATTCCACAAAGCATTTTTAATTTAGCCGCATAATACATAAAAGATCAAATAGGGAAAATAACAACAGTTTTTAAATAAGCAAAGATAATGATTTTTATACAGCCAAGCACTGGCTGTATGGCGATATACCATCCGCAGCGTGCACCGCGCGCTCCCTGCGCACGGCGCGGGGCGGCGGGCGGCGGCACGCGAATAAAAAACAAGACTATATTTATTATGTTGTGTTTGTTAGGTACATTTTCTAGGCACGTAATGCAAGCAATAGTTTATTGCCTCCAAAATCAAACGTAATTATTTGGCGGCATACGAATGTTTTATAAAGTGGAGGAATGACAAAAGGGCACAATCGTTTTCCGATAATTAGATGTTTGGACCACATTATTTTTTTTTACTTACAAGTGTGTTGAAAAACCTCGTACGATACACGTGTGCATTTGGTCATTACGCACACTCGGCTTTATTAGCGCGCTCGCCTTCGGCTCGCGCGCCAATATCGCCTCATGTGCTATTACCCACTATAGGACAGGCGTGCAAAACACGGCCTGCCACCGGTGGACAACCGCACAGCCAGCTCAGTGGTGCGTTATGTAGGAGACTCCGGAGTGGGTCGGTGGGTTCTTGTCGCTCTGTGGAATGTTACATTTGAAGAAAGAGACCAGGTGTATGTTGTGTTTCAATTCTAACCAAGGGCGCCACCAACTATTAGTTGGAATCAATTAAACAAGTTAATTGTTTATGTATCAAGTTAAATATATTACAGGAAAATATACATATTTGGTAAGCTCACTTTTTAGTAGTTAAATATCCTTATTCCTTATTACTAATTCTTTCTATAGGAATGTTTTAACAAACCCTTTCTTTTCTTACATGTTTCTTAAAACAAACTAGTTAAGACTAAAGTCTAATTATCATAACCTATGAAAACACATGACATAGAAAAATGTCCTTATTCTTAAAGTTGGTTGTGAGACCTACCTCTTAACAAAGGTTGAGAGCGTCCTCTCTATGTGATAAAACTAGGAACAAATCATATTAGGCAAAGTCGCTGCCTTAAAATAAATTCTAAAGTTTAAGTTCTAATTATAAAATGGATGTTACTTGGTAAATCCCATTCAGGTCCTTTCCTTTTCTTCCAATAAACTGTATCACCTCGTCACTCCCAGTAATGTAGGAACAGCTGGGGGTCCTGGATTATTGATTTGGAGACACCTGGCCATGTGGTCTTGTATCACATGGTGGTCGGCAATCCTCTTTGCTTACAGGAAGTGTTATTGTTTTACTGGGATAAATAGGGGTTATTTATCCAGAGAAGGTGATTACCCTTAGGGTCAGGGTCATTGTAACCAGTATGTACAACGAAAAGAAAGAAAAATATAAGTGGGAACTCATTCTGAAGTAGTCATGTCACGACATCGAATCACGTGCCAGAGCACGAAGAAAAATAGTTTAAACGAGTAAACTAATAAAGTATAACACGTGGAACGTGGAATATTGAAAAATAAAGCGTAAACTAACAACTTAAAACCTAAGTTTAAGAGCGGTGCGTTCTGAAACAATAGAGAATGCCATTAACATCGTGTCTACAATATTCATAGGAAAACCAGCAGGACACCAGGGAGATGGACTCACCGGACCGCTGCATCTTATTTTCCACTTATGGAGGTTTTAAAAAGCGAGGCGTCCAGCCATGGAGCGCCTTGGAACCAAGATCAATCATCTTGAACGAGATAATCTCCACGTCAGCCTCGCGTTGACACGAAATCAGAGACAACATAGACTTCGACCAGAGACAAAACCATAGAAATGTGGTATTCATCTCGAAGAAAAAAATATAGTTAATCTAATAAAATCCTTGTTTAAATTATTATTCTATAAATTTTGACCAATTACCTATATTATTTACAAATATAAGTAAATAAAAAACATTCTAGCAACACGTCCGTCACAACACACCACCGATGTACAGGGACCATTTCCAAACGTCATCTCAAACGTCACTGTCAAACGTCACAGTCAAACATCCCAGATGGCAAGTTGACTTTACATAAACAAACAGACCGGTGTGTTTGTAAGGACGATTAATTAACACTAAAAAGCGTTAAAATAATAGTTAAACAAACAATTATGTGTAATGAATGTGTGAATCAACAGACGTAAGTGCAGTATATGTGAAATTTAACACGGTTGTGTATAATACACGCAACATACCCCCTTGGCAAGAGCGAAGAAGGGGTGAGGTACGAGGCACTATTCGCGAAACAAAAACAAAAATACTCCGAGACAAGGTCGACCAACGAATGACAACGACACCATCGGCAAACAATTCTATTCTAATATCTTAATGGATATAAAAGCATGCAAAATTAAACAATGAGCAACAGAGTTACCAATGACATCTGAGTCTCAGTGGAATTCTATTATATAACTAATGTAGTTTACAATTAAACGTATCTTAGCCTATTCTGTTTTCTTTTCTTTATCCCACTCTTCAGCCCTGCGACCTAAATCTTGGGATCAGCTTAATGCCACTGAAGGGGAAATACAAGGATATCCATCCTTCCTACCTACTATGATTCTTCAGTGTTCAATGACCTATAAAATGTGTCATTTATGTGTATGTGAGTGCACTTCACAGTGACAACTCTTCTCATATTCTAGCGTGTGAGTGTATCCTAAAATAACAACTCTTCTTAAATTCTGTGAGTGTACTATAAACAGTAACAACTCATGGTGTCACTTACAGTACCTTCTGCAGTTGCAGAAAATTCTCTTTTTCTTACAGCTTGTGCGACACATAACTGTTAATGGAAATACATAACGTGAGAAACGTTTATAACTCATTCGAGTGTTGGAAGGATATTATCCTAAACTAAATCTTAACTAAGTGTGGGACAGAATACAAAATGACAGCGAGTGCTTTATCTTCTTTCTCAATTACTTTCATAAAATAAATATAGCCAAAACGATATGATCGACCGGGTTAAACAAAAATTTAGTTCACAGACTTACTACCATTCATATTCTCTTTCAGGCTTATCCGTCATACCGTAGTCTAACATTCATCGTCTCACTCACCCTCTCTCACCCTATCACACTCGGTTCCCACTTTCTATTCTATGCCTACCGTATAGCTAGGTACTTATGAACTATGTTTAGGAACTGACATGTATAATGTCTTTTATGTGTGTTAGACCTATCTTTTTACCATTTATGGCACGTAAGCGATAAGTAAGATCACCTACTTTCTCCTCTACCACACATTTAATGTTCCTAGGGGCTAACTTACTAGCAAAGTTATCACTTGCCTTGGATAAGACGTAGTCCCTTTTCCAAACTACTTGGCCTACCTTAAGACCTAGATTTCTTTTTCTTTTGTCATAAGACTTCTTGCCTTTCGCGTAGGCGTTTCTTAAGTGTTCCTTAACTTTAAGGAAAATAGTTTGCAGCTCTATCAAAGAGTCAGCATATTCTTTACGTTCTCTAAATATCAGTTCTTGTTAATTCTTAACTCTTCTAGTTTTTCTAAGAAAGCGTGCAAATTTAATTTGCTATCTCTACCTGAGAACTTAACATTCACTTTGAGACATTACGAGATGGATCAATGGTAACCTGCAGCTCACCTGACCGTATTGCCGATGCAGCCGCTATCACCGCTGGTGAAGAAGTAGAGGGGTTGCTAACAACCGGAGGACTGACTGGAGTCACACCGCTGGATGTACCGCTATGCAAATCATTGAAGCAAAATCCCACTTCACCTGTAATATCAACATTCAAAAGTTTAAATGCGTTCTCAAATTCTTGTTTTAAGAGGGAAATTTTTCCTAAAAAAGACTCATCTTCTGAGACTAAACGACATACCCTATGCTGTATATGGGTTAATCGTGAAACAATTCTATCATGACCCGTAGGTGTCAATGATTCTGAAGAAATAAGTTGGACGATGTCACTAATCTTATTCTCACAAATTTCTAATTCTGATTCTATTTCTAATGTAACAGGATCAATTGTCACTGCTAGACGATTCGATTTAGTCAACGAGGCAAGCTTGGCTCGCATCTCATCAACTGTTCTTATATTCTTGTGTCCTCGGATGAGAAGTTCATATCTCAGCTCATCGCTGAGGAGATGATAAAAGTTCATCCTTAACGAAGCCATTTCTAAAGGATTATCTTTAAATCAATTCTGAAATATAGATAACAACAACAACACTAACCTCAAACTTCAAAATACCAAGCGATGGAGTTGACAGAAGAACTGATGTCACATCACTCGGCCCCACGTTGGGCGCCAAAACTATTACCCACTATAGGACAGGCGTGCAAAACACGGCCTGCCACCGGTGGACAACCGCACAGCCAGCTCAGTGGTGCGTTATGTAGGAGACTCCGGTGTGGGTCGGTGGGTTCTTGTCGCTCTGTGGAATGTTACATTTGAAGAAAGAGACCAGGTGTATGTTGTGTTTCAATTCTAACCAAGGGCGCCACCAACTATTAGTTGGAATCAATTAAACAAGTTAATTGTTTATATATCAAGTTAAATATATTACAGGAAAATATACATATTTGGTAAGCTCACTTTTTAGTAGTTAAATATCCTTATTCCTTATTACTAATTCTTTCTATAGGAATGTTTTAACAAACCCTTTCTTTTCTTACATGTTTCTTAAAACAAACTAGTTAAGACTAAAGTCTAATTATCATAACCTATGAAAACACATGACATAGAAAAATGTCCTTATTCTTAAAGTTGGTTGTGAGACCTACCTCTTAACAAAGGTTGAGAGCGTCCTCTCTATGTGATAAAACTAGGAACAAATCATATTAGGCAAAGTCGCTGCCTTAAAATAAATTCTAAAGTTTAAGTTCTAATTATAAAATGGATGTTACTTGGTAAATCCCATTCAGGTCCTTTCATTTTCTTCCAATAAACTGTATCACCTCGTCACTCCCAGTAATGTAGGAACAGCTGGGGGTCCTGGATTGTTGATTTGGAGACACCTGGCCATGTGGTCTTGTATCACATGGTGGTCGGCAATCCTCTTTGCTTACAGGAAGTGTTATTGTTTTACTGGGATAAATAGGGGTTATTTATCCAGAGAAGGTGATTACCCTTAGGGTCAGGGTCATTGTAACCAGTATGTACAACGAAAAGAAAGAAAAATATAACTGGGAACTCATTCTGAAGTAGTCATGTCACGACATCGAATCACATGCCAGAGCACGAAGAAAAATAGTTTAAACGAGTAAACTAATAAAGTATAACACGTGGAACGTGGAATATTGAAAAATAAAGCGTAAACTAACAACTTAAAACCTAAGTTTAAGAGCGGTGCGTTCTGAAACAATAGAGAATGCCATTAACATCGTGTCTACAATATTCATAGGAAAACCAGCAGGACACCAGAGAGATGAACTCACCGGACCGCTGCATCTTATTTTCCACTTATGGAGGTTTTAAAAAGCGAGGCGTCCAGCCATGGAGCGCCTTGGAACCAAGATCAATCATCTTGAACGAGATAATCTCCACGTCAGCCTCGCGTTGACACGAAATCAGAGACAACATAGACTTCGACCAGAGACAAAACCATAGAAATGTGGTATTCATCTCGAAGAAAAAAATATAGTTAATCTAATAAAATCCTTGTTTAAATTATTATTCTATAAATTTTGACCAATTACCTATATTATTTACAAATATAAGTAAATAAAAAACATTCTAGCAACACGTCCGTCACAACACACCACCGATGTACAGGGACCATTTCCAAACGTCATCTCAAACGTCACTGTCAAACATCCAAGATGACAAGTTGACTTTACATAAGCAAACAGACCGGTGTGTTTGTAAGGACGATTAATTAACACTAAAAAGCGTTAAAATAATAGTTAAACAAACAATTATGTGTAATGAATGTGTGAATCAACAGACGTAAGTGCAGTATATGTGAAATTTAACACGGTTGTGTATAATACACGCAACAGTGCGTAATGACCAACTTTGCACACTTGTTTCGTAATGTACTATTGAATAATGCAATATGCTGATATAGTACTAGCTTGTGCCCGCGACTTCTTCGCGTAGCGGCATTCATGAAACTTTGTGTGCTGTAATCAATTTTTCTTGTCGCTTCGTGTTCAATATTTCTTTTTACTCAGTAATTCGCCGGTTGAATAGATACTTTCAAGGAGTCATATAGACTTCGTACAATATAGGATGAGTCCTATGACAGCACAGGATGAACTTTTTCATTTCAATGAGAGAGCGACAGAGACAGATGTACTATTTTAATACTATTTGACAAATAAATATAAAAATAAATAAATGTCATAAGACTCAACCTATCGCTGTGCTCGGGAGAGCGAAGCGGTATTTTAAGCCACATCACAGGATGCAACTTTATAAGGCACAAATCCGGCCACATATGGAATACTGCTCGCATCTCTGGGCGGGAGCACCGGAATATCAACTCCGCCCATTTGACCGCATTCAACGAAGAGCTGCTCGAATTGTCGGCGATTCCAGAATCTCTGATCGTTTGGACTCCTTGGCATTACGCAGAGATGTCGCGTCCCTCTGCGTCTTTTATCGCATTTACAATGGGGAGTGTTCGCAGGAGCTGTTCGACCTTGTACCAGCCGCTTTATTCCACCACCGTACCACCCGCCTTAAGCACCGCCAGAAGTACCACCCCCACCACCTTGATGGCTGGTGTTCAACCACCGCTCGTTTTTCGCGCAGCTTTTTACTGCGCTGTACTAAAATGTGGAAGAATCTTCCCTCAGCGGTGTTCCTGAATAGGTTCGACATTGAGGCCTTCAAGAAAAGAGCCTATCGCTTTCTCAAAGAGTCAGCAACGCATCAGTGACCTTCTTAGGGTCGTTGGTGTCTATGGACTGCGGTGATTGCTTACCATCAGGCAACTCGCATGCTCGTTTGCCTACTATTCCATAAAAAAAACTATATTGTACGAAGTATAGTATAGGCCCATTTAGAGAGTGCAAGTTTCTTGCCTGTTGCATACAATTAAATTGAAGCAATAATTTACTTGCATGGTCTAAACAGTTGCTTGCAATTATTGAATAGTCAATTGTTGCACTGCAATTATTGCTCTTGTATGTACATGAAACTTGCACTGTCTAAATAGACCTTTAGGGTGATAAGGTAACAGTAAAAAGGCGACATATCCAAATAGATTTATTAATTAACATACAAATGATCAGTGAAACATCATACATATTAGTTATAGCGGAGAAAACTGTATCATGCTCTTGATATCCTTGAGTACGATGTCCATGAAGCCGCGGTGCGACGCTGGCTGGCTCTGTTGATAAAATATGAGGATTATTATGATGGAACAACAAAATACGAGGGTCGTTTGAAAAGTTCCTAGCCTGACCAAGAAAAAGTAAGAAATTAGGGTCAGAATTATTTTTAGTTTTCGACGTAGTCACCACCTAATTCAACAAACTTCCTCAAACCGTCTCGTAAATTGATTTTGAATTTAAAAAAAAATGATTCCTCGAGCCCCTGAAAATTCTCATCTTCGACAGCTATCCCCTTTTTTTTGGTCAAAAATTTTGAGCCACAATAATATTTTTTTGAATTAGGATCAGATAAAGGTTCGACAATGATATATCAGGAGAATGGGACAACAATTCAAAGCCACAATTGTGAATTTCGGCCATCGTTTCTGCGAAAGTGTGAACCCCGCCAATGTCTTGATGAAACAATCCTTTTTTTCGCAGTATACCAGGAGGCCAATTCTCGCATTTGCGATATTTTATCGAATTTGATAATATATCAAACTTCTTTTATCGAACAAAATTATCACAAAAACCTCCAAAATGGTATTCTCGAACCTATTCGACATAAAACTCGATATTATATCGAAAACTAGGGCTTCTCTAATTGAAAACACGTTCCTTTTTCTCGATTATACTTAACTACAATCGAGAAATTTATGTTTTACTTGTTTCATTAAATATTTTATATAAAACCATTGTTTTAATAGTGAATTTATGTAAAAATAGTTATAATACTTTATTTTATGTAACTTAATAAGCTCCAATGCAAATTTATAAAAAGGAAAGAAAATGAAATATTTTAGAGTTGATGGAGAGAACGGAACGCGAGTATACTTGTCAGGTTATGTGATATTTGTTATCGGAGTATCAATTATATTCTTATGTATGATATTGTTTCTTTACGAAATTGAATCGAGAAACAAATAAGGTATGGTACTCGAGGCAGAAAAAAGCAAAGTATGTATCTATCCAAACCTCTATATTAGGCTTCAATAAAATAATTTTATGTAAATAAACAACGATTTCCAATAAAATTGAATACAAAATCGTCAGCATTCATATTTTACTAAACCATAGCTGAAGAAAAATACAAAGCGTCTTGTAAAGTACGAATATTATGTTATTCAATAGCTTTGAAGCAACAAATATCACACACGATATGGTTTTCGGCCACGCTCGACCACTCGATGCGTATCGAGGGCTGACGCTGGATAAATGTCACATTTGAAATCACGAGAATACGCAATTTCGATATTTATCGATATCCGCCATGTTTTTTCGATAAATATCGAAATTGATATTATATCGCAGACCCGAGAATTGCCTCCCAGGTCGCTTTGCTTTTATTTCTTCCACCAAACGTCATAAAAGTTTGCAGTAACTGTTATTTATTGTTACACCTTTTGGTAAATAATCAATAAACATTATTCCTTTGACGTCCCAGAAAACTGAAGCCATAACTTTATTGGTCCAAAAATTACCTTAGCCTTCTTTAGAGTAGGTGACCCAGACGTATTTCATTGAATCGACTGTTATTTTGGTTCTAGTATATGGTGATGAACCCAGCTTTCATTAATTGTAACAAATCGAGCCAAAAAATTTCAGTGACTACTTCAAATAACCCCAAACAGTAGCGTGAAATTGTAAATTAAACAAGTTTCTCTTCAACTCAAATCGGTCTCGTGACTCATGGGGCAGAAATTTTATGAAATCCCAGTTTTTCAAGATTTGATGTTTTGTATTCAATCATAAGTAGGCTTATAATCTCAGCTATCATATTTAGAGCCATTTTTGATTACTTAGTATCAAATCACATATTTTTTCTATGTTTTCTTGAGTAGTTGATGAAAACGGCCTTCCGCTTCTAGGGTCATCTTCAATATTTTGCCAGCTCCGTTCGTATATAGCTATACACTTTTTGATGCTTGAATGTGAATGGGCAGACTCCCCTGATGTACCCAATATATATTGATATATATATTTTAGAGTAAACCCCTTTTCATGAAGTTACTTATTCACAGCTTTGTGTTAATCTTTACCCACAATTGAAATTACCGTCAGATCACGTCAAACAATAATTTATAAAAAAAATGTTTTTAGCCGTATCGCTATGAAACATTACACTTTATATACTGATTAAATAAGCTATCTAATGAAGGTAGTTACATAAAATACCAACGATTCTTTCTGTCAGGCTACGAACTTTTCAAACGTCCCTCGTACATTGCAATAACCCATCAAATAAACATTTATTTTTGGTAATGTAAATTTGTAGAAACGATTAAAAATTAAAAAAATTACATGCATATTCCCTATTATAGTGCGTTTCATCAAATAATTCCTTTGCCGTCATGTTGGCAGTAAAACTAATAATATTATAACTAGCTGTTACAGTGGCTTTTTACGAGCTTAGGACGTTCACATACAGTAGCGGCTTTAGGGGGGGGGCGCGTTTGGGCGACGGCCCAGGGCGCCGGACGTCAAGGGGCGCCGCAGGACGGGCGCCACAGGCGCCCCCTGTTGTCCAGTGAGGGACGCCTTGTTGTCGGTGAGTGGCGAGAAAAAGTAGAGGCGCCTCAAAGGGTCGTCATAAAGGGCCGCCGCAGGCGCCTCTTTATTTATTACACGCTAGCTTTTGCCCGCGGCTTGCTCGCGTGCTTTTTCCCGGGATGATAAGTACCCTATGGGAGTTCTCAGTACTTCCAACTATGTGTATGCGAAAGATGGATGATTGGTTCAGTAGATAAAGCGTGAAGAGGCAACAAACAAACCAACAAATTCACTTTTGCATTTATAATATTAGTTAGGATTATTTTGAGTTGGCACATATTGGTCGTAAGAGAAATCCAAAAGCGCTTACGCTTAGGCCCTTTGTGCCAACTCCGCCATTTTCAAAAATAATTTAATAAACATCCTCGACTATCGATTTTTATATTTGTTGAACCTGCTCTCAAAATTTCGCGGGAATCGGTTGTGAAATGCGACCTTTAGAGGAGAACACACAATACACAGACATACCAAAGCATTCTAGGCAAAGCTCAATTACTTTATATCCTCGACATTACGCCTGTGAAATTGTAAAATTTCCACACGCGTATCGAAGTTCTGACACTTTGATTCTTCAAAAAGTACGCTACAGGTCTATATTTTCGAATCGAACAAAATCAAAAGTTCGGAAAAAATTGTTTTTTTTTTTCACTATTTCGCACTTTTTTCGTTTTTGACTTTCTCGAATAATACTTTTTGCACCTTAAAGCCCTCGTTAGTCCAGTGCTAAGTAATAAAAACTTGTGTTACAGGTACTTCATTTTTATAAATCAATACATATAATAAAACAGTAAAAATATTTTGTTTGTACATTTAGTATTTTTGACTGAAATGGATAGAGGGACATTAAAAAGAATAAAAGAACGCAAAAAAAGTTTTTTGGAATTTCTTGTCTGTCTGTCTGTCTGTCTGTATGTATGATCACGCTAATCTCCGAAAGTACTGAACCGATTTGAATGAAACTTTTTTTGTTGTATAGGTATTAAGCCTAGGCATAGGCCATTTAGGCTATAATTTATTTTGAAAACTTGAACACCTGATGAAGAACCTTAACAGAACGGCTAAACTATAAGAAATATGGAAATGGTGCCTTAACAAAAGTCGTTCTGATGAAAAACTCCAAGAGATATTTTTCATCTAAGCGAAACTCACGCGGGCGAAGCCGCGGGCGACAGCTAGTCTTGTATAAATATTCTAGCCCATAATTCAATAGCCTTTAATGAAAAACAAGCTTGATTTCCTTTACGAAGTCGACTTCGCCCGGGTGAATTTCGTTTTTTCACCCTCTTAGGGGTGAAATTTTCAAAATTCACCATATAAAGAATCTATCTACAATTCACGTTTCTACATAGCAGTTTCTCCACGTTGACATTTTGACATCCCAATCAGTGACAATGACATCTCTATGTTGTATAGCTATGAAGCCTGAGCAACATATAGGCTATAATTGAATTTGAAAACTGGAACACCTGATGAAGAACCTTAACAGAACAGCTAAACTATAAGAAATATGGAAATGGTACCAAACAAAAAAGGTAATGGTTTGCAAAAGTTTATCAATCTGATGAGCATTTTCTACTGACGTATAAAAATTGAAGATTATGGAACATCTGATAAAGAAATCCAAGAGACCAGCTACTCTATAAAATAAATGGTAATGGGGCCTTAGAAAAAGTCGTTCAACCTTATGAGCATTTTCTACTGACGTACACAGGACACGGGATAGGACAAAGAGGTACTCGGGGTGGGAGTGGTGGTACACAGGGAATTGTAGATAATGAGCAGATGAAGATCGTTTATTGAATGAAATATCACTTTTGATTCATTTTAACACCGCGACTATACTACCAGTACCCAATATATTCCCGCGGGACACGGGATAACCAAATGGCTAAAATTTAGAGTACTGGAGTTTAGGTTTCTAACTACAGTTTAGAACACAAAAAGATTTTTCATCTAAGCGAAACTCACGCGGGCGAAGCCGCGGGCAACAGCTAGTCTTAAATAAAATATATAAAAAAAAACTTAAAACTCTCAATGTGCTCGATAGTCGTCTGAGGCACGAAATTTTATAATATATTTTTTACGCTTTGCCTTTTTTCGTATGGGTTTGAATAGTATTTAGGGGGCGCCATAGAAATCTCGCCCAGGGCGCTGGTAGTGCTAAAGCCGGCTCTGTTCACATAGTCATCTTTTACGACAATCTTGGCTATGAAAAGTACCTATTGGTTAAATCAAGTAATAATCTATACATATAATAAGAGAGTAAAAATATTTTGTCTGTACATTTAGTATTTTTGACTGAAATGGATAGATGATATAAATTTTTTTAATTCTTTGTCTGTCTGTCTGTATGTATGATCACGCTAATCTCCAAAAGTACTGAACCGATTTGAATGAATCTTTTTTTGTTGTGTAGCTATTAAACCTGGGCAACATTTAGGCTATAATTTATTTTGAAAACTGGAACACCTGATGAAGAACCTTAACCGAACAGATAAACTATAAGAAATATGGAAATTGTGCCTAAACAAAAGTCGTTCAATTCAACCTGATGAGCATTTTCAGCTGACGTATAAAAATTGAAGATCTAAAACATCTGATAAATAACTCCAAGAGTACCATATTTTTCACAAAGATTTTACATCTAAGCGAAACTCACGCGGGCGAAGCCGCGGGCAACAGCTAGTTAATAATATAAAAAGATTTACTACCAACATGACGCTAGAGGAACTATTTGATGAAATGCACTCTACTCTCTCGTCGTTCGAGCCCTACCTTGGCGGTATCGAGCAACTGGTCGACCAACCGGTCGTTGAACACGGCGACCAGCTCCTTGCGCAGCTCCGGCAGCTCCGCGCCGCCCGCGCCGCGCCACGCCGTCGACACCGACATCGCTGTACCGACAAAAGTTAATTGGAATGAATACCACATTATTAACAAGTGTGCTTTGTAGGACGGACACAAGGCGGCATTGGCGCGCGAGCCGATTAATACGGTCATTTTGCCGAAAATAAGGGGGTTATTTGAAAATAGTAATTTGTATAGATTACTATGTGATCTTCTTAATTTCAATTTTGCAACGTTTTTTTAAGGCTTCGCGCCGATATCTTGGAAAAATGGCACCTCAAAGCAGTTTTTTTAAATGTCTCTTTTCCTACTTATTTCACGACAAAAACATCTATATCAAAATGAAACTAGAGTAAAGGGGTTGTTGCACAAATGTATGGGGAGCCGGCTATATCATGAGCACCCATCTGAACTTTTCATTTTTGGGTCAGTATCAATGCCTTCTAAGTAAATCCCATAAATTCGTAGCCTTTCTATGGTACATTTAACCAACAAAATCGTAATGAAGGTTAGGCGGGTTCCGCAAAAATGGCCGACACCCATTATGATTTGACGTTAACGCGCTTCATTTGACAGGTCTGATTTCAGGTAAGTTCAAAAATGTACTTTTATTACATACGTGCCCGCGGGAAAAAAATGTTTATTTAATTCATCTATTTATAAATATACATTTGTTTTGTGATATTGCATGTGAAATGTGTTAGGAACATTTACTTTAATTTATTTTCAAAATATTATGAAAATATCGAGCATTGTATCTGATTTTCTGTATTATAATTTCTGAACATACGTACGGGCGCCATGTCAGTATGGCCATTATACGATATTAAGCGATATTAAATGTATTTTTGTACCATAACAAGATCACGAAAAAACAAATATATGATAGTCTTAATCGGTTTTTGATATTATTTCTAATTGGTTATTTGGGGAACTGCTCATGATATAGCCTGCTATGCAACATGCACTTTCCTTCAATTTTTTTTATTTTATATTATTTTAACCTTTTTTTCGTAAAGTCAATAGTTTTAATGTACAAGAACCGCAAAGTGCACCTCACGCATTTAGCGTACCTACCTAATAAAAAATATAGTCCCAGTAAAAGTTTTAGAGAATGAATTTTTCCATTTATTGAGACTTAAGACATATTCATACTTTGTAGTGCTCATCGAAGTTGAACAAATCATACTTACTCATATTTTTATCGGAGTATCTTAGAGCATAAATGTTCTAAGTGCCGAATATGTAATGATCAATGCACCCATGAAACAAAATGAGATGATATTTGTTTGCTGTAAGCAGTAAGTATTTCGTACGTTTTTCAATGAATAAAGCGAATAAATATTTACTCGCGTTGTCTTAAACAAAATATTAAGAACAGCGTTGTAACTCGATTTGTTACACGCAAACCGAATCAGACATGATGGGAACAGCGTCGTAACTTGCATTATTTCCAGAACATACCAAAATATATTACTTTGGACTCTCTCTGAAAAAATAGTTCTGTTTTTTTTGACATAAAAACTTACACGTATCCATATGAGAAATAGCCTCAGCCGAGGCCGTAAGCCGCAGATACACCACGACATGAGCCCAGATGAGGTGTAGCGCGCATAGAGTTGTAAAGTGACCGTCAGGTTATAAGTGACTGACCAATCTGACCGAGCATATTGGACATTTATCCAATGTGACCGGTCATTTTCGGTCACTTATTGTCAGCAACGTCAAAATAGATTAACTTGGGCAGCAATAGTATATTTTCGTAGTAGAGGTAAGTTTTAGAGCCTTCCAGCCAATCAGTATATATATATATATATATATTATGTTAAAATGACTTAGATAGTCATTAGGGGGCTAATCTCGTGTGTGATGAATTTGTTATACTCAAAAAAAAAATTACATTCACCATTAGACCATTCCATTGTTTATAAGTACAGTAGCGTAAACGTCATATGATAATATGACGTTACTCTCATTAATATATTATACATACAACTTCTTTCATAAAAAATAATTTTCTGCCTGTTGTCGACTGTACTTATAAACAATGGTGTGGTCTCACGGTGAATACAAAAATTATGTTTTTCGAGTATAACAATTTGACCACAAGCGAGATCGGCTACGTGTGGAACCCAAATGACGGGTTTTGGTTGGGGCTGCTAATGTTGAATGTAAATAGGTAGTAATGAGACAATTGATGACAATCACTATAAGTAAGTATGTTATGTATTTAACCTAGTACAGTTTTTTAATTAATATTAATAATACTTAAAAACAAAAATCTTCATCTGCCTGATTATGTCCTTCATCCTCTTGATCTTCGTCTGTGCTAAAAGAAATGTCTTCTGAACTTTGTTCGTCTTCATCAAAATATTTTAAATTTTGTCGTACTGTGATGAGCTTTTCCACGCGATCTTTTTGAAGTCTGTTTCGGGACTTTGTGTGAGTATTTGCAAATAAACTCCAATTTCTTTCTGCAGCTGCGGAACTCGGCGGAATGCATAGAAGTCTGTAAGCGATAGCAAACAGTGGTTGCTTTGATGCAAAACTCTGCCACCATAAATGCGGTGCGACTGTTTCCGTGGTAACCCACGCCGAGCGGCACTTAGCAAAGTAGGCAGTTTTGGTTTTAAATTCTGCCACATTCGTCATTATTGCCACTGGGTCTTTGCCAAGAAATCGTGCTTGATCATATATAAAGTTATTGGCATCAGCCTCCTGATCGCTGTTTAAGCCAGAACCCAAGAACTTGGGGTCGAGTAAATTTGCAGCCAGATGAATAGGTTGCACACAAAAGTTTTTCCTTTTTATAATTGCTTCTCTAATGACTTCTTTCTCAAAATCTTGGAATAATGAACCATGTAGTTCATCTTCAATTGATGCTTCTAATTTCATAAAAGTGACAGGCACTTCAGATATTCTGGCATTGTCAGATTCCGATTTAGTAATTGCTTCTGATATTGGTTTTAATACTTTAATTATATCTTTTACGGCAACCCATAATTCATCTTCTAATAAGGCAGTCATAATATCACCTTCAATATCGATATCATCAGCAACAGCCAAGGTCTTCAGAGCTTCTTTGTTGAAATCGAGTGATTCCAAAGATAAAACAACACTGTTCCATCTTGTTTTACATGGAAGTTTAAGTGTTTTTTTTAGAGTTCCGTAAAGCGTAGTTTGTATTTTCTCCAAATATGCCAAAGCTCTATGTTTATTCTTCACATATTTAATAATTTTAGTTACTTTATCAACAGTATTTTTTAAAGTATGAATTTTTTCGATATCCTTATAAATTAAGTTTAGCGCATGTGCGACGCATCCTATACCAGTTACGTTCGGATATTTGTTCTGAATAAGACGCCATGCAGCTTTCATATTTTTTGCGTTGTCTGTGATTAAAGCAACTACTTTAGCTGGCCCAACTTCTTCTATTACTTTTGTAATTTCAGAGCTTAAATATTTAGCAGTTTCTTTTTCGGTTTCTGGATATACGGATTTAAAAAATATGGGCGCTGGTGTTGTAATAATAAAATTCATAACTCCTTTTCCATTGATGTTCGTCCAACCATCAGTAATAATAGCTACAGCAGAAGATTGTCGTATCTTTTCATTAATGTCTGCTTTAATTCTAGAATATTCGCCGTCCAACAATCTGTTACTTATGCAATGCCTAGACGGTGGTTCATAATTGGGATTTAAAGATTTTAAGGCTATTTTCCAGTATTTTGATTCCAATAAATGTAGCGGTACTCCGGATGCATATATAGCTCGTGCAATGTTTGTGTCAATTTCGTTTTTATCATTTAATTCACTGCTGCTATGTTCTACCAGAACGTCAGATGAGAGCTCTGTGATTTTATGACCAAGCGAAACCTGCGAATTGTCGTCACAAGAAAATGAATTTGATTTATCAGATATCGAACCAATAGATGTGGTTGGCCTTGAACACAATAATTGTTCACCTGAATTCTGTGGAGTTGTTTCATTTCGCAGTACTCTTGGTGATGATTTCTTTATAAATCTTTGCTTTATATCATTTGGACACTTTTTACATTTAATTATATGAAGCGTCATACGCGTCGAGTGTGAATTTCTGTATTCGGTATTACAATGAATGCAAATCACATGTTTTTTGTTGCTTGTATTACCAATAATTTGATACTGGTCCCATATATCACTTGCTCGTTTAGGCATTTTTATTTTATAACTATTATTTTCAAGGAAAATACACGCGCGATACGTCTGCACCGATAAAGAACTACACAGTTACTGGCACGCGCACGCACGAGAATATAATAATGATACCTATGTGGGAGAGAGGAGAGTGAGCGATATTAGTCGGCGAAAGACGCACCGCGCGGCACTCTTTGTGCTCGCCGCCCGCGCCGCGGCGGCGGCGAGCACAAAGAGAGCTGTTTATTTATTTATTAGAATCAAAATACTGGAAAATACTCACTCAAAACCAGTGTAGGTTTTTTCACGGTCTTTTCCCTCATCGGAAGCAAGAGGTGCTCTATAAAAACTACTATATATGAGTCAAATTATTATACAAACTCATGTGACACGAGAAGGATTCGAACCTGGGACTATTCAATCCATACAATATAACTGAAGTTAGTCAAGTATATTGTAAATCTATGATTTAATCATAGTCACAGAATTAATATAAGTACTACGTATCATAGTCTTACACTGAACCACCACCGCTTCGCTTTCGCTATTCGGATTCCTCTTTTAAATAAATATAAAAACAATGAAGCCCACCAGTCATTATGATAAGATTTGAGCAATATAATGTTCTTTTATATGTGATCGAAGAATATAATAAAACGTGGATTTTAGAAGTAGAAAAACCAAAATAGTTAGATATTTTTGGTGTTTACGTCGAATAAATTGACGATTAAAATACCTGACCAATCTGACAATAAATGACCAATATGACCGGTCATTTATTATAAATGACGGACACTTATCGTACCTGACGGTCACTTTACAACTCTAAGCGCGCATTCTAGCGCGTGGGAACAATATTGCAGCTCGCGTTGTCTTAAGATAGGTCATAAGCATTATGTGAGAACAACGTTGTAACACGCCTTGTCTGATGATGGCAACAGTGTTGTAACTCACATCATGTCCAGAACATACCAAAATACCATAACTTTAGACTATGAAAAATTTTTTTTTTCCATAGAAACTTACACGTATCCATATGAGAAATA
The DNA here is from genome assembly GCA_018467065.1 of Ephestia elutella. Taxonomy (NCBI): domain Eukaryota; kingdom Metazoa; phylum Arthropoda; class Insecta; order Lepidoptera; family Pyralidae; genus Ephestia; species Ephestia elutella. The sequence goes on from CM031578.1 coordinate 21,768,741, forward strand.
GCCTCAGCCGAGGCCGTAAGCCTCAGATACACCACGACATGAGCCCAGATGAGGTGTAGCGCGCATTCCAACGCGTGGGAACAGTATTGCAGCTCGCGTTGTCTAATTCTCGCGCGCGCCCACAGTTCGCTGAGCACTTTCGCGCGAATCTCCGCGGGGGAGTTCGACGGCGGTATGACCGAGTTTGATGACTCTTCTGGGAGGAGTTTCTTCATGTCTGTGGAAAAATAATAAAGATATAATACTAGGGAAGGGAAGAGTGGAAGTCGCTGGAAGAGGCCTTTGACAGGCATACAGATGAAAAATTAACATATAAATTTTGAACAAATGTAAACGGACCTATGTACATCTGAAATAAAGGCTATTTTTATTTTATTTAATACTAGTTAATTCAGAATTCGTATACTTTTACCAGGCGTTTTCAACCTTTTAGTTTCACCGGCACACTTTTCATTTTATCGTAGTTTCACGGCACACAAGTAAAAAAATTGCCAGGTGTGAGTCGGATTCGCGCGAGAAGGGTTCCGTATAGTGTAACGTATAACAGAGAAAATACAACTTTTATTATTAAATGAAGTTTGTAATAATATTAAATGTGATATTTGAGCCCCTAGCAAACAAATATCAACGAGAAACGCATACGCTATACAAAACTCGTTATCCAAATTATTTTTTTTCACCCGCTGCAGCAGCGCTTGCAGCAGCTGCAGCGCTGCATAGCTCACACTCACCATCCAGCGTCATAGTGGGCACGCTCTGCAGCTGATGCCGCCCACTGCCGACCAGCTTCTCGTGCAGCTGCACCCGCTGCAGCAGCGCTTGCAGCAGCTGCAGCGCTGCATAGCTCACACTCACCATCCAGCGTCATAGTGGGCACGCTCTGCAGCTGATGCCGGCCACTGCCGACCAGCTTCTCGTGCAGCTGCACCCGCTGCAGCAGCGCTTGCAGCAGCTGCAGCGCTGCATAGCTCACACTCACCATCCAGCGTCATAGTGGGCACGCTCTGCAGCTGATGCCGGCCACTGCCGACCAGCTTCTCGTGCAGCTGCACCCGCTGCAGCAGCGCTTGCAGCAGCTGCAGCGCTGCATAGCTCACACTCACCATCCAGCGTCATAGTGGGCACGCTCTGCAGCTGATGCCGGCCACTGCCGACCAGCTTCTCGTGCAGCTGCACCTGCTGCAGCAGCGCTTGCAGCAGCTGCAGCGCTGCATAGCTCACACTCACCATCCAGCGTCATAGTGGGCACGCTCTGCAGCTGATGCCGGCCACTGCCGACCAGCTTCTCGTGCAGCTGCACCCGCTGCAGCAGCGCTTGCAGCAGCTGCAGCGCTGCATAGCTCACACTCACCATCCAGCGTCATAGTGGGCACGCTCTGCAGCTGATGCCGGCCACTGCCGACCAGCTTCTCGTGCAGCTGCACCCGCTGCAGCAGCGCTTGCAGCAGCTGCAGCGCTGCATAGCTCACACTCACCATCCAGCGTCATAGTGGGCACGCTCTGCAGCTGATGCCGGCCACTGCCGACCAGCTTCTCGTGCAGCTGCACCCGCTGCAGCAGCGCTTGCAGCAGCTGCAGCGCTGCATAGCTCACACTCACCATCCAGCGTCATAGTGGGCACGCTCTGCAGCTGATGCCGGCCACTGCCGACCAGCTTCTCGTGCAGCTGCACCGCTGCAGCAGCGCTTGCAGCAGCTGCAGCGCTGCATAGCTCACACTCACCATCCAGCGTCATAGTGGGCACGCTCTGCAGCTGATGCCGGCCACTGCCGACCAGCTTCTCGTGCAGCTGCACCCGCTGCAGCAGCGCTTGCAGCAGCTGCAGCGCTGCATAGCTCACACTCACCATCCAGCGTCATAGTGGGCACGCTCTGCAGCTGATGCCGGCCACTGCCGACCAGCTTCTCGTGCAGCTGCACCCGCTGCAGCAGCGCTTGCAGCAGCTGCAGCGCTGCATAGCTCACACTCACCATCCAGCGTCATAGTGGGCACGCTCTGCAGCTGATGCCGGCCACTGCCGACCAGCTTCTCGTGCAGCTGCACCCGCTGCAGCAGCGCTTGCAGCAGCTGCAGCGCTGCATAGCTCACACTCACCATCCAGCGTCATAGTGGGCACGCTCTGCAGCTGATGCCGGCCACTGCCGACCAGCTTCTCGTGCAGCTGCACCCGCTGCAGCAGCGCTTGCAGCAGCTGCAGCGCTGCATAGCTCACACTCACCATCCAGCGTCATAGTGGGCACGCTCTGCAGCTGATGCCGGCCACTGCCGACCAGCTTCTCGTGCAGCTGCACCCGCTGCAGCAGCGCTTGCAGCAGCTGCAGCGCTGCATAGCTCACACTCACCATCCAGCGTCATAGTGGGCACGCTCTGCAGCTGATGCCGGCCACTGCCGACCAGCTTCTCGTGCAGCTGCACCCGCTGCAGCAGCGCTTGCAGCAGCTGCAGCGCTGCATAGCTCACACTCACCATCCAGCGTCATAGTGGGCACGCTCTGCAGCTGATGCCGGCCACTGCCGACCAGCTTCTCGTGCAGCTGCACCCGCTGCAGCAGCGCTTGCAGCAGCTGCAGCGCTGCATAGCTCACACTCACCATCCAGCGTCATAGTGGGCACGCTCTGCAGCTGATGCCGGCCACTGCCGACCAGCTTCTCGTGCAGCTGCACCCGCTGCAGCAGCGCTTGCAGCAGCTGCAGCGCTGCGCTGCAGCTCGGCGCGGAATCTGAAGCGGAGTCAGCGCCGCCGGTGGACAGTCGGAGAACTACGCGGGAACCGGCCGAGTCCATTATGTTGCGAGCGTATGTGAGGAGGTTGCACACGATCTGTTGGGGAAAAGTTGCGAATTTATTAGGTGAAATGATAGGTGATGGTATTGAAGCGGTGGTGGCCTAATAGTTGCCTGTGACTGCAAAGGTTCCAGGTTCGAATCCAGCCCGTGCTACATGAGTTTGTATACCAATCTTATGTATGGTAGTTTTCAACGACTTGCTTCCGGTGAAGGAAAACATCGTGAGGAAACATGCAGTCTATTTAATGTTTATCAGCTAGTGTGTGAAATGGAGAAGGTAATGGCAAACCACCCACCAAACCATTTATGTGTGTTTCATTCGACATAATGACCACGACCCTCAGTCATGAGGAATATGACTAAAGGAGGAGGATATTTGGACGTAAGTATGTCGAGCGGTTAACCGACTGAGCCATGAACGAAACTTCAGATATATATGTGGTTCCAAATGTCACCCAAAATCTATAGGGACTTGCGGAATTATCAGCGCTACAGTGCATTGCGCTGCAGCTTTATGCTGAGCGAGGTCCTATTGGCAACCACTGCGACACCTATTATCTATACATATAATAAAACAGTAAAAATATTTTGTCTGTACATTTAGTTTTTTTGACTGAAATGGATAGAGGGACACTTAAAAAGAATATGTAATAGAAAGCAAAAACATTTATTTGGATTTTTTTTTATAGAATAGTAGGCAAACGAGCATGCGGGTTGCCTGATGGTAAGCAATCACCGCAGTTCATAGACACCAATGACCCTAAGAAGGTCACTAATGCGTTGCCAATTTTTTGAGAAAGCGATTTTGTCTGTCTGTCTTTCTGTCTGTCTGTCTGTCTGTCTGTATGTATGTACGCGTTTCACGCAAAAACTACTGGACGGATTTGAATGAAACTTTTTTGTTGTATAGCTATTAAGCCTGGGCAACATATAGGCTATAATTGATTTTGAAAACTGGAACACCTGATGAAGAATCTTAACAGAACAACATATAGGCTATATTTGATTTTGAAAACTAGAACACCTGATGAGGAACCATAACAGAACAGCTAAACTATAAGAAATATGGAAATCGTACCTTTGCAAAAGTTTATCAATCTGACGAGCATTTTCTGTTGACGTATAAAAATCGAAGATCAGGATCATCTGATGAAGAATTCCAAGAGACCAGCTACACTATTACATATATGAAAATGGCGCCTAAGCAAAAGTCGTTCAACCTGATGGATGAGCATTTTCTGCTGATGTATAAAAAAACGATCTGGAACATCTGTTCCCGTTCATCAATATATATTCCCGCGAGACAGGGGATAACCCACGAAGTATGTATGGAGAGGAGATGCGCATAGGCATTTTACATATGAAAGACAGTGTCCGCATTGGGAGGGGAGCGGGGGACGTATACTTACCGTAGACAGAAATTAAAAAATGAACTCTTATTGGATAGACATACGACTTATTTTATCTAATTTTACAAACTGTATAGCCACCTATTGGCCAGTAGCAGAATTATTTTCGCAAACTGTTTTATTAATTCTCTTGAGTTCTGCTATTACTCACTAGATGGCTGTACTGACAGGCGCGTATCCACCGCTGTGGGAATAATTACGTAAAAATACTTACGAGTGAAAATATATACTTTTATCGCGCGATTCCTTGTTGTGTGTGTTACTTTTACACCCCACAATACAGCACTTCATTGTTAATGAGCACAATCTAAAATTTCGCGTAACTTCGACACATCTGCGGCACGTGTTGACACTATGAAGTGAACTCCGCGAATGCGACAATAGTGACGTCTGGTGGCCAATAGTTAGAAGCCTCAAGTTTGTCGACTGGGGACAGGTCTACTAGCTTATGAACAGCTCTACTATAAATGCTCTGTGGGATAACCAAATGCCTGAAATTTTGAGTACCACTGGAGTTTAGGTTACTACAGTTTGAAACACAAAAAGATTTTTATCTAAGTGAAACTCACGCGGGCAAAGCCGCGGGCAACAGCTAGTATTTAATAAGTTTATAGTTATTAATAAGTTTTTGTTTTGTGTCTACCTTGACGTAGTTTGTGCTTGGTCAATAAATTTATTTTCTTTCTTTACCTTATATAATACAGAGTGTCGACGTCAGATTGTGGTTGTAGGACGCTCGCGCGCGGTATCTTCGTGAACCTCGCCAGTAATGCCAACATGAGTCTGAACTTTCTATACCCCGGCCGCGAAACTTTGCTTTAAGGCTTTGTAACACTCTATATTCGGACGTAAGTATGTCGAGCGGTTAACCTACTGAGCCATGAACGAATTTTCAGTTACCTTATAATACAGCGTGTCGACGTCAGATTGCGGTTGGATAACACTCGCTTTTGGTATCTTCGTGAACCTCGCTAGTAATGCCAACATGAGAGTCTGAACTCTCTGTATCCCGGCCGCGGAGTGTTGCAGGGCCGTGTCGTCCTGCACTGCGCCGAACACTTCCCGGTTCGATGCCCGGCCGATAACGGATGTTAGAGCTTCCACTTCCGTGAGGAGTTCTGGTGGGGAGTTCGGGTGGGCCGCTCTGAAATGGTAAAAAGAATTAGATACATAATCATGTGTTATCCCTTACGGGGTAGACATAGCCAAGAGTTGTAGGAATCGAGGGCCATGCTTAGTTGAATGGTGGGCTTAGTTGAAAAGTGCTCATTTTGCGAAGTGCTCATTCTGCGAAGTGCAGCAAATGCGAAATGACCTTTTTGTCGAGTGTACGTTTTGCGAAGTGCACATTCTTCATCAGACCCTCCACAATATTACCGACTTTTTACTTAAAGGTGTTACTATTAGATTCACTAGAAATTAGTTAATGCTTTGGAGTTTAATAAACGATTTATTTTTTTATTAACTAGCTTTTGCCCGCAGCTTCGTCCGCGTGAATTTCCCACGGGAACCGTACTTTTTTCCGGGATAAATGATAGCCTATGTCCTTCTCTGGACCCCTGACTATGTATATGCAAGATTTTATAATAATCGGTTCAGTAGATAAAGCGTGAAGAGGTAACAAACAAACGCAAAATTTTATGACAATCGGTTCAGTAGATAAAGCGTGAAGGTAACAAACAAACAAACTCACTTTCGCATTTATAATATTAGCACAGAATTAATATAAGTATTACGTACAGAAAGTAAACTCCCTGCCCCTACCGCAATATGGCACCCCCCCGCACTTCTCGCACTTCTCCCCTCTTCTGTATATTGGGACGTAACTATGAAAACGCACACATTGACGTGTTACTGACGTGTTCACGGAAATACAGTTTCGTTTGTAGTAGTGGTAGGTATATTTGCCACGTCGTTTCTATGAAGCGCCCGACCGATATTAGATAGATAGATAGATCAACACTTTATTGCACCATTTACAGAAAAGAAATACAAAGTAGGTATATATTAGTAAGGATGAATGTCTACCTGAGCACCACATCGACGCACTCCAAGTGGCTGAGCAGGAAGTGTGTGACGTGTATGACGCAGCTGTGGTTCTGTGTTCCCAGCGTCGTGAGCAGCGCGGCACACAGCGCCAGCGACGGCGACAGGATCTGACGGAACCTGGGGACAACAAGAGAGTGGACGGGAATCAAAACCAGGGCTTGCTAACCTGGTTAAAATTCTAAACCAGCGTTTTAAATCAGTTACGGTTGAGCAAAACCATATATTATTTCTGGTTATGTTCAAAGCGCGATATCATTTCAGTTCCTGTTCAAAATACCGGAAAGACCCAAAACATTTCGCTCTTTTCGACGATCGTGTTCTATCTCGCTCTAACTATGATTATTTCTCACTCTCGCTCGATATAAATCTAACTACACGTTGAGACTTGCAAATGCGTAAGTGAGATAAAATACTGAGCGATATACCCGTCCTTGTCACTCGCCCGCGCGGGATTAACCAGGTAATTTCCGCTCGCGAGACCGATTCAAAAGGGTTTTCACTCCGATCGTAATGGCCCGAGCGTTACTGCGTAACCAGGTCAAAACACTTATTTTTTAGGTTTTTTATTATCCGGTTAAGCCCTGATCAAAACAGGGGAAACACTGTTCAGACTGGTTCTGAACAAAGCTAAATTTAAGGAGCTGATTCAGTGATGAATATGCACATAAATAAGAAGATGGAAAAACAACAATTCAATTAAATCTTGTACCAGCCGCCTTGTACCACCGTTTCAAATTCAAAGTTAATTGTTTCAGTTAAAAGCACTTTTAAATAGTCAAATAAGTACTCAATAAACTAGATTAGTTGACGTCAGTAAATAACTGAGATTGCTACCGGCTCCAAAGCGCAAAGTTCCATCCCCATCAGTTTGAATTCGTTTTTACAACAACTCCTTTCATTCATTCGCGCTGCACTAAAATGTGGAACTACCCTCAGCGGTGTTCGTTATTTTGGCTAATATAAACCTTTTATTCGTTTTCAGCTAGATATTTTAAGGTCATTTTACAAATGTGATTATATTTCTGACAAAGGTAACAGTAGTGATTTGAAGCGGTGATGTCTCAGCGAACTACTGGACGGCAGGCCAAGGCCTTCATGCTAACCAATGACATAATGTACTCTATACATTTTACTGTAATAATAATATGATCGATTTCCCTTTTTTTATATTTTTGAATGTCCTGTATAATATTTAAATATGTAGAAAAAGAGCAACAAAATGAATAAATAGAATAATAAATGAAGAAATAATATCTCACCTGTTAGCAACCGAAGGCACAAATTGCGTATCAGGATGCGATCCGTATCCAGTATGCACGTCAGGATGGCAGGCCAGTGCCCTCATGTTCGCTAAACAAGACAACGCGCCCTGAGCGAGCACAGTTTCGGCGCCCCAGCGAGTGCTCGCTATTTTGATGAGTAACGCCATCTTGGATTCGTAAACGTAGAGCACGCGGAGGGATTTCGGATTTGGTTCTAGGGTCTGAAAAAATGACAAAATTATAAAGCTACGTTTACATGAAACGTCACATTGCTTTGTTTTAATGTGTGCTATGTTTACACGACTCATGTACGACAAAACACCGTAATGTTTAGCAAGTAACAACTAGGCATTTATTTATTTTTGTTTTCAACGGTAAATTTGGAGAAAAGCACGGGTTTTTTGAGCTAAGTACTAACCCACATATATTTATTTATTATTATTTCACAATATAACATAGACATAATAATTAACTATAGTTAGGATTGGTATTGTATTTGACGTATGAAAGATGCTGATTTTTTGATAAAACTTTTCAGCCAAACCAAAAAAGATATATTAAGAAAGGTTGTGTGATTACGGAGACTAAAAATTTACAAGCGAATCTTATTCTGAGTGCAGTAAAAAAATCTATTAATTGTAATTTATAATAAAAAAATTTAGGAATTTAAAATTTTTGATTGATTGATTGATTCAACTCACCTCCTTCAACCCCTCATCATCCTGCAGCAGACTATCGATCAAACTCCTCAAATAGCCCTGATTGGTCAGCGTATTCATCCAATCAGTCCTCGGATTTATCTCAATCAACGTATCAAGACACGCCAGCGCCACCATGCGGCAAACATCGTGACCAGCACCAATACAGTCACTACACACTATCGAACATAGATTATCTCCAAAACCATTTATGACATCTATTACCATAGACTTTAAAGACGATTCTTCTTTGCTCGGACGCGCTTTGGAACTGTCCAATCTGCTGACGTAAGTATCATTGTCCAATGTTTCCTCTGGATCGGCTGGACTGGGTTTCAAATTGACTATGTTCAAATAATTCAATAAAGCTCCGTATAAATTCACGCGCATCTTTTGCGTAGAACCGGCTGATACTAGAATCCAGCTTAGGATTTTGTGTAATATAAATTTCAAAGTTAGCGATTTCGTTTGCATGATCTGGCTGGAAGGACCGAAGAATGTCGTTTCGAAGTCTGAAGATTTTAAATTTGTATCCCTCTTTTGTAGTATGTAGCAGTGTCGTAGGTTGACTAATAGGAGTAGTACGGTGCCTGAAGCTAGATTCCCCAGCTGTGGCAACACTTCAGCTGGTGGGATTTTGTTGAGAAGGTCCTGTAGGATGTTTAGAAGGAGGTTTTTCCTCGCTTCGAGGTTGAGAATGTCTTGTGGCGCGACACAGAAGATAATTTCCGTGAGTTGCCGCCAGGAGTCGTAGTAGTGCGTGAGTGTGGCCGCTAGGTTGCGCTGGCGGTTCACTTCGGTGACGTAGTCTAGAACCTGGATAGAGGAAGATATGATTTAAACATACTAGAGAGAGCAACAATGCAAAATGAACCTTATGTAACCATCTATAAGGTTCATTTCGAAATGAGAAATGGATCACCAAAGTGGCCGTTTTAGACTCTCTAGCTGCGTCCCGGAGTTTCACTCCCTTGAGAGTTTTGGGAAAAAAAGTATTCTTTGTGCCCCAAATTTTGTTCTATCCGTTCCTAGAAATCCATTCAGTAACTTTCGCTTTTGTAATATTGGTAAGGTATTAAGATTATTATTAATATTATTCAGCCGTTTAGATCCTACTGCTGGGCAAAGGCCTCCCTCTCCTCCCTCTATTTATCCCTATAAAGATTATTAAGATTATACTTAGCTTAAATTTTCTGACAATCACTATTGCTTCTTAAACTATAATCGTTATATTAAGACAATGCACATCATTAGACTGTAAAACAGATTAATGCCGTGGGTCCTGATCGCTATTTAGCGGTCGTTGTATACCACATAAGTCACCAAGCCGTTTAGAACTTGCAACCAACATCAAATACTCTAGCGAGTTAAAACGCGCAGCTCCGGCTAGAAATTGGCAACTTATGCGACACTAGCGCCTCTTCCTCGTTTAATGTGACAAATTTATTTCCGCGCCCGCGAATTTATTTTATTATAACATTCACAAAATGAAATAGATATACACATATATAACATCATTGTATTATTATATTTATTATATTATTTATTTAATGTTATAGTGCAAATAAACTGCTGGATCACTTCCTGCCACCAGATGGCACTATTTTTTTAGTTGCCAAGCAAATGTATGAGAAATGTTACGGGGAATATTTTCCAACATTAACGAGGAAAGTACGTACCTTCTGTATCTCCATAGCAACGAGATTTCTCTGCGGCGCGGTGGGGTGCAAGGCGGCCAGTTCTCGCGACAGCAAAGCGTGAACTCTCGACACACTGATGCGTTTGCCGCCCAATCCTAACGAAACATGCAATCATTATACAGGGTAAGTACAATATCATTGGCATCTTCATAGTGAAAGTATGAATATAAGCAACTTTTTGTATGATCTTCCATACTATTTTACAATACCCACTCGCCCAAACAAAATGTATGGAACCGCTGATTTTTGTTTTGAGATATCAGAGTCACAAAAAGTTGCTCATATTCATGAGTATTTTCATCACAAGAAATTTAAAGAATGCAAAGAACAATAGAAATAAATACTACGCTGTTATAACTGTTATAGTATCTTTGAATACTAACTCACCTAACCCAAGTACTTTTTATTTTAAAATATTGAAATCTCATATCACTAAAATTCCGTAAATAAGCCCACTATTTAGCTAAGCTTGGCCTTCGAGTCTCAAGACTTTTGGTTCTGTTTACCCCGTATAATCATTTGATTCTGTATCATCAACATTCCCAATATTCCCAGGTGTACGTACCAGTGGGTAGATCACAGGAGTCGATCGCTTGCCGCAGCTGGTGCGCGTGGAACAGTTCCCAGCGAGGTTCCGTAGCTGCTTCCACGCTCACTGGCAACGCTTCTAATGTGCGACGTAGTAGGCACCATTCCCAATATTCCCAGGTGTACGTACCAGTGGGTAGATCACAGGAGTCGATCGCTTGCCGCAGCTGGTGCGCGTGGAACAGTTCCCAGCGAGGTTCCGTAGCTGCTTCCACGCTCACTGGCAACGCTTCTAAAGTGCGACGTACCAGGCACCATTCCCAATATTCCCAGGTGTACGTACCAGTGGGTAGATCACAGGAGTCGATCGCTTGCCGCAGCTGGTGCGCGTGGAACAGTTCCCAGCGAGGTTCCGTAGCTGCTTCCACGCTCACTGGCAACGCTTCTAATGTGCGACGTAGTAGGCACCATTCCCAATATTCCCAGGTGTACGTACCAGTGGGTAGATCACAGGAGTCGATCGCTTGCCGCAGCTGGTGCGCGTGGAACAGTTCCCAGCGAGGTTCCGTAGCTGCTTCCACGCTCACTGGCAACGCTTCTAAAGTGCGACGTACCAGGCACCATTCCCAATATTCCCAGGTGTACGTACCAGTGGGTAGATCACAGGAGTCGATCGCTTGCCGCAGCTGGTGCGCGTGGAACAGTTCCCAGCGAGGTTCCGTAGCTGCTTCCACGCTCACTGGCAACGCTTCTAAAGTGCGACGTACCAGGCACCATTCCCAATATTCCCAGGTGTACGTACCAGTGGGTAGATCACAGGAGTCGATCGCTTGCCGCAGCTGGTGCGCGTGGAACAGTTCCCAGCGAGGTTCCGTAGCTGCTTCCACGCTCACTGGCAACGCTTCTAATGTGCGACGTACCAGGCACCATTCCCAATATTCCCAGGTGTACGTACCAGTGGGTAGATCACAGGAGTCGATCGCTTGCCGCAGCTGGTGCGCGTGGAACAGTTCCCAGCGAGGTTCCGTAGCTGCTTCCACGCTCACTGGCAACGTTTCTAAAGTGCGACGTACCAGGCACCATTCCCAATATTCCCAGGTGTACGTACCAGTGGGTAGATCACAGGAGTCGATCGCTTGCCGCAGCTGGTGCGCGTGGAACAGTTCCCAGCGAGGTTCCGTAGCTGCTTCCACGCTCACTGGCAACGCTTCTAAAGTGCGACGTAGTAGGCACCATTCCCAATATTCCCAGGTGTACGTACCAGTGGGTAGATCACAGGAGTCGATCGCTTGCCGCAGCTGGTGCGCGTGGAACAGTTCCCAGCGAGGTTCCGTAGCTGCTTCCACGCTCACTGGCAACGCTTCTAATGTGCGACGTAGTAGGCACCATTCCCAATATTCCCAGGTGTACGTACCAGTGGGTAGATCACAGGAGTCGATCGCTTGCCGCAGCTGGTGCGCGTGGAACAGTTCCCAGCGAGGTTCCGTAGCTGCTTCCACGCTCACTGGCAACGCTTCTAAAGTGCGACGTACCAGGCACCATTCCCAATATTCCCAGGTGTACGTACCAGTGGGTAGATCACAGGAGTCGATCGCTTGCCGCAGCTGGTGCGCGTGGAACAGTTCCCAGCGAGGTTCCGTAGCTGCTTCCACGCTCACTGGCAACGCTTCTAAAGTGCGACGTACCAGGCACCATTCCCAATATTCCCAGGTGTACGTACCAGTGGGTAGATCACAGGAGTCGATCGCTTGCCGCAGCTGGTGCGCGTGGAACAGTTCCCAGCGAGGTTCCGTAGCTGCTTCCACGCTCACTGGCAACGCTTCTAAAGTGCGACGTACCAGGCACCATTCCCAATATTCCCAGGTGTACGTACCAGTGGGTAGATCACAGGAGTCGATCGCTTGCCGCAGCTGGTGCGCGTGGAACAGTTCCCAGCGAGGTTCCGTAGCTGCTTCCACGCTCACTGGCAACGCTTCTAAAGTGCGACGTACCAGGCACCATTCCCAATATTCCCAGGTGTACGTACCAGTGGGTAGATCACAGGAGTCGATCGCTTGCCGCAGCTGGTGCGCGTGGAACAGTTCCCAGCGAGGTTCCGTAGCTGCTTCCACGCTCACTGGCAACGCTTCTAATGTGCGACGTAGTAGGCACCATTCCCAATATTCCCAGGTGTACGTACCAGTGGGTAGATCACAGGAGTCGATCGCTTGCCGCAGCTGGTGCGCGTGGAACAGTTCCCAGCGAGGTTCCGTAGCTGCTTCCACGCTCACTGGCAACGCTTCTAATGTGCGACGTAGTAGGCACCATTCCCAATATTCCCAGGTGTACGTACCAGTGGGTAGATCACAGGAGTCGATCGCTTGCCGCAGCTGGTGCGCGTGGAACAGTTCCCAGCGAGGTTCCGTAGCTGCTTCCACGCTCACTGGCAACGCTTCTAAAGTGCGACGTACCAGGCACCATTCCCAATATTCCCAGGTGTACGTACCAGTGGGTAGATCACAGGAGTCGATCGCTTGCCGCAGCTGGTGCGCGTGGAACAGTTCCCAGCGAGGTTCCGTAGCTGCTTCCACGCTCACTGGCAACGTTTCTAAAGTGCGACGTAGTAGGCACCATTCCCAATATTCCCAGGTGTACGTACCAGTGGGTAGATCACAGGAGTCGATCGCTTGCCGCAGCTGGTGCGCGTGGAACAGTTCCCAGCGAGGTTCCGTAGCTGCTTCCACGCTCACTGGCAACGCTTCTAAAGTGCGACGTACCAGGCACCATTCCCAATATTCCCAGGTGTACGTACCAGTGGGTAGATCACAGGAGTCGATCGCTTGCCGCAGCTGGTGCGCGTGGAACAGTTCCCAGCGAGGTTCCGTAGCTGCTTCCACGCTCACTGGCAACGCTTCTAAAGTGCGACGTACCAGGCACCATTCCCAATATTCCCAGGTGTACGTACCAGTGGGTAGATCACAGGAGTCGATCGCTTGCCGCAGCTGGTGCGCGTGGAACAGTTCCCAGCGAGGTTCCGTAGCTGCTTCCACGCTCACTGGCAACGCTTCTAAAGTGCGACGTACCAGGCACCATTCCCAATATTCCCAGGTGTACGTACCAGTGGGTAGATCACAGGAGTCGATCGCTTGCCGCAGCTGGTGCGCGTGGAACAGTTCCCAGCGAGGTTCCGTAGCTGCTTCCACGCTCACTGGCAACGTTTCTAAAGTGCGACGTACCAGGCACCATTCCCAATATTCCCAGGTGTACGTACCAGTGGGTAGATCACAGGAGTCGATCGCTTGCCGCAGCTGGTGCGCGTGGAACAGTTCCCAGCGAGGTTCCGTAGCTGCTTCCACGCTCACTGGCAACGCTTCTAAAGTGCGACGTACCAGGCACCATTCCCAATATTCCCAGGTGTACGTACCAGTGGGTAGATCACAGGAGTCGATCGCTTGCCGCAGCTGGTGCGCGTGGAACAGTTCCCAGCGAGGTTCCGTAGCTGCTTCCACGCTCACTGGCAACGCTTCTAAAGTGCGACGTACCAGGCACCATTCCCAATATTCCCAGGTGTACGTACCAGTGGGTAGATCACAGGAGTCGATCGCTTGCCGCAGCTGGTGCGCGTGGAACAGTTCCCAGCGAGGTTCCGTAGCTGCTTCCACGCTCACTGGCAACGCTTCTAATGTGCGACGTAGTAGGCACCATTCCCAATATTCCCAGGTGTACGTACCAGTGGGTAGATCACAGGAGTCGATCGCTTGCCGCAGCTGGTGCGCGTGGAACAGTTCCCAGCGAGGTTCCGTAGCTGCTTCCACGCTCACTGGCAACGCTTCTAATGTGCGACGTAGCAGGCACCACTCCCATTCCTAAAGCATGGGTCAAATTAGAAAAAAAAAACATTTTCCGTAGAGTAACAGACAACTAAGTAAGCGAGCAGCGCATGACCGGTCGTTGTGGAAATCCTCGGGGGAGGCCTTTGTCCAGCAGTGGACGTCTTTCGGCCGAGAAAGAAGTAAGCGAGCATATGTAGACTTTTTGGGAAATAAAAGTTACCATTCGGAAAAAAATTACCGTTCTGAGAATTTGGATCTTGACGTTTTGGAAAGTGTCATTTATGAAAAGTTGACGATTTTCGGAAGATGATCAATTGGACAAATATGTAAGTGTATGTATTAACAAAAATCATTTGATATAGCAATTTATACTACAGATGATAATGATGTACAAACAATGTAATTTTGACGCCCTCCGTGGCCCGACGGTATCACGCCGGTCTGTCACACCGGAGGTCCCGGGTTCGATCCCCGGTCGTGTCCCGACCGGGGATCAAAGATGGAAAATGATCTTTTTCAAATTGGCCTAGGTCTTGGATGTTTATCTATATGTATTTATAGTATAGTTGCGTTAGTATCCCATAACACAAGTCTCGAACTTACTTTGGGGCTAACTCAATCTGTGTGATTTTTCCATATATATTTTTTTTTTTCAAAAATTTTAGTGCGTTTCATTTATTTATGTATTACTAGCTTTTGCCCGCGGCTTCGCCCGCGTGAATTTCCCACGGGAACAGTGCTTTTTCCCGGGATAAAAAGTAGCCTATGTGCTATTCCAGGTCATTATCTACCTCTGTACCAAATTTCATCGAAATCCGTCCAGTAGATTTTGCGTGATTGAGTAACAAACATCCTCACAAACTCACAAACTCACATCCAAACTTTCGCATTTATAATATTAGTATGGATACCTGTGTCCGGTGTGTTTGCGTGTGTGTGAGCGCAGTAAGCAACGCGGACAGCGCCGCGTGGTGTCTGGATGCGCAGGCGGCGCCGCACTCGCACGCGGCCGCGCGAAGTACCCACGACCGCGCCGATATCGATACTACGGACGCCGTCTGAAATTTATCGTTCTTTCAAAGTCAATTGTTTTTTATTAAAGAAAAAAAAATGGCTTAAAAATCGTCGTTGTTTCGACACACTTGCACTTAATATTGTCCTATTGCCTTATAGTTAGGCCCATTATCCCTTCAGAGAGCAGGTAAAGTCTCACTATCTGAGTCTTTAATTTTATTTATTTCCATATTGTCCTGATTGTATCATGAATGTGTATATTTATTTTATCAATGTTTAGTTTATTTTATTTTTATTTTTTTATCCTTTATCTTTAGTGTTTACTGCACCCTATATTTTTGTCATGTATATTTCCTTCCACCCAAAGGTTGGCTGGAAGAAATTGCATTTGCGATAAGCCCACCTTTGCGCTCATTTTTGTATTTAATTTTGTCTCTTTTGTATGTTCTTTTGTAAATGGTGCAATAAAGTGTTGATCTATCTATCTATCTATCTATATTGCACAGGAGAGCGTTCCACTTTACGCATTACAGAAAAAAGACAAAGTATAAATTATGCAGTAAAATTGGGAATTATATGTGCGTTAAATTATGATTCAGGAAAAAAAAACACAACTTATTCAAAAATTTTGTAAATAATTTACTAACATAAGTTTACTAACATTATGAGTCCTGGTTACTTGAATAAATATTATTTCATTCATTCATTTATTCAAAAATAATGGGCGATTTTCTGATACCCAAATTAAAAAAAAATATATATTTTCAGATGACTTCATAGATGGCGCTTAGAAAAAGGCGAGTCCATACAAAAAGCAACAATGCACGGGATTGGCATTCCTTTGAAATAAAACGAACATCAATATTGTGATTTGTTCAACTGTCCTGTTAGGTGATTTTTTCTGCCTCTGGTTGACAAGGAAAAGCGTACAATATAGGTACAGCCTTTAGTTCGGTTTGGCTTTCATAAAACGCCATCTATTGAGATTTTTTTACATCGTTTTTTTTTCTTTGTTAGAGCTGTCAGAAAATCGCCCTTTGTTTTTTAATTTTACATACATACATAGAATCACGTCTTTGTCCCTTACGGGGCAGTCAGAGCCAAGAGTCGTGAGACTCGAAGGCCACGCTTAGCTGAATAGTGGGCTCTGATGGATTGGAGATTCAGGTATAGTGACAGGTTGCTAGCCCATCGCCTATGATTGGAGGAATCCCCAGTTAAAAGCCCTTTCCCTTTTTTCCCTTTCCTTTTTTTAATTTTAATGGCTTAAAAATAGCACTTTTAAATCGTCATATACTAATAGAAACTAGATTAGTTGACGACAGAAAATTACTTAAAGCCAAGTTTCCTACCGCCTCCAAAGCGCAAGTGGAGAAGAGGCGGCACAACAAACTCCACAGCTGCATTTTCTCCGTTTCGTCGTTGTTTCAACACACTTGCACGTAATAGTGAGTTTTATTACCCCGTAATTAGTCCTATTATACCATACTAGCTTTTGCCCGTGGCTTCGCCCGCGTTAATTTCCCACGGGAACAGTGCCTTCTCTATGTCCTTCTCAGTAGGTACTTTGTTGAGGCCTTCAGCCTCTAATTTTTTATAATTTCCTTTTTTTCTCTCCGATTCGGTGACAAGACAACTTGATATCGCTGTCCCCTTTGCGGGCAAATGAGGGAGCGAGATAGAATCGACTCGCCCTCCCGAAAGCATCGACAGTGATTGCATTCCAGTTTCGATCCGTACGTCATTGTGATTGCGTGTGTCCAGCGCCTCTATGGCCCGCGCGCGCGCCGTTTTGAAATTCGCCGCAGAGCCAGTATCTTCCGAAGGAGCCACTTGTGTCCAGAAGAAATCTGGTGATCACCAGGAGAAATCATCAGCAAGCGAGCAAGGTAAGCGATTATCAAGCCCCCTGTCGAGTTGCCGAATTGCTGAAACTTCTACCCCTTCATATATCCACATATAGGCCGTTTTAACCGAATGCTTATCCAAGCCTTAGGTATATCTCAAGGTCCTCATACCGCAAAAAGGAGTCAGTCTATTCTACACGACTGCCACTCCATAATTTGGTCCTTTACGAGCGGATTTGTCCAGCTTTTAATATTATATGGAGTCAGTCTATTCTACACGACTGCCACTCCATAATTTGGTCCTTTACGAGCGGATTTGTCCAGCTTTTAATATTATATGTACTTTCGCCTCGGCGTTAGTGCCACGAACCGCCATCTTGTTAATTGCATTTTGCTAATTCACCTTCCATATACTTTCTTATAGTAATTTCCAATAATGGCTTCTAACAAACTCGAAGCCAAATTAAAACAACTCATTGCCAAAAAAGAAGCTATTTATGAACGAATTAATCGTTTATACGATATAAGCAAAGGCATTTCCAATTACGATTATCGTTCGAATGAGCCATTTCTAGCCCAATCTGAGACTATCAGCGAACTTTATGACAAATTTGAAGTAATCATAGAACATATTAATGAGTTGAACTTTGAACTGAAAGAAACCCCACCTGATTACGCGGCTTTAAACTCGTTCGAAGAATTATATTCAGCGATTAAATACAAACGTAATCTAATTTTAGCCAGAGATAAGACTAACGTTGGCGTGTCACTTAAGAAAGGCCCTATAAAATTACCACCTATACAGATACCTTCCTTTGATGGTAAAATTGAAAATTGGCCGATATTTTACGAAATATTTCGTAGTAATATTCACGAAAACGCAGATCTGACGGACTCGCAGCGTGTCCAATATCTCATGGGCAAACTTACCCACAGTGCTTTAAAATTAACTGCAGGTATTGTTCCCACGGGAGAAACTTATAATACAATTTGGGATTCTCTCGTTAAGAAGTACCAAGATAATCGCACTATAGGTATTCATTATTTAAACAACATTTTGGACATTAAAAATTGTGTCAATAATACCGCTAGCTTAAACACTTTTATTGAAAAATATTCGGCGTCTATTGCAGCGCTCAAGCAGCTAAAGATACCTAAATTATTGGATTTTATGTTATTACATTGTGGTCTACGAAAGGTTGACTCTCAAACAGCCCAGCTATTCGAAACACATATTAGTGGGAAGGAATTGCCGTCTTATACAGAATTTATATCTTTTATACAAGATCATATAAAGGCACGCGAAAGATCACATACTAATAATTGTTCGCGGTTTGAAACGCGAGTGACGAATCCCCCTAGTACTTCAAAAACTTTCATATCAAATAGCGCGCCACGGTGTGAAATAGAAACGCCCTGCCCAATATGCGCAGGCGAAAAACATCCATTGTTTAGGTGTGAGCAATTTAAAAATATGAGTACACCGCAAATTCGTTTCGATTTTATTAAGTCAAAGCGTGCCTGTATTAACTGCTTAAGCCTAACCCACACATTGAATATATGTAAGTCGCATTCGACATGCAAGTTTTGTAAAAAACAGCACCATTCATTGTTGCATTTCTCTGAGAATAGCAAATCGGACCCAGCGCCAGGCGATGGCAAACCGGTTTGTTATCGAGCAGACGCCACGCAGTCTGCGCGCGCCCAGCCCTCGCCATCAGTAGAAAATATAACTTCTGTGACGTTAAACACAGGAATGCGGAATTCAAATTATGTTTTATTGTCGACGGCTCAAGTGTATGCGACTCACAACAATGGTCATGACAAAATTGTGGTCAGGTGTTTGATAGATAGTGCGTCTCAGAATAATTTAATAACTTTGAATTGTTGTAAGCGCTTGAACTTACCTATAGTTAAGCTACATAACTCATCGTTACAGGGTGTTGGAATGTCCACGCAGCTAGTGCATGGTTATATACATATAACAATAGAATCGCGCGTTAACCCCGAAGATAAATATTATATTCATGCGTTAGTGGTAGATTGCATCACAGGTAAGTTACCCGCGAATTATATTGAATTAAATGACGACATGTCATATATAAATAAATTACCACTAGCCGATTTAACTTGGAATGTGCCGGGAAATATGGACATTATTCTCGGCGCGCAACTTTTTCCATATATTTATTTAGGTAATATGATTGAGTCGGGCAGTAGCGCCCCCCAAGCTGTCCTGACTAGCTTCGGTTACGTACTGATGGGAGGTGCGGCAGGTCATTGTGACTCGTTTTCTCAGTCTTCCTCGTTTACCGCGCTGACTAATACTGACATTGAGTCGGGTTTACAGAAGTTCTTTGAATTGGAGGAAGTACCATTTTCACGGCTTATTAGTCCATCCGAAAAAGAGTGCGAAGATATTTTTTGTTCTTCCGTCACGTTTAAAGACAGTAGGTATTTTGTTGACCTACCTTTTTCGCGGAACCCCTCTGAGTTGGGCAATTCTCGTGCAGTAGCCCACCGCCGCCTGTTGGCCCTCGAGCGTAAATTTGCGCACGTACCAACCCTACGCGAAAATTATAATAAAACCATCACCGACTATATATCTCAGGGTTATTTATCGGAAGTACCTGATTCTGAATTAACAGAACAGGGCTATTACATACCGCACCATGCGGTCATTAGGCCCGACAAAGATAGTATTCGTGTGGTTTTGGACGCCAGCGCTAAGACGCACTCAGGGTTGTCACTCAATGACATTTTACATGTCGGACCGAATTTACAGGCCGACTTATTTTTGTTATTACTTGATTTTCGTACGTTTCCCATAGCTATGACCGCAGATATTAAACAGATGTTTTTAAGAATCGGTGTTAATCCGCATCACCGCGAATACTTGCGAATTTTATTCCGCTTCAATAGGGATGAGCCTATTCGCACCTTTAATTTCAACCGCGTGCCTTTTGGGTTGGCGTCTAGTCCTTATTTAGCCATGCGCACACTACGCCATCTGGCGTGTGAGCATAGCGACCGCTTTCCGGACGCATCCAAATTGATAGAAACCCAGTTTTATATGGATGATTATGTTTATTCTGTTCCTGATGAACAAACCGCTATAAAGTTGTCACACAACTTAATTGATTTATTTAAATTAGGTTCCTTCGACCTTGTCAAATGGGCCAGCAATTCACCCGCTTTGTTAGAGACCCTCCCTGCGTCTCACCGCTTATCAGTTAATTTTTCTAGTATGGATAACAATATTAACAATTTTAAAATCCTTGGTTTAACCTGGGAGCCCGCTGAAGATACTTTTTCTTTGACAACCAGCCCAGTGGACAGTAAATGTACAAAACGCACCATTTTATCATTAATTGCTCGCTTATTCGACGTACTTGGCCTTGTAGCGCCAGTCGTTTTGTACGCTAAAATACTTATTAAAGAACTTTGGTTAGCCAAGATAGATTGGGATGAGGTACCTCCGCAGCCAATCATAGACCGCTTCACTGCGTTAGCACGGGATTTTCCCGCACTATCTGCTCTTAAAATCCCACATCATGTTGGAGTTTTTGCAGAATCTGTCGTAAACATTGTGGCCTTTTGTGATGCTAGCTTTAGTGGCTATGGTTGCTGTGTATATTTACACATTTCTGATACTCAAGGTAACATAACAGTCCGCCTTCTTTGTGCGAAATCCAAGGTTTCCCCCGCTAAAGTAACAACACTAGCTCGATTAGAACTCGTTGCTGCTTTGTTGCTGTCTAAACTTGTTAAGGTTGTCAGAGAGAAGCTTTCTGCCCGCATTCCGATTGCCGGTACTTATGCGTTTTCGGATTCCACTATTGCGCTCTCGTGGATCCATTCTGCCCTCATAGGTGGTCTATATTTGTTAGCAACCGCATTGCAAAAATTCAGGAAAATTTACCTGCCGCTTGTTTTAATCACGTATCAGGGAAAGAGAATCCTAGCGATTGTCTTTCACGTGGCATGCTGCCTTCAGAGTTAATTGTACATTCCTTATATTATAACGGCCCGTCCTGGCTTCGTCAGCCTACTCTTAGTGTTTTATCATCTGATCCGCATCCTGACGTTCTCACGCCGGCTCATTTTTTAATGTCCAGTCCCATTACTTATTTACCTTCTTCTGAATTGACAGAGGAAAGTATGAATTTGACAAAGCGTAAAAAACTTTTGGATCAACTCGTGTTATCATATTGGAAAAAATGGCGTATTGAATACCTGCATACGCTGCAAGTCCGTCAGAAATGGTGCACTCACGATCGTCCCATAGAGATAGGCACTGTCGTTCTCTTGGGTCAAGATAACGTACCGCCCTTGACTTGGCCATTAGGTGTCATAAAGGAGGTGTTTCCTGGATCGGATGGTATAATTCGCGTGGCTTTAGTCAAGACTGTGTCAGGCACATATAAGCGTCCTGTCACAAAGCTGTATCCTTTGCCTACCCAATAATCAAACCGCAACTCAATCAAACCGCAATTTAATCAATACGCAATTTAATCAACCGCAATTTAATTAAACCGCTTATTTAATCATAATTTCTACCGTAGATATCGATTCGCTGATATTCTCAGACCGCTATTACCTCCAATCTATCCTCCTAGCTTAATCTATCTTATCTTATCTAGTCTATCCACCTAGCTTCTTGTCTATATTTTAATTTGAAAGCTCTGGACCTTTCAAGGCGGGGAGCTATGTTGAGGCCTTCAGCCTCTAATTTTTTATAATTTCCTTTTTTTCTCTCCGATTCGGTGACAAGACAACTTGATATCGCTGTCCCCTTTGCGGGCAAATGAGGGAGCGAGATAGAATCGACTCGCCCTCCCGAAAGCATCGACAGTGATTGCATTCCAGTTTCGATCCGTACGTCATTGTGATTGCGTGTGTCCAGCGCCTCTATGGCCCGCGCGCGCGCCGTTTTGAAATTCGCCGCAGAGCCAGTATCTTCCGAAGGAGCCACTTGTGTCCAGAAGAAATCTGGTGATCACCAGGAGAAATCATCAGCAAGCGAGCAAGGTAAGCGATTATCAAGCCCCCTGTCGAGTTGCCGAATTGCTGAAACTTCTACCCCTTCATATATCCACATATAGGCCGTTTTAACCCATTGAACCCCAAGCGGTGTCAGTGTCATGTAACCGCGCGCGAATCGGCTACGCCGTTCACTCAAACCCCGAGCGGTGACCGGTCACCGCGCTCCTCCAGTCCACTTGAAACCTTATTTTCGATGTTATAACGACTACTTTTGTATGAAGAAGTTTGATTGTCTGTGTTCTATGATAAATTTCCTATATCGTGAACGCAACATTTGTCGTAATCTGTGCTTGATTTTTTTTATTTTGCGTTTTGAAATTTGATCCCTGACAGTGGCATTTTTCGTCATGTCAGCGCGTATGTTCGGATTGTTTTTTTATATTCGTCAATTGCTTATGAGTGGTGTTATTGTTTATATTACAAGCCCTATAACCATGCTGAATAACAAAGAAATAGCATAGACCCTTGTTCTTTGGAATTTATTTGAGTATTCTGAGATTTTGACTCAGTGGTCTGCAGTGGTCATTTATTTTTTGCAATCTAGTGTTTGCAAATTTTGAACTAGTAGAAAAAAAAATATTTTTTCAATCATTACTTTATTTTATTGCCTGATTGATAGGACATAAATCAATTAGTACATTGTCATTTACAGAATGATAAAATATGGTCTGATTACAAAGGAATTATATTTTTTGCAAATTGCGTAATTTGCAGTAATTACGACGCCATTTTTTTCGCACTCGCACGTCGATGACGTCATTTGTTTACATTTTGACTTCCGGACTGAGGGGTTAACCGAATGCTTATCCAAGCCTTAGGTATATCTCAAGGTCCTCATACCGCAAAAAGGAGTCAGTCTATTCTACACGACTGCCACTCCATACTTCAAATTATGTTTATGCGAAATTTCACGAACATTGGTTCGGTAGATAAAGCATGAAGAGATTACAAAAAAACAAACTCACTTTCGCATCTATAAAATTAGGAATAGGATTAGGATATTACGCATTAAAAAAAATGCCGTAAAGTATAAACAATAAAGTCAAATAAGTGATTGGAAATTATATATGCGTTATATTATGATATAGATTCAGGAAAAAACACAACTTATTCAAAAATAATCGGATAAATTTAAGAATAGTTACCTCCAAATTGATAGTAGCTTTGACGTGTCTCGAAAGGAAATAATCTCTAGAGCGCAACAAACGTAGGGCAGGCGGAGAAGTAGCGGGTCTAGCCACCAGCCAGTACACAAGTCTGTAGCAACTCTCTATAAGAGTGTCCGCTTCCCTGCAAACATAATAAAAAAAAAATAAACCTGGCCACTAAGACATTTACGTATTAAAAACACCGACAATGAAAAAAGAAAATGAAAACTTCAAGAAACGATACAAAAATACTGGCCATAAAAGATTATGTACGACGAATGTTCCCGATTTAATTTTATATCGAGTCAGATTTTCTCACCTTGCGTTTTTAGCGAGTTCTATTTCCAAATCGAGAATATTCTACGCCCTTCACTCACTAAAGCAATTATCGGATATGAACTCTATATCTACAGGAATAAGGTCCGTTATCAACATACCTGTCAGTGGCGTGGGAAGCAATATGGCGGTCCAACATGTCCAATATGGCGTGGAGACACGTGCGAGGGCTGCCCGCTACTCCTGGCTCATGTAATGCACTGCGGCTTACCTACAAAAGACAAAAATGTTATTTGTGTTGTGCAAGGGCCCAAGACTCCCGTGGGAATTCCGGGAAATCCTCTCTTAATGTTTCTCTACAGTCCCAAATAGGTGTAGGTTCCTACATGCCAAATTTCAGCTACCTTCGCCCAGTAGTTTTTTTAAATTTATTTAAAACTTTATTGTACCATTACAATAAATATGTACAAATGGTGGACTTAACGCCATAAGGCATAGGTGTAGGTTCCTACATGCCAAATTTCAGCTTCCTGCGCCCAGTAGTTTTTTTAATTTAATTAAAACTTTATCGTACAGTTACAAGAAATATGTACAAATTGTGGACTTAACGCCATATGGCATTCTCTACCAGTCAACCATTAGACTAAACAGAGAGTAGTTTTGGCTGTACGTTGTCTGTCAATCAGTAACGGAAAATAAATCTAAATCTGTTGATAAGAATTTTATCATAATCATAATTATTTATATTATGCACTTAAATCCAGGACCTTTGTTTATACTGTTACTTATAGCCTGTAAGTACTTACCTAGGCATTCTTGATGATGTTTCTGTGACTATCTAAATATGTTGTTGGCGTTCCCAAAAAATTCTTAATTTCTACTGTGTTATTATTTGTGAAGACCTGTAATTGGCTTTGAAATTTGTATTTTGTTACTATTATGTTAATTTAGCTATTGGTCATCCGAATGTACCTATGTTAATATTCATCGACCACTTGCTTCCGGTGAAGGAAAACCTCGTGAGGAAACCTGCACTCTGGTTGATGATTATCAGCTAGTATTTGAAATGGAGAAGGCAATGGCAACTCCATTACCATTGCCAAGAGAGTCGTTGTGTGTGTTTCATTCCATATAATGACCACGATAGTCATGAGGAAATACGACTAAAGAGAGACATCCGAACCCAAAGGTTGGCTGGAAGAAATTGCATTTGCGATAAGCCCGTCTTTGCGCTCATTTTTTGTATTTTGTTTTGTCTCTTTTTTGTATGTTCTTTTTGTAAATGGTGCAATAAAGTGTTGATCTATCTATCTATCTATCCGAATGAATAAAATAAAAAAACTTGCCAAGTCTGTCAGTTGGTAGCCCAGTAAGAAGTGTGCGAAGTTCGGCGGCGCAGAAGGCAGCAGTTGCAACAGCAGCGCAACAATTCCCTCTTTGGCTCGACGTGCCGCTGTTGCTTCTTCTGTGCCCGCGAGTTCTTCCGCTTCTAGACATTCTACGAAGCCATGTCTGTGGGGAAAATATGAAAAACTAGCTTTTGCCCGCGGCTTCGCCCGCGTGAATTTCCCACGGGAACAGTGCTTTTTCCCGGGATAAAAAGTAGCCTATGTGCTATTCCAGGTCATTATCTACCTCTGTACCAAATTTCATCAAAATCCGTCCAGTAGATTTTGCGTGATTGAGTAACAAACATCCTCATAAACTCACAAATTCACAAACTCACAAACTCACATCCAAACATTCGCATTTATAATATTAGTATGGATGAGCACTGTAGTGTTGCAAAATTTTAACATGTTTGCTGTTGGACAGGCATATCGATAATACTCTAGTTTTCTTGAGTTAACACGGTGGGCACTCGAGTAGAGTCTTGGTTGTAACTTACAGTCTCTTTAGGGGTAGAATCATTTTGTTATTTTAACTTAGGTTTTGTACCTTTTGGATTGGAGTTGGATAGGCGTATCGATAATAGTTAATATTAATTTTCTTGGGTAAACGTGGTGGGGACTCGAGTACATACTAGGTTGCGACTTACAGTCTTTTTATAGCTAGAACAAACCTTCTGACCAGCTTTACTTACCTGATATCTCTCGCCAAAGCGTTTTTATGCGTGACAGCGGCAACAAACAAATGCAAGCAGGTCAATTTTGCAGCAGATCACCATTGTATTTTATATAGAAAGGCTTACAAAATCTAAAGACATTTGCTGTTGTACAGGCACATCGACAATACTTTAGTTTTCTTGAGTTAACACGGTGGGCACTCTAGTAGAATCTTGGTTGTAACTTATAGACTTTAATTTTCTGATATTTTGTAGAAGGTACTTACGGAAAAACTAGTTATATTACCTGATATCCCTTGCTAAAGCGTGTTTATGCGTGACAGCGGCCAACAAATGCCTGGCAGCCGTAGTGCTTGTCTGTAAAGCTCTTAGTAACAAGGCCACAGCTTTCGCGCAAGCTGCCGGTAATGTGGAGGCGTGTTGGAGAACTTTGCAGCAGGAGACCAGGTGGTCTTCGCTGTCGGGGCCTTCGGGGGCTGGGATAAAATAAAAAATAAAATAAATATAAAGAAATAAATAAATAATAAAAAAATAATAAATTGGTTATACAATTTTTACTTGTATATTATGGTACAAGTGTGCTTTGGTAATTAAGTCCACGATGCGACATTGGTGTAGTTTATTCGAACTTTGATCGTCCAGCAAGTTACTGACATCCTAACTAATATTATAAATGCGAAAGTGAGTTTGTTTGTTTGTTTGTTTGTTACCTCTTCACGCTTTATCTACTGAACCAATCTCCATGAAATTTCGCATACACATCGCTGGAAGTACGGAGAAGGACATAGGGTACCTTTCATCCCGGGAAAAAGCACAGTTCCCGTGGGAAATTCACGCGAGCGAAGCCGCGGGCAAAAGTTAGTTTCAAATATTTGGCAAATTCAAATCATTTATTCAGGACCTAGCTTTTGCCTGTATATGCGAAATTTCAGGAAGGTTGGATCAGTCGATAAAGCGTGAAGAGGTAACAAACTCACTTTCGCATTTATAATATTAGTTGGGATTATGATGGGATTAGACCTTCACAAGCACTTTTTCACGTCAAATTTCAAATGACATAAAATTATAATTCTCAAAGCTACAAACTACTAGCAGCCCTAATATAAACCCAGTAAGCATACCTAATATAAGCTTAGAAAGCCCAACGATAAGCACAGCGCGGCCGGCCTCCGAAGCTGCGTTGACCAGCGGCCGCTCTAATGTTAATGCTCGCTCTAACATCTGGAGAATGCTGATCAGACACTGCTCTATGTACTCCTGGGAACAAAAACGGTATAGGCACAGAATTAATATAAGTACTACGTCCAGAAAGGAAGCTCCCTGCCCCTCCCGCAATATGGCGTACCCCGCATTTTTCCCCGTTCGTTTGCGGATTGTTCGTTGCGAAAGCTCATTGATCAATTTATTAATTAAAAATGAAAAAAAAATTAAATTCATTTATTTCAGGTTTCTTAGACCCATATAAAATAGATAAAATACAATTCGTCATTTACTACATATACAAAATTCATTATTACTTATTTATAAATTATTATTGATAAATTAATTTAAAATTATTATTATTAATTAATTTAATTATGTAATAGTAAATATTTTTTTAACAAATTAAAACTGTCTCTCCGGTCGGCTGCAGGGGATATGTCGATCACAGCAATGCCGAATGTAGGGACAGTCTAGTCGATTAGCTATCATTTTCAGGACGGTGTTGGGGCTGTCCCGCACTCTGCGCACCAGGGACGCGGCCCGCATACGCATGGTCGCGTGGAAACAGTCTGTGTGCGCATCCGCAAACATTCCTGAAGCGCTACAGAAGCGAGGCAGACCCATCACCGCCCTGAATGCGTTGTTGAACTGGACACGGAGAGCCTTGTAAGCAGTTTTCGAGTAACTAGCCCACAGGCTGCAGGTGTACAGTGATGTGCAGTATGCCCTAAAAAGTGTGAATTTAACTTCACTAGAGCAACGCGCAAACCTGCGGGCCAGCATGTTCGCCCTCCTAATATCCTCATTGATTGATTCTGAATCAAACACAATAAACAGTCAAAACAACTTACCCTGCCATCAGTGTGAGTATCCAACAACAGTTGAGCCTCCGCCAAGCAGTTGAGCAGCAATCTCAACAGCTCCGACTTGGTGTGCAGTTGGAGTAGCAGCCGGAACCCCGGCACCGGGTTGGTGTCCGGTTCCCGTCCGAGGGGGGGGAAGTCGGACGCGGCCGGCTCGTACTGGTCGAGCCAGCGCGCGAATATCCGGAAGCAGAGGGAGAGGATCTGTCAACAAAATCAAATCATTGTAAGTAAGTATGGTAGTTGTAAATAGGAAACATTACGCGGTGAACTTGAAGAGGCTGTGGATGTTCGGTGTAAATAATTTATAACACCAAACAGAATAAGCGCCGTCAGCACATCGCCCATCGATGCGCCTGGCCTAAATTCAGTGCACTTATTGTATCGCTACGACGCGGGTGCATTCATTAACATTTTCATAACATTTATCGTACTTAACGTACGTAACTTAACATTTGTAACTATTATTGTGACCGTGCAATAAACAAAGTTCTTTTCTAACGTAGTTTTTCCACTCTACTACAACATCCCAACACATAATCACACACACACCCCGAACAGTGGTCGAATGGTAAAGGTCCGCTTGTGGCCGAAAGAATTTAGGTTTGAATACTCATGCCAAGTGAGTTTGCAAACCAATTTTATCTACAATACACTCGAGAAGAAAGAAGGTACGAAGCAAAACCTGAAAAAGCACAATATGGGGTACTTTTTAATTCGAAATTCTAACGGCAAGAGCTCAGAAATGCAGCTTAGTTTGAAAAAAAATTCCTAATCCTAATATTATAAATGCGAAAGTGAGTTTGTTTCTTTATTTGTTTGGTACTTCTTCACGCTTTATCTACAGAAGCAATCTTCCTAAAATTTCGCATACACATAGTTCGAAGTACTGAAAAGGATATAGGTTAACTTTCATCCTGGGAAAAAGTACTGTTTCCGTACAAAATTCACGCGGGCAAAACCGCGACCGATAAGCTAGTATATAAATAAATTAATTGCCTAACCTGCCACTTCTCATGCGGCCTCGCATGCGGCCGATGCGGCGCGGGCACCGCCAGCCTGTCCAGCACGTACGTGACGTACGGGTCGAGTCCTGCCGGCCGCGTGCCGGCGCCCAGCGAGCGCGGCACGGGCGCGGCGCCGCAGAGGGAGTCCAGGAGGGTGAGGAACGCGAGGGAGAGGGGGTACTCTTCCATGCGGCATTCCACCTGTGAAGGTTACGTGGGACATTTATTTATTGATAGAGTTGACTATCCGATATTGAGGCAGTCGAAATGTGGCTCGCAAGTGAGTTTAGATTCAATGACTCATTAAAAACAATAATGACAATATACTTTTACAATGGCTAAGAATTTTACTAACACATGTATGGGTTTTGACGGTCTGAAAATAGCCAGCCAGCGCACGGCACAGAGCCGCCTTCAGCTGGATCATACTGACCTCCTGCAGCTCGTGTGCTAGTGCCCTGTCGCCGTGGCCCACGAGCTGCGCGTGCTCGAGCGCGGCCCACACGCGGTGCGCGCCCGCGCCGCCTTCAGCTGGATCATACTGACCTCCTGCAGCTCGTGTGCTAGTGCCCTGTCGCCGTGGCCCACGAGCTGCGCGTGCTCGAGCGCGGCCCACACGCGGTGCGCGCCCGCGCCGCCTTCAGCTGGATCATACTGACCTCCTGCAGCTCGTGTGCTAGTGCCCTGTCGCCGTGGCCCACGAGCTGCGCGTGCTCGAGCGCGGCCCACACGCGGTGCGCGCCCGCGCCGCCTTCAGCTGGATCATACTGACCTCCTGCAGCTCGTGTGCTAGTGCCCTGTCGCCGTGGCCCACGAGCTGCGCGTGCTCGAGCGCGGCCCACACGCGGTGCGCGCCCGCGCCGCCTTCAGCTGGATCATACGTGCAGCTCCTACCTCCTGCAGCTGCTGTGTAGTGCCCTGTCGCCGCGTGCAGCTCGTGTGCTAGTGCCCTGTCGCCGTGGCCCACGAGCTGCGCGTGCTCGAGCGCGGCCCACACGCGGTGCGCGCCCGCGCCGCCTTCAGCTGGATCATACTGACCTCCTGCAGCTCGTGTGCTAGTGCCCTGTCGCCGTGGCCCACGAGCTGCGCGTGCTCGAGCGCGGCCCACACGCGGTGCGCGCCCGCGCCGCCTTCAGCTGGATCATACTGACCTCCTGCAGCTCGTGTGCTAGTGCCCTGTCGCCGTGGCCCACGAGCTGCGCGTGCTCGAGCGCGGCCCACACGCGGTGCGCGCCCGCGCCGCCTTCAGCTGGATCATACTGACCTCCTGCAGCTCGTGTGCTAGTGCCCTGTCGCCGTGGCCCACGAGCTGCGCGTGCTCGAGCGCGGCCCACACGCGGTGCGCGCCCGCGCCGCCTTCAGCTGGATCATACTGACCTCCTGCAGCTCGTGTGCTAGTGCCCTGTCGCCGTGGCCCACGAGCTGCGCGTGCTCGAGCGCGGCCCACACGCGGTGCGCGCCCGCGCCGCCTTCAGCTGGATCATACTGACCTCCTGCAGCTCGTGTGCTAGTGCCCTGTCGCCGTGGCCCACGAGCTGCGCGTGCTCGAGCGCGGCCCACACGCGGTGCGCGCCCGCGCCGCCTTCAGCTGGATCATACTGACCTCCTGCAGCTCGTGTGCTAGTGCCCTGTCGCCGTGGCCCACGAGCTGCGCGTGCTCGAGCGCGGCCCACACGCGGTGCGCGCCCGCGCCGCCTTCAGCTGGATCATACTGACCTCCTGCAGCTCGTGTGCTAGTGCCCTGTCGCCGTGGCCCACGAGCTGCGCGTGCTCGAGCGCGGCCCACACGCGGTGCGCGCCCGCGCCGCCTTCAGCTGGATCATACTGACCTCCTGCAGCTCGTGTGCTAGTGCCCTGTCGCCGTGGCCCACGAGCTGCGCGTGCTCGAGCGCGGCCCACACGCGGTGCGCGCCCGCGCCGCCTTCAGCTGGATCATACTGACCTCCTGCAGCTCGTGTGCTAGTGCCCTGTCGCCGTGGCCCACGAGCTGCGCGTGCTCGAGCGCGGCCCACACGCGGTGCGCGCCCGCGCCGCCTTCAGCTGGATCATACTGACCTCCTGCAGCTCGTGTGCTAGTGCCCTGTCGCCGTGGCCCACGAGCTGCGCGTGCTCGAGCGCGGCCCACACGCGGTGCGCGCCCGCGCCGCCTTCAGCTGGATCATACTGACCTCCTGCAGCTCGTGTGCTAGTGCCCTGTCGCCGTGGCCCACGAGCTGCGCGTGCTCGAGCGCGGCCCACACGCGGTGCGCGCCCGCGCCGCCTTCAGCTGGATCATACTGACCTCCTGCAGCTCGTGTGCTAGTGCCCTGTCGCCGTGGCCCACGAGCTGCGCGTGCTCGAGCGCGGCCCACACGCGGTGCGCGCCCGCGCCGCCTTCAGCTGGATCATACTGACCTCCTGCAGCTCGTGTGCTAGTGCCCTGTCGCCGTGGCCCACGAGCTGCGCGTGCTCGAGCGCGGCCCACACGCGGTGCGCGCCCGCGCCGCCTTCAGCTGGATCATACTGACCTCCTGCAGCTCGTGTGCTAGTGCCCTGTCGCCGTGGCCCACGAGCTGCGCGTGCTCGAGCGCGGCCCACACGCGGTGCGCGCCCGCGCCGCCTTCAGCTGGATCATACTGACCTCCTGCAGCTCGTGTGCTAGTGCCCTGTCGCCGTGGCCCACGAGCTGCGCGTGCTCGAGCGCGGCCCACACGCGGTGCGCGCCCGCGCCGCCTTCAGCTGGATCATACTGACCTCCTGCAGCTCGTGTGCTAGTGCCCTGTCGCCGTGGCCCACGAGCTGCGCGTGCTCGAGCGCGGCCCACACGCGGTGCGCGCCCGCGCCGCCTTCAGCTGGATCATACTGACCTCCTGCAGCTCGTGTGCTAGTGCCCTGTCGCCGTGGCCCACGAGCTGCGCGTGCTCGAGCGCGGCCCACACGCGGTGCGCGCCCGCGCCGCCTTCAGCTGGATCATACTGACCTCCTGCAGCTCGTGTGCTAGTGCCCTGTCGCCGTGGCCCACGAGCTGCGCGTGCTCGAGCGCGGCCCACACGCGGTGCGCGCCCGCGCCGCCTTCAGCTGGATCATACTGACCTCCTGCAGCTCGTGTGCTAGTGCCCTGTCGCCGTGGCCCACGAGCTGCGCGTGCTCGAGCGCGGCCCACACGCGGTGCGCGCCCGCGCCGCCTTCAGCTGGATCATACTGACCTCCTGCAGCTCGTGTGCTAGTGCCCTGTCGCCGTGGCCCACGAGCTGCGCGTGCTCGAGCGCGGCCCACACGCGGTGCGCGCCCGCGCCGCCTTCAGCTGGATCATACTGACCTCCTGCAGCTCGTGTGCTAGTGCCCTGTCGCCGTGGCCCACGAGCTGCGCGTGCTCGAGCGCGGCCCACACGCGGTGCGCGCCCGCGCCGCCTTCAGCTGGATCATACTGACCTCCTGCAGCTCGTGTGCTAGTGCCCTGTCGCCGTGGCCCACGAGCTGCGCGTGCTCGAGCGCGGCCCACACGCGGTGCGCGCCCGCGCCGCCTTCAGCTGGATCATACTGACCTCCTGCAGCTCGTGTGCTAGTGCCCTGTCGCCGTGGCCCACGAGCTGCGCGTGCTCGAGCGCGGCCCACACGCGGTGCGCGCCCGCGCCGCCTTCAGCTGGATCATACTGACCTCCTGCAGCTCGTGTGCTAGTGCCCTGTCGCCGTGGCCCACGAGCTGCGCGTGCTCGAGCGCGGCCCACACGCGGTGCGCGCCCGCGCCGCCTTCAGCTGGATCATACTGACCTCCTGCAGCTCGTGTGCTAGTGCCCTGTCGCCGTGGCCCACGAGCTGCGCGTGCTCGAGCGCGGCCCACACGCGGTGCGCGCCCGCGCCGCCTTCAGCTGGATCATACTGACCTCCTGCAGCTCGTGTGCTAGTGCCCTGTCGCCGTGGCCCACGAGCTGCGCGTGCTCGAGCGCGGCCCACACGCGGTGCGCGCCCGCGCCGCCTTCAGCTGGATCATACTGACCTCCTGCAGCTCGTGTGCTAGTGCCCTGTCGCCGTGGCCCACGAGCTGCGCGTGCTCGAGCGCGGCCCACACGCGGTGCGCGCCCGCGCCGCCTTCAGCTGGATCATACTGACCTCCTGCAGCTCGTGTGCTAGTGCCCTGTCGCCGTGGCCCACGAGCTGCGCGTGCTCGAGCGCGGCCCACACGCGGTGCGCGCCCGCGCCGCCTTCAGCTGGATCATACTGACCTCCTGCAGCTCGTGTGCTAGTGCCCTGTCGCCGTGGCCCACGAGCTGCGCGTGCTCGAGCGCGGCCCACACGCGGTGCGCGCCCGCGCCGCCTTCAGCTGGATCATACTGACCTCCTGCAGCTCGTGTGCTAGTGCCCTGTCGCCGTGGCCCACGAGCTGCGCGTGCTCGAGCGCGGCCCACACGCGGTGCGCGCCCGCGCCGCCTTCAGCTGGATCATACTGACCTCCTGCAGCTCGTGTGCTAGTGCCCTGTCGCCGTGGCCCACGAGCTGCGCGTGCTCGAGCGCGGCCCACACGCGGTGCGCGCCCGCGCCGCCTTCAGCTGGATCATACTGACCTCCTGCAGCTCGTGTGCTAGTGCCCTGTCGCCGTGGCCCACGAGCTGCGCGTGCTCGAGCGCGGCCCACACGCGGTGCGCGCCCGCGCCGCCTTCAGCTGGATCATACTGACCTCCTGCAGCTCGTGTGCTAGTGCCCTGTCGCCGTGGCCCACGAGCTGCGCGTGCTCGAGCGCGGCCCACACGCGGTGCGCGCCCGCGCCGCCTTCAGCTGGATCATACTGACCTCCTGCAGCTCGTGTGCTAGTGCCCTGTCGCCGTGGCCCACGAGCTGCGCGTGCTCGAGCGCGGCCCACACGCGGTGCGCGCCCGCGCCGCCTTCAGCTGGATCATACTGACCTCCTGCAGCTCGTGTGCTAGTGCCCTGTCGCCGTGGCCCACGAGCTGCGCGTGCTCGAGCGCGGCCCACACGCGGTGCGCGCCCGCGCCGCCTTCAGCTGGATCATACTGACCTCCTGCAGCTCGTGTGCTAGTGCCCTGTCGCCGTGGCCCACGAGCTGCGCGTGCTCGAGCGCGGCCCACACGCGGTGCGCGCCCGCGCCGCCTTCAGCTGGATCATACTGACCTCCTGCAGCTCGTGTGCTAGTGCCCTGTCGCCGTGGCCCACGAGCTGCGCGTGCTCGAGCGCGGCCCACACGCGGTGCGCGCCCGCGCCGCCTTCAGCTGGATCATACTGACCTCCTGCAGCTCGTGTGCTAGTGCCCTGTCGCCGTGGCCCACGAGCTGCGCGTGCTCGAGCGCGGCCCACACGCGGTGCGCGCCCGCGCCGCCTTCAGCTGGATCATACTGACCTCCTGCAGCTCGTGTGCTAGTGCCCTGTCGCCGTGGCCCACGAGCTGCGCGTGCTCGAGCGCGGCCCACACGCGGTGCGCGCCCGCGCCGCCTTCAGCTGGATCATACTGACCTCCTGCAGCTCGTGTGCTAGTGCCCTGTCGCCGTGGCCCACGAGCTGCGCGTGCTCGAGCGCGGCCCACACGCGGTGCGCGCCCGCGCCGCCTTCAGCTGGATCATACTGACCTCCTGCAGCTCGTGTGCTAGTGCCCTGTCGCCGTGGCCCACGAGCTGCGCGTGCTCGAGCGCGGCCCACACGCGGTGCGCGCCCGCGCCGCCTTCAGCTGGATCATACTGACCTCCTGCAGCTCGTGTGCTAGTGCCCTGTCGCCGTGGCCCACGAGCTGCGCGTGCTCGAGCGCGGCCCACACGCGGTGCGCGCCCGCGCCGCCTTCAGCTGGATCATACTGACCTCCTGCAGCTCGTGTGCTAGTGCCCTGTCGCCGTGGCCCACGAGCTGCGCGTGCTCGAGCGCGGCCCACACGCGGTGCGCGCCCGCGCCGCCTTCAGCTGGATCATACTGACCTCCTGCAGCTCGTGTGCTAGTGCCCTGTCGCCGTGGCCCACGAGCTGCGCGTGCTCGAGCGCGGCCCACACGCGGTGCGCGCCCGCGCCGCCTTCAGCTGGATCATACTGACCTCCTGCAGCTCGTGTGCTAGTGCCCTGTCGCCGTGGCCCACGAGCTGCGCGTGCTCGAGCGCGGCCCACACGCGGTGCGCGCCCGCGCCGCCTTCAGCTGGATCATACTGACCTCCTGCAGCTCGTGTGCTAGTGCCCTGTCGCCGTGGCCCACGAGCTGCGCGTGCTCGAGCGCGGCCCACACGCGGTGCGCGCCCGCGCCGCCTTCAGCTGGATCATACTGACCTCCTGCAGCTCGTGTGCTAGTGCCCTGTCGCCGTGGCCCACGAGCTGCGCGTGCTCGAGCGCGGCCCACACGCGGTGCGCGCCCGCGCCGCCTTCAGCTGGATCATACTGACCTCCTGCAGCTCGTGTGCTAGTGCCCTGTCGCCGTGGCCCACGAGCTGCGCGTGCTCGAGCGCGGCCCACACGCGGTGCGCGCCCGCGCCGCCTTCAGCTGGATCATACTGACCTCCTGCAGCTCGTGTGCTAGTGCCCTGTCGCCGTGGCCCACGAGCTGCGCGTGCTCGAGCGCGGCCCACACGCGGTGCGCGCCCGCGCCGCCTTCAGCTGGATCATACTGACCTCCTGCAGCTCGTGTGCTAGTGCCCTGTCGCCGTGGCCCACGAGCTGCGCGTGCTCGAGCGCGGCCCACACGCGGTGCGCGCCCGCGCCGCCTTCAGCTGGATCATACTGACCTCCTGCAGCTCGTGTGCTAGTGCCCTGTCGCCGTGGCCCACGAGCTGCGCGTGCTCGAGCGCGGCCCACACGCGGTGCGCGCCCGCGCCGCCTTCAGCTGGATCATACTGACCTCCTGCAGCTCGTGTGCTAGTGCCCTGTCGCCGTGGCCCACGAGCTGCGCGTGCTCGAGCGCGGCCCACACGCGGTGCGCGCCCGCGCCGCCTTCAGCTGGATCATACTGACCTCCTGCAGCTCGTGTGCTAGTGCCCTGTCGCCGTGGCCCACGAGCTGCGCGTGCTCGAGCGCGGCCCACACGCGGTGCGCGCCCGCGCCGCCTTCAGCTGGATCATACTGACCTCCTGCAGCTCGTGTGCTAGTGCCCTGTCGCCGTGGCCCACGAGCTGCGCGTGCTCGAGCGCGGCCCACACGCGGTGCGCGCCCGCGCCGCCTTCAGCTGGATCATACTGACCTCCTGCAGCTCGTGTGCTAGTGCCCTGTCGCCGTGGCCCACGAGCTGCGCGTGCTCGAGCGCGGCCCACACGCGGTGCGCGCCCGCGCCGCCTTCAGCTGGATCATACTGACCTCCTGCAGCTCGTGTGCTAGTGCCCTGTCGCCGTGGCCCACGAGCTGCGCGTGCTCGAGCGCGGCCCACACGCGGTGCGCGCCCGCGCCGCCTTCAGCTGGATCATACTGACCTCCTGCAGCTCGTGTGCTAGTGCCCTGTCGCCGTGGCCCACGAGCTGCGCGTGCTCGAGCGCGGCCCACACGCGGTGCGCGCCCGCGCCGCCTTCAGCTGGATCATACTGACCTCCTGCAGCTCGTGTGCTAGTGCCCTGTCGCCGTGGCCCACGAGCTGCGCGTGCTCGAGCGCGGCCCACACGCGGTGCGCGCCCGCGCCGCCTTCAGCTGGATCATACTGACCTCCTGCAGCTCGTGTGCTAGTGCCCTGTCGCCGTGGCCCACGAGCTGCGCGTGCTCGAGCGCGGCCCACACGCGGTGCGCGCCCGCGCCGCCTTCAGCTGGATCATACTGACCTCCTGCAGCTCGTGTGCTAGTGCCCTGTCGCCGTGGCCCACGAGCTGCGCGTGCTCGAGCGCGGCCCACACGCGGTGCGCGCCCGCGCCGCCTTCAGCTGGATCATACTGACCTCCTGCAGCTCGTGTGCTAGTGCCCTGTCGCCGTGGCCCACGAGCTGCGCGTGCTCGAGCGCGGCCCACACGCGGTGCGCGCCCGCGCCGCCTTCAGCTGGATCATACTGACCTCCTGCAGCTCGTGTGCTAGTGCCCTGTCGCCGTGGCCCACGAGCTGCGCGTGCTCGAGCGCGGCCCACACGCGGTGCGCGCCCGCGCCGCCTTCAGCTGGATCATACTGACCTCCTGCAGCTCGTGTGCTAGTGCCCTGTCGCCGTGGCCCACGAGCTGCGCGTGCTCGAGCGCGGCCCACACGCGGTGCGCGCCCGCGCCGCCTTCAGCTGGATCATACTGACCTCCTGCAGCTCGTGTGCTAGTGCCCTGTCGCCGTGGCCCACGAGCTGCGCGTGCTCGAGCGCGGCCCACACGCGGTGCGCGCCCGCGCCGCCTTCAGCTGGATCATACTGACCTCCTGCAGCTCGTGTGCTAGTGCCCTGTCGCCGTGGCCCACGAGCTGCGCGTGCTCGAGCGCGGCCCACACGCGGTGCGCGCCCGCGCCGCCTTCAGCTGGATCATACTGACCTCCTGCAGCTCGTGTGCTAGTGCCCTGTCGCCGTGGCCCACGAGCTGCGCGTGCTCGAGCGCGGCCCACACGCGGTGCGCGCCCGCGCCGCCTTCAGCTGGATCATACTGACCTCCTGCAGCTCGTGTGCTAGTGCCCTGTCGCCGTGGCCCACGAGCTGCGCGTGCTCGAGCGCGGCCCACACGCGGTGCGCGCCCGCGCCGCCTTCAGCTGGATCATACTGACCTCCTGCAGCTCGTGTGCTAGTGCCCTGTCGCCGTGGCCCACGAGCTGCGCGTGCTCGAGCGCGGCCCACACGCGGTGCGCGCCCGCGCCGCCGCCCAGCGCCGCCAGCGCACGGCACAGAGCCGCCTTCAGCTGGATCGGCACGTGGCAGCAGATCAGACCTGACAATGGACAAGAAAAAGAACCATTACGATGGTCTGGGATAGAGAGCTTGGCGTAAACTGGAGGAGGAACCCTAAAAATGATAATAAAAGTGCTTGATTCAAAAATAAATGTCATTTTCGTGATCAGCATACCCGGAAACCCTAAAAACGATACCCATATTGCTATATAGAAAAAAAAATGTCAGTCATCTCAAATCCAAAAATAAATGTCAATTTCTAAATTAGCATCCTCGGAAACTCCGAAAACGATACCTACCAATATTACAAATATTACAAAAAATGTCGGCCATCTTGGATCCAAAAATTAATGTCATTTTCGTAATCTACATACCCAACCCAGAAACCCCAAAAGCTATACCCAAATTATAAAATTAAAAAAAAATTGTCAACCATTATGGATCCCAAACTCAATTTCATTTTCGTGATCAGCATACCCGGAAACCATAAAAACGATACCTATATTGCAAAATCGAAAAAAAAATGTCAGCCATCTTGTTAAGTTAGAAGCTTCTAGCATCACTCACCAAACATGACATTGACAGCGTCCCATTGGAGATTCTCGCAGATGTTCGCACAAGCTGCTTCGTCTTCGCGAGCAACTGCTTCTATCAGTTTCAACGCTGCTATCATTGCTTCTACCTGCCCAAGAAAAAAAATTAAGTTATTTAGTGGCACCTGATATAAAATTGTCTTGGTCGTGGACTTGAGAGGGTTTGGTTTTTCCCCTTCTTTCCTTTTCTTGGCTCTGTCTACCCCGTAAGACACAAGACGTCAGTTACCTCTTCCTGCCGGACCAGCAGTTTCCCGGGCCTGGCGGCGGGCGTGACGATGGCGGAAGCCCCCAGTGATGACGCGTGCAGATGTTCCGAGAACGCCATTCTACTTTTCAGGTGTCTTCTTTCCTTTTCTTGGCTCTGTCTACCCCGTAAGACACAAGACGTCAGTTACCTCTTCCTGTCGGACCAGCAGTTTCCCGGGCCTGGCGGCGGGCGTGACGATGGCGGAAGCCCCCAGTGATGACGCGTGCAGATGTTCCGAGAACGCCATTCTACTTTTCAGGTGTCTTCTTTCCTTTTCTTGGCTCTGTCTACCCCGTAAGACACAAGACGTCAGTTACCTCTTCCTGTCGGACCAGCAGTTTCCCGGGCCTGGCGGCGGGCGTGACGATGGCGGAAGCCCCCAGTGATGACGCGTGCAGATGTTCCGAGAACGCCATTCTACTTTTCAGGTGTCTTCTTTCCTTTTCTTGGCTCTGTCTACCCCGTAAGACACAAGACGTCAGTTACCTCTTCCTGCCGGACCAGCAGTTTCCCGGGCCTGGCGGCGGGCGTGACGATGGCGGAAGCCCCCAGTGATGACGCGTGCAGATGTTCTGAGAACGGAGACGGGTCCGCGCGCAGGTTGCTGTAAAAAAATAAAAATAAAAATTATTCGACAAATAACTCAATTCATAATCAAATCGAAAATAGCATATTCATCCATCCCGTTGATACTCGAGAAATATATAAAATAATAAAAAAATTAAAAAACAAAAATAGTCACGGCATAGACGAATTGCCGCCAAAACTATACAGAGAATGTGCGGATGAATTGGCTATACCATTCACTTTGTTAATTAACCAGTCGTTTGATGAGGGGATATTCCCTGATCTTTTGAAAATAACTTTAATTAAACCTATTCACAAAAAAAACGAAATAACAAACCCGGGTAATTATAGACCAATAGCTCTACTACCGACGTCTTCAAAAAATCTTTGAAAGAGCAATGGCTGATCGTGTATATTCTTACTGCGAAAAATACAAGATATTTAATGAGGGCCAGAACGGGTTTAGAAAAATCGCTCTACCATATTGGCCATCTACAAATATGTGCAAGAAATACTTAATATCCTCGATAAAAGTAAATACGGTGTAGGAATGTTATTAGACTTGACCAAAGCATATGACAAGGTCCAATATGATATACTGCTTAATAAATTATACGCAGCGGGGATCAGAGGAATCGCACATAGATGGTTTACCTCCTACCTTAAAGATAGAAAACAGTATGTTGAAATAGAGTTCTATAATGACAAATCTAACACAATCCAAAAAATCTGATCTGACGTTAAAACGATTAATTCATCCATCCCTCAAGGTAGCGTTCTCGGATGCCTTCTGTTCTTGCTGTATATCAACGATCTGCCAAAGATAATCAACGAACACTGCGTTCTCTTTGCTGACGACATCTCAATCCTAACCTCGGGTCTCAATAATATAAGTTTACGTGAGCGACTAAAAGAAACTCTTAAAAAAACATCAGATTGGCTAAATAACCACAACCTGGAAATAAACTATGCCAAAACTAAACTTATGCTATTCCACCCCTACCAGAGAAAAGCTATAGATATAAATTTTAACTTTAACGGAATAGATTTAGAGGTCGTCAATGAGTTTACCCTACTAGGTGTGGATATAGACAGCCACATTGACTGGAAGTCTCATGTCCGAAAGGTATGTGCCAAGCTGTCCAAGTTTGCTTATGCCCTCAGAGAGGTTAAAAAAACCACCGACACTGAAACGGCACTGGTCACGTACTACGCATACGCCTACTCGTGGCTAAGTTACGGTACCAATCTGTGGGGTAACGGAACCGACTGGCATAGAGCCTTTACTCTTCAAAAACGCCTGATTCGAATAATGGTCAATATTAGACAAATAGACAGCTGTAGACCACATTTCAAAAAACATAAGATCCTAACTTTACCTTGCATATACATTTTGGAAACGTGTAAATTCGCCCGACGCTATCCAAACTTTTTTTCAGAAACGAGGGGATACAACAGGAAAACATACATTAAGGTATCCTAACAAACTACAATTGCCAAATTCTCGCCTCCGCTTGCACTCTAATAGCCCTCTAGCAATGGCCGTTAAGATATATAATAAACTACCACAAACCTTTAAAGATATAAAAGAATATAAAAATTTCGTGCTACGTGTTAAAGAATTTCTAATTAATAAATGCTATTACACTGTCACAGAGTACCTGGAAGATAAAATAGATTAAATTATACCTAACATGCAAAATAGACATAAAATGATATACGAGTATAGATTGATATAAAGATATAAAATAGATATATAGAGTAATACAATAAAAATTTAATTTAATTTATTAATATAATAATATATTATAGGAATTGAATTGAATGTGTTTGTTTGAGTGTAATTGAATATGTATAGAATTTTGAGCTTTTATATAAATTAAATTTTAATACCTTAAGTACATATTAATATGGACAAGTCAGCCCCTCTTCGATTGCTGCGCCCGAAAGGGTCCTTAATTGTTACAATTAAATATAAGAATACGACCTGTTACTTACATTAAGGATGCAATAAAGAATTGAATTGAATTGAATTGAATTGTAACAAACATATAGTTTTTATTTATTTAAACTTTATTGTACACACATACAAAAGTACAGTACAAAAGGTGGACTTAATGCTAAAAGCATTGTCTGACAGTCAAACCTTAGGGTTGAGCAGAGAGTTCATGTGGGTGTAAATAAATTTTATTATACAAATTAATTATTGGTAAATTAAACAGATACATATAAAGATGCTACGTAAATAAAATAAATTAATAAACATATAATACATATATAATACAAATAAATACAAGAATATCCGTACCTATAAATGTAATACTTACATAAATTACAAATAAAGATGAAGCAATCAAACAAGGGTCAGTTTTGCCGATGATTCAGCATATGTTTGTAGACAGTCACTTTAAAAGAATCTCTACTAGGAGCCCTCCTGATAGAGTCGGGTAGCGCATTCCAGAGTCGCACAGCTTTAACGGTAAAAGAATTAGCAAAGAAGATAGTTCTATGAGGGGGGGTAGCTAGGATGAGAGAGTTGGAAGAACGCAGGTGCCTATCATGAGTGGAACTTAAAAGTTTGAAACTGGATTTTAGGTACTCAGGGGAGTTAGGGTTATTAAGAATGTTGTACAAGAGACACAGAATGTGGAGATTCCTGCGTTCACGAATTGTTAGCCAATTGAGTTGCGACCTGTACTCGGACACATGGTCAAATTTGCGAAGGGAAAATATAAATCTAATACAATAATTAAGGAGACGATCTAATTTGTTAAGTTGCTCTTCAGTTATATCCAAGTAGCATGCGTCCGCATAGTCAATTATGGGAATAATCAAAGATTGAGCTAACATGGTCTTAGTCTTTACAGGAAGGAAGTTTTTCAAACGTTGCAAATAGTGAAAACTAGCAAATACCTTACGGCTTAGTTCTGCCAGATGTGTTTTCCAAGACAGTGTGTTGTCAATATAGAGCCCAAG
Organism: Ephestia elutella; assembly: GCA_018467065.1. NCBI lineage: Eukaryota > Metazoa > Arthropoda > Insecta > Lepidoptera > Pyralidae > Ephestia > Ephestia elutella. The sequence goes on from CM031578.1 coordinate 21,810,569, forward strand.
ATCTTTAACGTTAGTGCTAAAAGGAATATTATTGCCACCATATGAGACTGGCGTAACACTGCTTAAGTCTAAAGAATTTAGCTGCCTAGAACTGCCGACAACTATAGCTTGGCATTTTTTAGGATTCACTTGTATGCCAAAGTTATTGGACCAATCCATTACATATTTTAAATTTTCATTTAATAATGATATGGCAGCGTCAACATTATCTGCATCAATTTGCGAGTAAAGCTGCAAGTCATCGGCGTAAAAATGAAATGAGCAAGTGAGACGACTTGAGAGGAGGTTAATGAATATGGAAAATAAAATTGGAGATAGGATGCCGCCCTGTGGGACGCCAGCCACGAGGCTGCACCAGTCAGAGGTATCCTGTCCGATACAAACCTGCTGCCGACGTCCTCGAAGATAGCTGGAAAACCAGTCAATCACTGGAGATGAAACATTATAATGAGAAAGAATTGCCAGTAAAATATCGAAATCGACAGTGTTGAAAGCATTCGTAAAGTCAATTAAAACTAGAACGGTAACTTGCGTATTCTCCATTCCAGCCCTAATGTCATCTGTAACTCTAAGTAGTGCAGTGGTGGTGCTATGACCGGACCTAAAACCAGGCTGAAAACAATTCATCAAATGGTTATCATCAACAAACTTAGAGAACTGACTAAAAGCTGAAGCTTCCAACACTTTCGAAAGAAATGAAAGAATAGAGATAGGGCGCACATCATTTAAACGAGTGGGATTCGAAACTTTAGGAAGTGGACGCACGAAGGCATTTAGCCACTGAGAAGGAAATTTATGCTGAGACAAGCTATAGTTAATAATATGTGTGATAATTGGAAGTACAAAGCTTAGGATATGAATGATCATCACGCGGCTAATTTGGTCAAACCCGGTGGCATTAGAGGTAATTGACATGATAATTTTATCTTATATTAATTATACTTGCTAGACTACTAGAGATTATTTATTATTATTATTAGATTAACTACTAATAGAGATGCATACATAAATTGTATGTTGGTAAAAAAAAATTGAAATCGGTTCAGTAGTTCCAAAGATAACCCCTTACAAACAAACTTACAAACTTCCTCTTTATTATTAATGTGATGTGAAGGTATAAAACAAGGAAAGCCGTGGTCGTATAAAAAAATACCAAAATATAAATCAAAGAAAAATATGAAATGGAATAAGGTTCGGTAAGTGTATGATCGTGGCAAGGAATAAATGTATCATCTATAAATATAAGTGTTTTCAGGTGACCACAGTTGATGCAATCGGTGCAAAACGCCAGAAAATTCAGGTTTTGAAGTAAATCATTACCTGTGATATCTCGCCAAAGCTGTCAATAGATGATGTGCCGATAATGCATCTCTTCTGGCTAATAACGCCCATGTGTGTCTGTTCACGCACAAGCTGGCCAGAGCTCGTAAATACGCCGGTAGTAAAGCTGCGCAGACGAGCTCGCCGGACAGACGGACAAACTTATATAGGGTTGCCGCGCGGCTGCCTGACCTAGGGAAATTAAATAAATAAAAATAAGATCTTTGGTAAAAGCTTTTATAGGACATCTACTCTACACGTAATATATGTATTTTTTTACGTTACTAGTAACGTTACGTTTTTTTTTTCTGTTACTAGCTTCGCCCGCGTGAATTTCCACGGGCACAGTGCTTTTTTCCGGGATGAAAGGTACCCTATGTCCTCCTCAGTACTTCTAACTATGTGTATGCGAAATTTCAGGAAGATTGGTCCAGTAGATATAGCGTGAAGAGGTAACAAATAAACAAACTCACTTTCGCATTTATAATATTAGTTAGGATTGGATATAAACTCTTATTGGCGATGTACTAGCAGCCTGTCACTATATTTGAATCTCAATTTCACCATTAAGACCAGGTCCTAGCTCAACTTCAAAACGATTAACGAGCACACAACCAAAGACACCTTAGACACACATAGACATAGTGGGCGGATCCCGTGGAACTCATTAACCAATTAGAATAGTCCACGCGTACACCTGCACCGGCACACCGGTACAGCGTATGCATAACGCAGAGATGAGATCGTTGATGGCTCCAGTATACTTGCATTTGGGGTGCAATGGGTGAAAATAATATCTATTTTGCCATACACAACTAATAAATTTTTAAAATCCCATCCGAACTAATTTTTTAAAATATTTTACCAATAGGACATAAGCTACAATTTATGTATGTACCTCTCGAGCGAAGACAGGGCGGAGCGCTAGTAGGAAAAAATATGGAAATTGAAAAAACAACACAAACATGTCAGCTAAACCACGATTTTAGCGCCACCTAGTGTGCGCTGACGTCAACGCTTGCCACACTCGGTAGCGGTGGCGAGGCGTGGTGAGCAGCGGAACGCGACGGTCGCAAGGAATGTGCTTGCTTATGCGCAGCCCCAGACAGCTAATATCAAATTAATTGGGTAATTAAATTCAGATAAATATTTAATAAATAATATTATTTATTTATTTCACCTGTAGTTTACAAATATGTCACGACTATAAATCAAGACATAATAATCTAAATAAAAATAAACACTTTCAGAGTTTTTGGTTTTATTTCCCTGCATTTTATGCTATGAATTTTCATAAAGTACATATTGTATTGTATTGATGTTGTGTCATATTGTGTTGTATTGTATGAAATCTCATAAAGTGCCTATTGGGCTAAGTCGCAAACGGTCTCCAAGGTCTCTTACACAAAATTTCCCCCGTAAAAATCATATTATGTGGAATGTCACTTATGCAAAATATATATATGAAGTAAATTTAAGTACCAACCAACATTATCACATTTAGGGTTTTTGTTTACTGTATGTAAATAAGTTACTTAAAAAAATTATGTTGTTCTTATAAAAATCTAAAGTCCCTAATGCGACATTTTGCGAAAGAGACCATTTGCGTTTTTTAGCCACTATTCGGCGATATCGTAAGGGTTAAAAAAACAATTCGTTTAAGATGGTTCATTTATTTTTATTTTTTATAAAATATACACAACAATTTTTATGGCTAGACTGTGCTAGGCTAGACTAGACAGTGCCTATACATATAAGCCATTGCTACACTATAGCTGGGGGCGTTTAGGCGCATAATGCTAAAAGCGCAAAATGATTACCGGTCGCAAAATGGTAAAAGAGCAAAATTTACTATTTTGCTCTTTTAAGCGTACAATGTTTGAAGAGCAAAACAGTAAGAGTGTAGAATGGTAAATATTTCAGTGCTTTAGCTTTCAGCTGCAAGGACTAAACTAGTGGTTCTGTGAGAACAGTAGACCTCGCGAGCCCTTCCACGAAATAACCGATATTTTACCGTGTCCCTGGCTAGAAGAGTTTTGAAACCAACCTACCAATGCTGTAAAGAAAGTAAAAAGTTCATGTGGTTGGTCAATACTACTAAAAAATTGACTGAAACCTGCCTTTTCCGCCTCGAAATAATATAAATAATAATAATAATTATATACGGACAAATCACACAGATTGAGTAAGTTCAAGACTTTACGGGATGCTAATTTAACAATACTATATTTTATAACAAATACATATATGTATAGATAAATATCCAAAACCCACGTCAATCTGAAAAAGATTATTTTCCATCTTGACCCGACCGGGGATCGAACCCGGGGAATTGGGTAAAATGGTCCCAGCATGAGTGGACTGATCACCCGTCTGGAGCTTGCGCTGGCGTCCCCAATAAGTAAATAAAATAAACAATAACGTTTAAGTTATGAAATAAATCGTTTTTTTAACTTGAGTATTATTTTACTTAGTTTATAAATAGTACTATATTTTATTGAACCTATGGAATAGCTACATATTTTTCTAGTAGCGTAATTGTAGGGGCGTAAGAGCGCAAACGAGCGTAATTTTGACTCACACACAACTCACGAAAGTAGGCTCAATTGCCTTCACACTGACTCATGACATGTGACATGTGGTTCACTGGTCCTAAGAATTTTGTTTAACATGGTCACCCTCGTCAGAAAGAGACGCGCCACGATTTCGAGCCTCTCTTTCGGCTCGCTTTTCTAGTCTCAGTGAACCTTCCAGTTGTACAAAGTACTTACTACTTCCATGGTTGTATCTTCTTTAATGTCAAAGTGTTGAATTGTCAAGTTATAGAATAACAGATTTAAAAATGTCAAAGTCGTGTGGCCGTCTGGCGTGATGACCGTTAGGCCACGGAGGTCGTCAGTCGTCAGAAATGCATGGTTTGACCCGTAACGTGTGCCGTGTACCACCCTAGATCTCATCTATGCTTCTCATCAGGCAAGATAGAGGTCAAACGCACTCAGTTTAAAAAAAATACACGCAATTCAAACAATCTCATTTTAATCAATAAATCAAGTCACTTTTAAATGAATTTGCGAGTATTAAAAGCTTTGCTGCGCCATCTATTGATTTTTGTGTGAACTATCGTATAAGAATTTAATATATGGATTTATAGCGGTTTTATTGAATTTCACTATGTTGTTCATACAAAAAAGTTGCGTCTTAATAAGGATAAAAAAAATGTCTAATGACATTTTTGATTTTTTTTTTAAATAGCAGAGATATAAGGTTTTTTTTATATATTATCGCCATTTTATAAAATTTCGAAAAACTGGCTCGACTAAAAAATTCTATAAAATTACCGAACCTGCTCACAAAATTTCATAAGAATCGGTTCAGAAATGCGACCTGTAGGCGATAACATCCGGACAGACAAAAGAATTTTCGGCTAGTGGAAACTGAGACGCTTCGCTCGCTGCGCTCGCTCGGTCGATAAATATAATATTGGTGAATTGTGACTCCCTAACAAGTAAAAGTAAGTAAATAGAAAAAAAGTCATCAATTTTTGAAAAAAAAATTTTAAAAAATTTAATATTCAACATTTATGATAACATCATTCATAAAAATAACATAAAAATACTTACTTTGAATGGCCCTAATGACACAGTTAAAAAAAATATTATATACTGTCAAATCACATAGATTCTAGTCCCAAAGTAAGTTCTAAATACTTATTTTAAGGGATACTGAACCAACGCAAAGATACTATATTTCATAAAAAATACACACACACAAATTTAAAAACTAGCTTTTTTAAAAATAAAAAAATTGCAAAACTGTTTACGGTTTACTTATATTTTCCTTTGAGGTGTCGAGCCTCTGATGTTATTATAACTGCTGGTTCCAATGTCTGTAACTCGGTCAGTTTAGGATTAACGGTGCAATGCCTGAAATAAATATACTATCTTAAAATAGTGTACATGGAGATTCTGATCTTAAATTTTTGTGTAATATAATAATTTTGCAATCTAAAACATCATACTTTTTAACTAGTCACCACTTTTAAAAGTATGAGAAAGCAATTCTATAATAATAATAAAAAGGTACTTACTCAACAGATTCACGAGCCTTCGTTTTGTCGCTTGACGAATCATAATGATTCAATTTGTCACCACCAAAATCTTGGCATCTCTTCTTTGAGCTGAAAAATAAAATATACAACACATTGATTTACATAAACAATATGAAAATGCATGTAAGTTGCACTTTATTCAGGCTATATGCATGCAGGCTCTGTGTACTTTCCATTACTCTACGCTTACGTAGCTGCTACAAGCAAGCTGGGTGAGACAAATTCTATAGCCTTTCCAGATAAACGCCATTTTTGAAATTGGAATGGAATATGATACTCAAACTCACCTAAACATTCCGTCGTTTTGATTTATTTTTCTTTTATTTTCATTTCTTTCGGTATTTTCATAGATTTCTTATTTTCCATTTTCACAGCACTGCACAAAAATGCTGATCCCTCAATTTTTCTTTCACAAAAGTACGAAAAAAATTTGTTTAATTCAGAAGAAAGAGCGTCCGGAGACGACGTCACATGAACGCGGGCGGCGGCCGACTGACACGCAAGAACGAAGCGAGAGCCAAGCGTGGACGCATAGTAATAAGATTGTTTTTTGCATAGCACAATTTTGCTGTTATTTTCAGGAGATTGAAGAGGTTATAATTTTTATGGTATTTCTTATATATCTTTTGAAATATTAGACAAGAAAAAAAAGTGTTCGATTCAGACTTTATTACAATAGATATATTTGCTATAAATTAAAAAAAATATATATGTTGTCGCTGAAAATTTTAAGAATTCTGACTTGAAAGATTTTTCATAGAGGGGACTTTATGATTTTTTTTAACCAAATATATATATATATTTAAAAAAGTATACGTTTCAGACTCTTTCACATATTGTGTATTATATGCTGTATTAATTTCAAGTTCGTAATTAAACTCTAAGTAGGTAAATTTCGTTATGAAAAATGACAATCATTAACACATTTGGACTACCATCTCGCCTTAAGCCCACTGTCCAGCTGGCCTTCCGAGTCTCACGACTCTGGGCTCTGTCTATCCCGTAAGGGATAAAGACGTGATACTGTATGAGTGTGTATACCTTGATTGGTTAATAGGCTGCATTTTTGTTCGACTGTCAATCATGATTTAAAGTCGACGTCGCATTTTCGACTTTCAATCATGATTTAAAGTCGACGTCGCATTTTCGACTTTCAATCATGATTTAAAGTCGACGTCGCATTTTTTTACACTTTCAATCATGATCGAAAGTTAAACAAAAATGTGGGGAAAAATAAGTATGGAAATCCAGAGCAGCTCATGGGGAGAATGAAATTCATATACAGGTACAGGTCTTTGCTTATAAATACATATATCCCGGCGGAAACCTATGTACACCTTGCTGGATGTATGCAGCGAAAAAAACTTACCTAAACGAGGAAGAATGTGAAGTGTGCTGGTTACAAGCGAGCCAGTAGTCGTTCCTCAAGCCGAGCGGGTCGTGCGAGTACACTCGCTCGACACACCGCAATAAGGCGTCGAGTCGAGTCCGACTCTGTCCGGCGCCGGCGGGCGGGACTATGCCTTCTGCTGCGTACATTTGTACCGCTCTGGCCGCTTCGTCCGCTCTGAAAATAGTAGGTATGTCATCATTAGCATTTAGAGGTCAGATATTTTTTATTATTCGCTATCTCTTTTTTTCATTAACTTGTAACATAAGTGTAACAGAGACAACATATGTTATCATCATCAATATCTCGAGTCGAAATGGCACAAATTAAATTTATGAAACAGATGTTATGAAACTTTATAACTGCAAGTGTGGGAGCACCGTTAATTTGCATTAAAAATAGATGTCTTTAAGAAAAGGGCCCGGTTGTTAAAACCCACCAATGCGCATTAGCCCAGTGGGTAATGACATTAAAATAACTGATCTTTGGAAGTTTGGCCATTATCAAAGTGAGCAAAATGATGAAATCACAAATGTTACTGTCAGTTTCAAATAGTTATTAAAAAAAAAACCAGCCAAGTGCGAGTCAGACTCGCGCACCGAGCGTTCCGTACATGCAAAGCATCTCACATTATAGCGCTAACTAAAAGACCAACTAGTTTTAAAAAACAAACTTTTTGTAGTTCAATCCCTAAGACTGACACTGCATCAACCGCAAAAATAAGTTTGTAACACTTTTTTTAGACTTCCAACTACATATTTACAATTTTCAAATTTATTCTTGTAGAAGTACTGTTAGACCTTGCTTTCTGCCAAATTTCATAATTTTAAGTCAACCCATAGGTTTTGATTGCTGTCGAAAATCGCAAAATATACGAAAATTCGCTACATGTTTGTTAATATCTTCTGATCGTGTTGACGTAAGATTTTGATTATTTTTGCTGAAAGAAACCGTGGATCCGAGTATTCGTTATTAATTTCAAATTAATACCTTAAAGCGTTCCTGAGAAAAAAATCTTAGACAGACAGACTGACAACAAAGTGATCTTATAAGGGTTCCATTTTTGCCTTTTGAGGTACGGAACCCTAAAAGGAATTGGTCAACTAGTCTATTACAATTCACTTACTTGACCCTCATCTCCATGAGTTTAGAATGCATCAGCACAATAAAGTCAGTAATCAGGTTGTGTATCCTCCGCTGGTAATACTCCTCTTTGCACACGAAGTCTGTTGACAGGATCGCTTCGTCCAAATACTCGAACACCTACAAGAAACAGAAGTTAACCTTATATATTAAAACATACGTGAGATACAGACATTATATTAAAAACGGGTCACTCACGTGTTGTTATGTCGACTATAGTTTCGACTTTTCTGACCTCTATAATAAGTAATGTTAAAAGCGTAATAGTAAAGGATTCTATCGACATTGAACTTTATACCTTATTGCAATACGCATAGGATCTACATTACCTTGCCATCTGTAGCAGCATCGACCAACACTTCGTCTTGCTCCAACAATTCAGGCTTTATATCCTGTGGAGGTCTTCTCAGCAGCGATTGTGGCGCCCTCTTCAACGCAGCTAAAGCTAGACATTTTACTAGTAACACTCATTGCAATCTCAACCTTATTACAATAGCCCTAGAATCTAAATTACCTTGCCGTCTATAGCAGCATCGACCAACACTTCATCTTGCTCCAACAATTCAGGCTTTATATCCTGTGGAGGTCTTCTCAGCAGCGATTGTGGCGCCCTCTTCAACGCAGCTAAAGCTAGTCCCAGCGCTCTTTGCACACTTATTACAATCTCAACCTTATTACAATAGCCCTAGAATCTAAATTACCTTGCCATCTATAGCAGCATCGACCAACACTTCATCTTGCTCCAACAATTCAGGCTTTATATCCTGTGGAGGTCTTCTCAGCAGCGATTGTGGCGCCCTCTTCAACGCAGTTAAAGCTAGTCCCAGCGCTCTTTGCTAGTAATACTTATTGCAATTTCAACCTTATTACAATAGCCCTAGTATCTAAATTACCTTGCCATCTATAGCAGCATCGACCAACACTTCATCTTGCTCCAACAATTCAGGCTTTATATCCTGTGGAGGTCTTCTCAGCAGCGATTGTGGCGCCCTCTTCAACGCAGTTAAAGCTAGTCCCAGCGCTCTTTGCTAGTAATACTTATTGCAATTTCAACCTTATTACAATAGCCCTAGAATCTAAATTACCTTGCCATCTATAGCAGCATCGACCAACACTTCATCTTGCTCCAACAATTCAGGCTTTATATCCTGTGGAGGTCTTCTCAGCAGCGATTGTGGCGCCCTCTTCAACGCAGTTAAAGCTAGTCCCAGCGCTCTTTGCTAGTAATACTTATTGCAATTTCAACCTTATTACAATAGCCCTAGAATCTAAATTACCTTGCCATCTATAGCAGCATCGACCAACACTTCATCTTGCTCCAACAATTCAGGCTTTATATCCTGTGGAGGTCTTCTCAGCAGCGATTGTGGCGCCCTCTTCAACGCAGTTAAAGCTAGTCCCAGCGCTCTTTGCTAGTAATACTTATTGCAATTTCAACCTTATTACAATAGCCCTAGAATCTAAATTACCTTGCCATCTATAGCAGCATCGACCAACACTTCATCTTGCTCCAACAATTCAGGCTTTATATCCTGTGGAGGTCTTCTCAGCAGCGATTGTGGCGCCCTCTTCAACGCAGTTAAAGCTAGTCCCAGCGCTCTTTGCTAGTAATACTTATTGCAATTTCAACCTTATTACAATAGCCCTAGAATCTAAATTACCTTGCCATCTATAGCAGCATCGACCAACACTTCATCTTGCTCCAACAATTCAGGCTTTATATCCTGTGGAGGTCTTCTCAGCAGCGATTGTGGCGCCCTCTTCAACGCAGTTAAAGCTAGTCCCAGCGCTCTTTGCTAGTAATACTTATTGCAATTTCAACCTTATTACAATAGCCCTAGAATCTAAATTACCTTGCCATCTATAGCAGCATCGACCAACACTTCATCTTGCTCCAACAATTCAGGCTTTATATCCTGTGGAGGTCTTCTCAGCAGCGATTGTGGCGCCCTCTTCAACGCAGTTAAAGCTAGTCCCAGCGCTCTTTGCTAGTAATACTTATTGCAATTTCAACCTTATTACAATAGCCCTAGAATCTAAATTACCTTGCCATCTATAGCAGCATCGACCAACACTTCATCTTGCTCCAACAATTCAGGCTTTATATCCTGTGGAGGTCTTCTCAGCAGCGATTGTGGCGCCCTCTTCAACGCAGTTAAAGCTAGTCCCAGCGCTCTTTGCTAGTAATACTTATTGCAATTTCAACCTTATTACAATAGCCCTAGAATCTAAATTACCTTGCCATCTATAGCAGCATCGACCAACACTTCATCTTGCTCCAACAATTCAGGCTTTATATCCTGTGGAGGTCTTCTCAGCAGCGATTGTGGCGCCCTCTTCAACGCAGTTAAAGCTAGTCCCAGCGCTCTTTGCTAGTAATACTTATTGCAATTTCAACCTTATTACAATAGCCCTAGAATCTAAATTACCTTGCCATCTATAGCAGCATCGACCAACACTTCATCTTGCTCCAACAATTCAGGCTTTATATCCTGTGGAGGTCTTCTCAGCAGCGATTGTGGCGCCCTCTTCAACGCAGTTAAAGCTAGTCCCAGCGCTCTTTGCTAGTAATACTTATTGCAATTTCAACCTTATTACAATAGCCCTAGAATCTAAATTACCTTGCCATCTATAGCAGCATCGACCAACACTTCATCTTGCTCCAACAATTCAGGCTTTATATCCTGTGGAGGTCTTCTCAGCAGCGATTGTGGCGCCCTCTTCAACGCAGTTAAAGCTAGTCCCAGCGCTCTTTGCTAGTAATACTTATTGCAATTTCAACCTTATTACAATAGCCCTAGAATCTAAATTACCTTGCCATCTATAGCAGCATCGACCAACACTTCATCTTGCTCCAACAATTCAGGCTTTATATCCTGTGGAGGTCTTCTCAGCAGCGATTGTGGCGCCCTCTTCAACGCAGCTAAAGCTAACCCCTTCGCCCTTTGCTAGTAATGACACTTATTGCAATCCCAACCTTACAATAATAGAAATAGAATCTAAATTACCTTGCCGTCTATAGCAGCATCGACCAATACTTCATCTTGCTCCAACAATTCAGGCTTTATATCCTGTGGAGGTCTTCTCAGCAGCGATTGTGGCGCCCTCTTCAACGCAGCTAAAGCTAATCCCTTCGCCTTTTGCTGTATAGTGATACTTATTGCGATCCCAACCTTATCTAGAATCTAAATTACCTTGCCGTCTATAGCAGCATCGACCAATACTTCATCTTGCTCCAACAATTCAGGCTTTATATCCTGTGGAGGTCTTCTCAGCAGCGATTGTGGCGCCCTCTTCAACGCAGCTAAAGCTAGTCCGAGCGCCAACTGGCATAATGCGCGAACGCCACTGCCTTTCTCGTCCTGCGCTTGAGACTGATTCTGATTGGGCGATAGTTCGTCCAGTAATACTGTGATTAGTTCCGGATCTTGTATTAGTGGTAGTTTTTTTGCGAGTTCTTCGCCGTCTTCGCGCCTGTGAAAAAAATAGAATTATTTTATTTGTTGTTTTCGTCGACGAATTTATTATACATACATACATATTATCACGCCTTTTCCCCGTGGTGGTAGGCAGAGACTAGCGATTTCCACTTGCTACGATCTTTACAGATCTCTCTTGCTTCCTCTACACTCATCACTCTCTTCATACATGCTCTCCGGTTATGGGTGCTCCTAATATCTCCCTTTTTAAGGAGGTCCGCAATCTGGTCGGAGTGCGTTCTTCGAGGTCGACCCTGACCAACTTTTCCATTCACCTCTGCTTTTCAACCGACTTCCCAAAAAAGGAAGAGGTTATATGTTTCGATGTATGTATGTTTTTATTTTATTATACAGTTTGGCGATCATTGTTTTATTATTAACTAGCCTGTGCCCGCGACTTCGTCCGCGCATAATTTGCTATTGTTTATATCTCCGGTTCTAAACGTCGTATCAAGATGAAACCTACGCCAGATTTTAAGTTAGACCTTCGACAATACAACAGTGAAAACCGCATCAAATTTGGTCAAGTAGTTTTTGCGTGATGCTCGTACAAACATACAGACAGAAAGACAAAAATTCTAAAAAATATTGTTTTAGCTTCTATTGGCCCTATAAAGACCCCCCGTAGGTTTTTTCTTAAATATCTGCTATGTACAAACACAGATCAGTTACAGTTTTATTATATGTATGTATTAATTTTATTTATTTATTTAATACAAACGAGCATCGTGGCACGACGGATCATGTAATTTACCGTCACGAAATTAGACCCAATTTTATTGCCAATCAGCGCCAATAGATGTCTTACATCACAAATTTTTTTTGGCTTCTATTGAAAGACTTCTCATACAATTCTTCAATATCTCCTGAGTATTGGCATAGGTCAGGTACAGTTTTAATGTGTTTAATGACTTACCCATGTAAAACTGACAGGTCCAACGCATACAGTAATGCCATCTGTAGCGCTAACGAAATCTCGTCTAAAGCGCCCGTCGGCCCTTTGGATGGTGATGTGGATTGCTGAAAAAAAACAAGAAATTTAGTTCTGTACCTCATACATAGTTACATGAAACAATAAAGGAAAAAGTTAGCGTCGGGTCAATCAGAATGTGATACATTTGGCAATGGAAAGAGTAAAATGGACGGAACTTCACTGACAAGAGCCTTGCCCTTAAATTTGATGACCTCAAAACGAAATACATAATGACCAGAACCCATAGGATTACATCAGTCTGTAAATTTTTCCCAGGAGTGAAGAACGGTATGAACGGTATCACATATAAATGTATACGGACGGATCATGAAGAGGTTTTTTTAAATAATTATGTAGGGACAAAAGACATAGACTGAGGTAGCCCTAAAGTTAAAAGGGTGCGAAGCCGCGGGCAAAAATTCAATATATATATAACATACCTCCGATATCAGCCTTAAGATCATGTCCCTCCTCAAGCCACGTTGCGCTGACGCAGCGAAAACAACGCCCGCCAATAGTTTTCTGAAAGATAAACATTATTTCATAAATAGATCACAAACAATACATATGTATCATCATACTAATATAATAAAGAGGAAATGTTTGCAAGTTTTTTTGTAGGGGGTAGTGTTCGGAACTACTGAACCGATTTCAAAAATTCTTTCACCAATAGAAAGCTACATTATATCTGAGTGACATAGGCTACAATTTACGTATGTACCTACCGAGCGAAGCCGGGGCGGGGAGCTAGTGTTGAATGAAGACGATGGATTGTTATTATTCTTTAATTTTTGAAGAACTCCATGTAGTCTATTGTCTATTACCTGGTGTTGTCTATGGTATCTCTGGAGCGTGTTGTCTATTACCTGGTGTTGTCTATGGTGGCAACGAGCCGCGCGTGTTGTCTATGCGGCGGGAGCGCCCGGTTGTTCTGCAGTAATTCTAGTTCGCCCTCCAGCGTGTATCTCTTCAATGCGTCCAACACATTCCCCAGTAAGCCGTCCGCTATCAGCTGGTCTACGTAGCGGGACACGTATGAGATTATCTCTTCACGTGCGTTTATTGTCCTGTTAGAATAAATAAAAAAAATTTTTGGACTTAACCTTGACATTGGCACATGTTCTTTTTGTGGGACCATGATACAAGATGAAAAAAGGAAAAATGGACGCTTTTAAATGACTATGCCACAGGGGTAGCTTGTCCTTAGAAAGATTCTGAATTTAAGGCCTTAGAGTCTCACGACTCTTGGCTCTAAGGGATAAAGACACAATACTGTGTTTGTAAATAGTTATCTTACCAACAAACTCCATCCCGAGCCATGACCAACTCCTTTAAGGCCTGCACTCTCTCTTTACGACCGTCATAGTACAGGAGAACAGCTATCAGCCCCCGAGGCAGGCCAGGGTGCCGCCCTGACTGCCGCTGGGCCGTGTGTAGCAACTCTAGTGCTAGGTACTCGTTTACGTTGTACATATCTGGGGAAATTGTTTACCAATTGTAAGAATAAAGATTTAAATTTTATTCGAAAAAACAAGGCATATATGTGGTGTTACAAGAGAACTTAATCCTACATACTCCTATGTATAAACATCATGTACTTTTAAGTTTGTTGTGAATTGAAATTATATGTATAGGTACATTAACACAGGTATCTTTCATTTAAATGGAGTCGCCTGCCATTTGTTGTAACCAATGTAAGTGAACCCATAATTTTTTTTCTTTTTCATAAAAAAAATTATTTGCACGTTTTTTCGGATATTGGTGTGATTGACACCCAATGAATGAAAGAAATAATGAAAAATAAATAAAAACCTGAAATGATGATGGCTTCATCAACAAGTTCCTTGGACAGGAGGGTGCGCCCAACACTGGGCAAGTTGACACCCTCAGTGATGCCCCTTTTGATTTCATCTCTACTCGCTGGATTCTTAGCCTGAGTATTAACACAATGTTTTAGTATTCAGAAAAAAATATTTAGACATTTTACTATACAACATGAGTCAGATTTATCTAGAAACTCAAGAGGAATGTCAAGAAGAGATTCGAACCAGCTCCACAGTGGACGCAAGTTGAGCATCTAGCTGACTATGCCAATATAGCTTCCATCGATATTTAACTTGGTCCCTATCTCGACTTTGAAATATATAAATAGGGTCTGAAGTGTTTTCATCATATGCTTATTTTTCATACTCATTCTGTTGGGAATTACATGAAGTAGTAATGCAATGTCTAAGAATATATTAATAAAAAAAATCTAACTTACTGGATTTTTGAACAATGACAAGAAGGTCTGTTTATGCCGTCGCAAAACTGACTCAAATGTGTGTACTGCATACGGAGCTCCCCCACTCTCGTGTGCTAAGTAGCCCTCGACCACTGATACTAGTTCCTTGTAGGGCGTCCACAGGTCGTCAGTTGTACCTGAATCAGAGAATTTATCAACATGAATGATGGAAACCCTATCAAACAGTTGTAAAGTACAATCAAACAGAACAGCATCCTCTATATTCTACGCAATTTGCTTCCAAATAAGAAGTTACAAAGCGGATTTATAACCTCAATTTAATTATCACAAAATTCATCAAACATTGAGCAATATTCAAGTTGTTGCTTTTTAAATGAATACCTTACAAGCTTACTGAAGTATCCGAGTATGCTTGGATACATTTAAAATTGAACTAACAGATATAAAGGGGATTGTTGGGCATCAAGCTTAGGTTAGGATAGACAAAACAAGTTACCTTCGGTGATGTCCATGGTTATTATTTTATTACTTCATGTATTTCTTGAAAATCCTTGGTTACAATAATTGAAATCACTTAAGTGCTCCACAATACATTAACAATTTTATATATACTAAATAATCCAAGCGCGCCAGTTGAGTTTGCTTTGGTTTTTGGTTGGCGATTTTTTTTTTATTTCAAATGACATTGACTTGACATATTTGACAGTTAATTGTTTGATGCTTGTTTGACAACTTATGTTTTTAAATTAAATGGCAAAACGAAAACGCTACATACATTTTAACTTTTATCCGATTGCCAAAAAGAAGAGGTGTTGTATATGCTCTTTTCTGGAAATGGCATTGACACGCCAAGAAGCACAATAGTTTTTACATGAAAGGGTCATTCCATGGTCATTCATTCATCCGTCCATTCCACAAATATTTTAAACCACAGGGTACTTACTTATATTAATTCTGTGCCACAGTGTCGCAGTTTTTGGCGGAACTTTTTTTCGCTCAGTAAGCTGTTTGGCCACCCCCTGGGTTGGTCTATCCACTTATCCGCCGGATATGTTTTTGTCATTTGTTTCGTCTTGTCTCTAAATACATGGATAGGGTTGGGCATGGGTTGGGCAAATGCTCATTTGCAAAACAGAGAAACACATTTCATCACAACATTTAGAAAGTCTTTAATTACGTGAAAGTTAGTCTGATTCACAAACAACCGCAACATTTATAACAATAGAAAAATAATTAAAAAAATGTATTACATCATAGTTGTAAATATAATAATGTACTTATTTATAGGCTTTGTTCAATAGCGCATAGATATTCTACACATTTGTTCCGGTAAAACGTGTTATTGTACAAAACAACACTATCGAAAAATTCTCCTGCATTCGTGGTCTGAACAGCTAAAGAGTTCAGTAAATCTCTTGGACTATCCCTCAGTTTCAGACACTCATTCTCTATATCGTCTAAATAGGCCGTAGACTCTTTACCTGTCATATTTTTCAAAATAATACCGTTTGATGTAAACCCAGTCTTTAGAAAACATTTTCTGGACAGAATATACAACACGCTCACATTAAAATGTGTCAACATATTGAAGTTTTGCAATAGCAATGTCTGTCCTACAAGCAACTCTTTTATTGTATTGTGCAGGATTTGAAAGCATCTCTTTTCGTGTACACTGTAACTATCCTTATTATCATAATCTGGGAGCCTCAAAGTTTTGTCAATTTCACAATCAACGTTCCTTGCATTCTCATGTTTGGAGCTGACAGTCATTTCTTTAAATTCTTCTTCCGCTAAAATCTGCTGATACAGTCTGAATATTGGCACAAATATGAACTTTGAGCTATTTATCTTTTGCAATGGACAACCGTACGTAAACACTAATTTCAGAGGTGCCGACTCATCCAAAAATGACATCCACAACACTGGCTCATTGATGAGAATCAATGGGTTAGCCAGAACCTCCGCTTGCAATAATGCATTCATATTCTTCGCTTTCTCTCTAAGAGACATTTTCGTATAAAGTTGCCTCTCCGTATACGATCCACGGTGATATCTCGGGTTCATATTAGTCTTGCATTCCTCATGCAATGCCCCTTTTAATATTTCATGTTCCATGTCCAAAGGTTTGATTCCGTATCGCCATATGAATTCAGTGGCAATGAGTCCTCTTATTCTTTTCATGTCTCTATGGAGCGATATGTTGTTTTGGTTTATGTAAGCTTGGAGATTATTATCAATGACTTGGCACTGTATTGCGCAAAAATAATATGCGCACTCGTGGATTTGCTTTAGGAACGAATCAGGTATGGCCGATAAAGGAAATAGCGCTTGGTTTCCATATAGCTCTGTTCCGTAGGCTGTCTTTAGAGTGGGTATGAACTGGTCTAAGATGGCATTGCCTTTGTAGTTGAGGCAGATCGCGTAGACTTCCGAGTTTCCCTGTCGTGACGTCACTGGCTTGTAAATGTTGACTTCCCCGAACAGGTGGTTGATGAGGTAGAGCAGGCTGACAGTGGGATGCTCGAATAATGTAAACAGTTTGAAGATGAATGTCCCTCCTGGAATTTTGAAAAAGGTAAATGTGAAAATATTTCTATGAAAAAATAAATTTTCCCTGTATTTGCCGCTGAGGGCCAGGCCAAACATAGAGCGCAATGGACCAGACAGAACAGAAGGGTTTATACAAATAAAGAAATTAATCCTAAAGGTACTTGTATTTCTTTTTACAAATTGGACCTCGCACAAAACAGAAATAACAAAGGTTTATGTATAGTTTTTTTTTATTTGAAAAATATTTTTTGCCCGCGGCATCGCCTGCGTAAATTATGCACCAAAACCTTCCTCATGAGCCCACCTCAAATATTGGCGAAAACTGTTTAAAAATCCGTTCAGTACTTTTTGAGTTTATCGCGAACAGACGCGGCAATGGACTTTATTTCGTAAGATGTAGTAACATGATCATGTAGTGATAGTGATTTATATAATTTACTACAAGATTACAGGATTTTTTTTTTTATGCAAGAAAACGTAAACAAACTTTGCATTCTACTAAAGAGTGATCTACCGTCATCCTACTTCCTACTAATATTATAAATGCGAAAGTTTGGATGTGAGTTTGTGAGGATGTTTGTTACTCAATCACGCAAAATCTACTGTACGGAATTTCGGTGTTTGGTACACGGATAGAAAAATAACAGGAATAGCACATAGGGTACTTTTCATCCCGAAATTCCCATGGGAGCGAAGCCCCGGGGCGCAGCTAGTAATCAAATATAGACATGCCTGTGCTAAGAGCCTGTAGAGCAGTGACGATCTCACAGTAATGCAGCGGAGACGTGGCCTCTTCCTGTGCGTCGGGCCTCTGCATGCAGTCTATGGACCCGTCGGCTGTCACCAGCAACACCTGAAACATTTATTTCACTTCTTCATTATAAAGAGTAAGTGTTTGTAAGTTAGGGGTAAACTTCGGAACTACTGAACCGATTTAAAAAATTCTTTGATCGATTGAAAGCTACATTATCCCTGAGTGATATAGACTACAATTTATGTATGTACCTCCCGAACGAAGCCGGGGCGGGGCGCTAGTTTATAATATTAGCAGAAAAGTAGTATAGAAAAAAATAAAATAAAGTAAATTAAAAAAAAGAATTATCACACCTTCCCCAAAGACTGGGCTTTCTTGACAATAGCCTGCGAGTTCTCCCAGTCCATCAGGTTGCCTGTGCTGTCCACTCCGAAGTCCCAACTGTCCAGGGTGTGGAACATGAAGCGGTCATCGCTGATCATGTTCGATGGAGAGTTCCCTTCGTAGTACGGGTTGAGTGTGTTCGCTACCCATTTCCACTGTAAAAGATTGTTTCATAGTCAAAGTCAAAGTTAATTATTTTTATTTATGTTGGCTTAAAAATAGCACTTATAAATCGTCACTTTCTTGTTTTTTAGTTAGTTGACGTCATAAAATTACTTAAAGCTAAGTTTACCACCGCCTCCAAAGCGCAAGTGGAGAAGAGGCGGCGCAACAAACTCCACTGCTGCATTTTCTCCAAAGACATCACTTTACAA